>CM033030.1:24326033-24673533 GCA_019207045.1 Branchiostoma floridae x Branchiostoma belcheri
CATGGGCGTGCATAATAATGTTTTCTGTACTGTCAATCACCATGATTGACGGCACCGGAAGTACGAATCCTGGATATCTAGTTTTCGTAAGGTTTTTGGACGATTCCTGGAGCCGCCGAAAAGTAGATGCAACAAGCTGTATCTCCTCAACATTTCTTGTTGTGACCTGTACTTTAATAGCCCGGTGTGGCAAAAATGTGCAATAGAGGTCTTCAATCAATCATTATATTCCTACCTTTACATCATTATTTCACACTTTGAGAGGTTGAAATTGACTTTGATACGGTCTACAACCCTGACTCGGGCTAATATTGCTTAGGTTGTCTTGGGGACAGTGTCTCTGTCCCTATGTACAGCGAAATGTGTGAGACGGACTCTAATTCCACCTTAACTACATGTAACATCCAACCAAAGCTTCCACTGTTACTGGGTGCTTGTTATATGAGAAGCTCTCGGAATGTAGTACCGAATAGATTCATCAGGGTGATAGAAGTATGGAAAAATCCTGGTAGTTTATAGGCAGTCTGTGTAACACAAGAAACTGTCCATGGCTGTAGCCTCTCTACTAGGCTCCACGGATCGGTGGTCTAATTGTAGAAATTGAACACATAGAGTCAATGGTACGCTAGGGGAGTCAGTCGGCCAGAGGAGTATTTTCCTAACCGACTCTATTTGTCCAATTTCTAGATAAAGATTAGACCACCTATCCGCGGAGCCTGGTAGAGGCTATAGGGCTGTAACTGACCCCTCCCCGCAGGCTAGGAGGCCAGGCGGATGTTAGGTGGGCTGCTATAAGCGAGATTTAATCAGACTAGATTAAAGGGTCTCAGCATGAAAGTTCATCTGTGTTGGTAAATGACATTGTGGAAAAAACTAAACTGAAGTCCCAATCTAACTTGGTGTTGGTTACGTAAAGTTTAGTTTTTTCCACAATAGATTATAGGGTTATAGGGTAATGAAGTTTTACTGTACACTACCGAGTTTTATTCATTCCACCTTTGAGAGTCTGGCAACTTATCTTTCATCAAAGATCCCTCGGTACAGAAAAAAAAGACCTGTGCAAGGTCTACGCGGTACATAACCAGGGAAGTAAAGCTAGTTCACCTTTATCCGCGGGGTAACCTATATCCGTTGTTTTTAAGAAAGGATAGTGGTTTCAAACGGAAAAATTTGACAGTGTTACCATTTCGAAACCACCGTCCCCTGACTTTATGTCCCTAAATACCCTGTTTTTAAATGCAACGGATATAGGTTGCCCCGTGGATGAATTTAAGTGATGAACTAGCGTTAAAGGTAATTTTACCGATCACACTCCGGTTGAAAAGTTCAGTCGACGTTAGCAGTGGGCGGAACCGAGAAATTTGTCATCCTTTCCCTTCGCCGTCTCTTCAACGCCATTCAGATCCTTTTTACAACTTTTGTGCCTCATTCGTAGCCTTTTGTACGAGCAACTACTTTCCTTCTATAGCGTGGCTTACGGGAAAGAAAGGCCCCTTTCAACTCCCTTCATACATCATAAATGGTTGCATAGGAGCGAACCGAAAAATGTCGACCCATGGAATTTGTTTTCAATCGGATCGTGATGTTTGGCATACAACACTTATGATTCAGTGTTCTACGACTTTTCATTTACTAATATACGTATATAATTGGCATATTAGGTAATCTCCAAGCAGATCCTACGGTAGGGTTACATAGTATCAAAAGCTGGCAGAGGAGTGAAGCCGGCCTAGGACGGTGTATGTATGGCTACCTCCGGTGGCCCGTCTGACTCCCTTTGGCCGGCTGTACTCCTTGGCCAGCTTTGATACTGTCTTATGGCACCGTAGGATCTGCTTGGAGATGATTAACATTAGGTCCTATTGACAGAGTTGCTACTTCAGTGTTCTTGAGTTGTGCCCAGAGCACGTGAAGTGACTATAAACAAACCCTCTCGTTCTTTGTACATAATATAACGTTATTATCCACACCGGTAACAGCGTTGGCGCATAGGCAGAGTTCTTGACCTAGAGCACAAAATTCCTGGGTTAGGATCCCCTGACATTCTCCGGTGCTGTGCTCAGGGGAAAATGAGATATTCTCCAAGCAGAGGTTTCGGTAGTGGGGATGGCGGTGGCCAGGGTTTCTTATCGCTGCCTGCTTCAGCGACAGGGGGCCAGTGGTAAGAAATCCATATTACTGCAAACAACCAACACCACCGAAACTTCTGGAAGAGGTTTCGATGTTTTGGTAAATATCGGCATATATTTACGGCATATATTTGCTCACGTTGCAGCTACTATGTGCGATTAACTTTTTGATTCCTGCAGACGGACGAAAACTCTCCAAGCAGAGGTTATTAGGGTCTGGCTATTTTTTTGACGTTTCATTAGGCGTTTTTATTGGGCTTTGTATTTTGTACAGTTTTCTTTATGTCCCACAAGACAAAGAAAACGGTACAAAATAGAAAGCCCGATAAAAACGCCTAAAAGCGTACAAAAACAGCCGGAGCCTAACCTCTGCTTGGAGTGTACGAAAACTGAGCGCGCGCTGATGTCATCCATGTAATGGAGTCAGCATGGCCGAACTTAAGTTAACCTTCCGTCAATGTTTCTTTCATTGTGTCGGGGATTTATGAAAGGTGATTTCGGGTCATATCCGCCCTATTGACGCTGTAAGTGTAACAATTAGTCTACTGGTGAAGATAAACATAGGCAGATTTACAATAATGGGTAGGAGAGTTGTGGGGTGGTTCATTTGGAAGATGGAGGGAGGGTTGGAATGGTTGAGGGGGAGATTCCTAACCGACGGAGGAATGAGTAACTACCTTCAAAACAACTTTCGTTAGACTTCCGTTGCAGGCTCTGAACACCGGGGCTTGTTTTTTTAATATTGGGGAGGGTTGGAGTGGTGTGGTTGCTCGCTGGTTCGCGATTTTCAACGTTGGCTTGTTTCTCTTATGCCGGGAACAGGAGTTTGTCGTTGAAGGTAAACGGGACAAAACTACCTTCAACGACAGATTCTCTTTCTCGGCATAAAACAACGTTGAAAATAGCGAATTCGCCCAGCCCCCCCCCCCCCCCCCCCCCCCCATAGAAAAAGCCCATTTCGGAGCCTGCAACGGCTACCAAAACGTCTCCGCCCTCAAGATGTTAAGACAAAACAACATGCAGGTTTAATGCAGAAAAAAAGGGGACGAAAAATCGAAAAATATTTTTTGGGGTTTGTCAACCTAACGTAACGACGCCCCATTAGGTTAGGATGAATAGATTACGTCGTTGGGATTATATTACAGAAAAACGTGGCCAACATCAATCCTTGAGAGAGAACAGGACCTTATCGTACCGTTATTGTGTAGAGATCTAAATAGAGTGATGAATCGTTACTGGTCAGTGGAAAACAAAAGCGTGTGGTCAACGATGGAGAATAGATGACGTATTGGGTGGCTGTGACCACGGCCCGTTTGTCAAATTAGCCACATGTTCAATGAATGAAAGACCTTTAGTGTCCACCTAGTACCTAAACTCTTACAAGCTAAGTATAGGTCATGGTGACAAAGTGGACGCACAATTACAGCGACATAAAAATTTGGTATCGTACACTTAAGACAGCTGTGAATGTACTACGTATAGATAAAGCTTACGACTACATTATTAATCTAATTGCAAAAGAAATGTGAATTTTTCTATGCCGTCTCAGTGGCACAGACAAGTGCAGCGGACCAGGCAGAATACAACTGGAAAATCAGTGGATCATTATCGAAGAAAGGGCAAAGAAAGACGCAGGAGGGGGCGGGGGTTAATCATAGGACGTTAAATGGAGGTCTCGTGTTTGAGAGCCACAGATCGAGCACGTACAAGAACCCACCACACATATTGAAAAAGTAGGAGTCCTTCTTGGTGTGTGTGAGTTGACCAATCAAATCTGTCCGGATATGCAGCTTAACAAAAATGGTGTGTAACGCCACAAGTGCCTTGCGGCTTACCGGATACACAACACAAACAAAAGTGGTCACATGAAAGCTGAATAGTTTGACCAATCTATTATTCGGTAATCAGTAATTATTAGGTAAGGCTATGTTGGACGATAACCTTCAAAAGCGACCCCTGACATACATTATGTGTACTGCAGCTCAAAGGTGACTGCAGCAGACTAGCGTTACTAATTTCTATTTGCAGAGTAATAAGAATGTAATTGTTTTGCGTAGTGGAGTAGGAACGGTAAAAAATACTTAAGACAAAGGCATAAGAAAAATGTTGTGTTTCGGTTACCCAACGCCTTTTGCACAAAGCTGCCGACTTAAATTTTTTGTCGACCTCCAGGGCTTGCAAGGGACATAAAGGTTTGCTCTTATGTCTGGATAAATGAGCATTACTACTCTTACTAAAACAGCTACTGTAGATTTAAAAAAAGGAAACTCGTATTATATAGGGTGTTTTAATAACTTTTTTTATCATTTACTTGCAGTGTTTCCAGGAACAACTCAAAGTGCAATATCTACAAAAATGCCTGTCAACAATACACAACCTCAAGGTGCAACAGAAACCAGTGCAATCAACGCAGTTTTAAATTCGAGAACGGCTGCTTCAAATGAAACTGTGCAGTCTACAAATGATCTACAAACGCCAAGCCTTCCTCCTGAATCAAATTCTTCTACTGCTGCTACTGCAATGGGTGGAACTGCGAGCAATTATTCAACGTCGACAGGGAAAGGAGGACTGCCCTCCACAGATACAGACAGTAAACAGCAGAGGCAGTCCACTGGTACGCCAGGTATCTATCATTCAAGTGCAATTGCGGATCAAGCTGCTACATCCTCTTTAAATAAAACCACATTACCCCAAACAAGAAAAACAAAGACTACCAATGATAGAAAAACAAAAGCCACTACATCAAGATATAGGACAGAAGAAAAGTATCAAAACTATGCAATGATGTTGCTTTCAAAAATAATTTCAGCCTTTTCACAAAGGACTACAAGAGATTATAATATGTTGCCAAAATTAAATTCAAAAATACGAAGGACAAAAGACGTCCTTTCAAATACGATAACAACGCAAAGACTAAAAAAGCAAGACGCCATAAAGATAACAAAAGATAAGTTACAAAGTCCGTCAACTACTTTTGAAGCATCAAACAAAATCTCCACCCTGGAAGCTTCAACATCAGAAAACCGTAAAATCAACGAGCTGACGACATATTCAACTACAGAAGGGCTTCCGAAAACCATAAAGGCACCAAAATTAAACCTTCGACACAGACGAATGGTACAAACAAGTACAGAAGAAGCCACTACAAGTGCTACCAAGGAGCAGACAAGTGCGACTTCCAGTACAGGAGCTTCCACCCAAATCTCCACCCAGCAAGTTTCCAGCCAAGCCTCCACTGGCCTCGCAACCACCGACCTGACAACACAGGCAACTTCAGAGGCGCCAAGAACAGTGCTGACCACAGTAAGCCTGACTACACAGACAAGCAGCGACTTGCCGACATCTGCTGAGACTTCGTTGGAGCCTTCAACAGCAACCCAGGCATTGAGTAGCTTGCAAACGACAGACCTGGTCTCTACCGACGTTCCAACTGCCAGCACCAAAGACGTCACTACAAGTGCTACCGAGGTTGAGATTACAACAGAGGAGCAGACAAGTGCGACTTCCAGTACAGGAGCTTCCACCCAAATCTCCACCCAGCAAGTTTCCAGCCAAGCCTCCACTGGCCTCGCAACCACCGACCTGACAACACAGGCAACTTCAGAGGCGCCAAGAACAGTGCTGACCACAGAAAGCCTGACTACACAGACAAGCAGCGACTTGCCGACATCTGCTGAGACTTCGTTGGAGCCTTCAACAGCAACCCAGGCATTGAGTAGCTTGCAAACGACAGACCTGGTCTCTACCGACGTTCCAACTGCCAGCACCGAAGACGTCACTGCAAGTGCTACCACGGTTGAGATTACAACAGAGGAGCTGACAAGTGCGACTTCCAGTACAGGAGCTTCCACCGAAATCTCCACCCAGCAAGTTTCCAGCCAAGCCTCCACTGGCCTCGCAACCACCGACCTGACAACACAGGCAACTTCAGAGGCGCCAAGAACAGTGCTGACCACAGAAAGCCTGACTACACAGACAAGCAGCGACTTGCCGACATCTGCTGAGACTTCGTTGGAGCCTTCAACAGCAACCCAGGCATTGAGTAGCTTGCAAACGACCGACCTGGTCTCTACCGACGTTCCAACTGCCAGCACCGAAGACGTCACTACAAGTGCTACCACGGTTGAGATTACAACAGAGGAGCTGACAAGTGCGACTTCCAGTACAGGAGCTTCCACCCAAATCTCCACCCAGCAAGTTTCCAGCCAAGCCTCCACTGGCCTCGCAACCACCGACCTGACAACACAGGCAACTTCAGAGGCGCCAAGAACAGTGCTGACCACAGAAAGCCTGACTACACAGACAAGCAGCGACTTGCCGACATCTGCTGAGACTTCGTTGGAGCCTTCAACAGCAACCCAGGCATTGAGTAGCTTGCAAACGACAGACCTGGTCTCTACCGACGTTCCAACTGCCAGCACCGAAGACGTCACTACAAGTGCTACCACGGTTGAGATTACAACAGAGGAGCTGACAAGTAAGACTTCCAGTACAGGAGCTTCCACCGAAATCTCCACCCAGCAAGTTTCCAGCCAAGCCTCCACTGGCCTCGCAACCACCGACCTGACAACACAGGCAACTTCAGAGGCGCCAAGAACAGTGCTGACCACAGAAAGCCTGACTACACAGACAAGCAGCGACTTGCCGACATCTGCTGAGACTTCGTTGGAGCCTTCAACAGCAACCCAGGCATTGAGTAGCTTGCAAACGACAGACCTGGTCTCTACCGACGTTCCAACTGCCAGCACCGAAGACGTCACTACAAGTGCTACCACGGTTGAGATTACAACAGAGGAGCTGACAAGTAAGACTTCCAGTACAGGAGCTTCCACCCAAATCTCCACCCAGCAAGTTTCCAGCCAAGCCTCCACTGGCCTCGCAACCACCGACCTGACAACACAGGAAACTTCAGAGGCGCCAAGAACAGTGCTGACCACAGAAAGCCTGACTACACAGACAAGCAGCGACTTGCCGACATCTGCTGAGACTTCGTTGGAGCCTTCAACAGCAACCCAGGCATTGAGTAGCTTGCAAACGACAGACCTGGTCTCTACCGACGTTCCAACTGCCAGCACCGAAGACGTCACTACAAGTGCTACCACGGTTGAGATTACAACAGAGGAGCTGACAAGTGCGACTTCCAGTACAGGAGCTTCCACCGAAATCTCCACCCAGCAAGTTTCCAGCCAAGCCTCCACTGGCCTCGCAACCACCGACCTGACAACACAGGCAACTTCAGAGGCGCCAAGAACAGTGCTGACCACAGAAAGCCTGACTACACAGACAAGCAGCGACTTGCCGACATCTGCTGAGACTTCGTTGGAGCCTTCAACAGCAACCCAGGCATTGAGTAGCTTGCAAACGACAGACCTGGTCTCTACCGACGTTCCAACTGCAAGCACCGAAGACGTCACTACAAGTGCTACCACGGTTGAGATTACAACAGAGGAGCTGACAAGTAAGACTTCCAGTACAGGAGCTTCCACCGAAATCTCCACCCAGCAAGTTTCCAGCCAAGCCTCCACTGGCCTCGCAACCACCGACCTGACAACACAGGCAACTTCAGAGGCGCCAAGAACAGTGCTGACCACAGAAAGCCTGACTACACAGACAAGCAGCGACTTGCCGACATCTGCTGAGACTTCGTTGGAGCCTTCAACAGCAACCCAGGCATTGAGTAGCTTGCAAACGACAGACCTGGTCTCTACCGACGTTCCAACTGCCAGCACCGAAGACGTCACTACAAGTGCTACCACGGTTGAGATTACAACAGAGGAGCTGACAAGTAAGACTTCCAGTACAGGAGCTTCCACCCAAATCTCCACCCAGCAAGTTTCCAGCCAAGCCTCCACTGGCCTCGCAACCACCGACCTGACAACACAGGAAACTTCAGAGGCGCCAAGAACAGTGCTGACCACAGAAAGCCTGACTACACAGACAAGCAGCGACTTGCCGACATCTGCTGAGACTTCGTTGGAGCCTTCAACAGCAACCCAGGCATTGAGTAGCTTGCAAACGACAGACCTGGTCTCTACCGACGTTCCAACTGCCAGCACCGAAGACGTCACTACAAGTGCTACCACGGTTGAGATTACAACAGAGGAGCTGACAAGTAAGACTTCCAGTACAGGAGCTTCCACCGAAATCTCCACCCAGCAAGTTTCCAGCCAAGCCTCCACTGGCCTCGCAACCACCGACCTGACAACACAGGCAACTTCAGAGGCGCCAAGAACAGTGCTGACCACAGAAAGCCTGACTACACAGACAAGCAGCGACTTGCCGACATCTGCTGAGACTTCGTTGGAGCCTTCAACAGCAACCCAGGCATTGAGTAGCTTGCAAACGACAGACCTGGTCTCTACCGACGTTCCAACTGCCAGCACCGAAGACGTCACTACAAGTGCTACCACGGTTGAGATTACAACAGAGGAGCTGACAAGTAAGACTTCCAGTACAGGAGCTTCCACCGAAATCTCCACCCAGCAAGTTTCCAGCCAAGCCTCCACTGGCCTCGCAACCACCGACCTGACAACACAGGCAACTTCAGAGGCGCCAAGAACAGTGCTGACCACAGAAAGCCTGACTACACAGACAAGCAGCGACTTGCCGACATCTGCTGAGACTTCGTTGGAGCCTTCAACAGCAACCCAGGCATTGAGTAGCTTGCAAACGACAGACCTGGTCTCTACCGACGTTCCAACTGCCAGCACCGAAGACGTCACTACAAGTGCTACCACGGTTGAGATTACAACAGAGGAGCTGACAAGTAAGACTTCCAGTACAGGAGCTTCCACCCAAATCTCCACCCAGCAAGTTTCCAGCCAAGCCTCCACTGGCCTCGCAACCACCGACCTGACAACACAGGAAACTTCAGAGGCGCCAAGAACAGTGCTGACCACAGAAAGCCTGACTACACAGACAAGCAGCGACTTGCCGACATCTGCTGAGACTTCGTTGGAGCCTTCAACAGCAACCCAGGCATTGAGTAGCTTGCAAACGACAGACCTGGTCTCTACCGACGTTCCAACTGCCAGCACCGAAGACGTCACTACAAGTGCTACCACGGTTGAGATTACAACAGAGGAGCTGACAAGTAAGACTTCCAGTACAGGAGCTTCCACCGAAATCTCCACCCAGCAAGTTTCCAGCCAAGCCTCCACTGGCCTCGCAACCACCGACCTGACAACACAGGCAACTTCAGAGGCGCCAAGAACAGTGCTGACCACAGAAAGCCTGACTACACAGACAAGCAGCGACTTGCCGACATCTGCTGAGACTTCGTTGGAGCCTTCAACAGCAACCCAGGCATTGAGTAGCTTGCAAACGACAGACCTGGTCTCTACCGACGTTCCAACTGCCAGCACCGAAGACGTCACTACAAGTGCTACCACGGTTGAGATTACAACAGAGGAGCTGACAAGTGCGACTTCCAGTACAGGAGCTTCCACCCAAATCTCCACCCAGCAAGTTTCCAGCCAAGCCTCCACTGGCCTCGCAACCACCGACCAGACAACACAGGCAACTTCAGAGGCGCCAAGAACAGTGCTGACCACAGAAAGCCTGACTACACAGACAAGCAGCGACTTGCCGACATCTGCTGAGACTTCGTTGGAGCCTTCAACAGCAACCCAGGCATTGAGTAGCTTGCAAACGACAGACCTGGTCTCTACCGACGTTCCAACTGCCAGCACCGAAGACGTCACTACAAGTGCTACCACGGTTGAGATTACAACAGAGGAGCTGACAAGTAAGACTTCCAGTACAGGAGCTTCCACCGAAATCTCCACCCAGCAAGTTTCCAGCCAAGCCTCCACTGGCCTCGCAACCACCGACCTGACAACACAGGCAACTTCAGAGGCGCCAAGAACAGTGCTGACCACAGAAAGCCTGACTACACAGACAAGCAGCGACTTGCCGACATCTGCTGAGACTTCGTTGGAGCCTTCAACAGCAACCCAGGCATTGAGTAGCTTGCAAACGACAGACCTGGTCTTTACCGACGTTCCAACTGCCAGCACCGAAGACGTCACTACAAGTGCTACCACGGTTGAGATTACAACAGAGGAGCTGACAAGTAAGACTTCCAGTACAGGAGCTTCCACCGAAATCTCCACCCAGCAAGTTTCCAGCCAAGCCTCCACTGGCCTCGCAACCACCGACCTGACAACACAGGCAACTTCAGAGGCGCCAAGAACAGTGCTGACCACAGAAAGCCTGACTACACAGACAAGCAGCGACTTGCCGACATCTGCTGAGACTTCGTTGGAGCCTTCAACAGCAACCCAGGCATTGAGTAGCTTGCAAACGACAGACCTGGTCTCTACCGACGTTCCAACTGCCAGCACCGAAGACGTCACTACAAGTGCTACCACGGTTGAGATTACAACAGAGGAGCTGACAAGTGCGACTTCCAGTACAGGAGCTTCCACCGAAATCTCCACCCAGCAAGTTTCCAGCCAAGCCTCCACTGGCCTCGCAACCACCGACCTGACAACACAGGCAACTTCAGAGGCGCCAAGAACAGTGCTGACCACAGAAAGCCTGACTACACAGACAAGCAGCGACTTGCCGACATCTGCTGAGACTTCGTTGGAGCCTTCAACAGCAACCCAGGCATTGAGTAGCTTGCAAACGACAGACCTGGTCTCTACCGACGTTCCAACTGCCAGCACCGAAGACGTCACTACAAGTGCTACCACGGTTGAGATTACAACAGAGGAGCTGACAAGTGCGACTTCCAGTACAGGAGCTTCCACCGAAATCTCCACCCAGCAAGTTTCCAGCCAAGCCTCCACTGGCCTCGCAACCACCGACCTGACAACACAGGCAACTTCAGAGGCGCCAAGAACAGTGCTGACCACAGAAAGCCTGACTACACAGACAAGCAGCGACTTGCCGACATCTGCTGAGACTTCGTTGGAGCCTTCAACAGCAACCCAGGCATTGAGTAGCTTGCAAACGACAGACCTGGTCTCTACCGACGTTCCAACTGCCAGCACCGAAGACGTCACTACAAGTGCTACCACGGTTGAGATTACAACAGAGGAGCTGACAAGTGCGACTTCCAGTACAGGAGCTTCCACCCAAATCTCCACCCAGCAAGTTTCCAGCCAAGCCTCCACTGGCCTCGCAACCACCGACCTGACAACACAGGCAACTTCAGAGGCGCCAAGAACAGTGCTGACCACAGAAAGCCTGACTACACAGACAAGCAGCGACTTGCCGACATCTGCTGAGACTTCGTTGGAGCCTTCAACAGCAACCCAGGCATTGAGTAGCTTGCAAACGACAGACCTGGTCTCTACCGACGTTCCAACTGCCAGCACCGAAGACGTCACTACAAGTGCTACCACGGTTGAGATTACAACAGAGGAGCTGACAAGTGCGACTTCCAGTACAGGAGCTTCCACCGAAATCTCCACCCAGCAAGTTTCCAGCCAAGCCTCCACTGGCCTCGCAACCACCGACCTGACAACACAGGCAACTTCAGAGGCGCCAAGAACAGTGCTGACCACAGAAAGCCTGACTACACAGACAAGCAGCGACTTGCCGACATCTGCTGAGACTTCGTTGGAGCCTTCAACAGCAACCCAGGCATTGAGTAGCTTGCAAACGACAGACCTGGTCTCTACCGACGTTCCAACTGCCAGCACCGAAGACGTCACTACAAGTGCTACCACGGTTGAGATTACAACAGAGGAGCTGACAAGTAAGACTTCCAGTACAGGAGCTTCCACCCAAATCTCCACCCAGCAAGTTTCCAGCCAAGCCTCCACTGGCCTCGCAACCACCGACCTGACAACACAGGCAACTTCAGAGGCGCCAAGAACAGTGCTGACCACAGAAAGCCTGACTACACAGACAAGCAGCGACTTGCCGACATCTGCTGAGACTTCGTTGGAGCCTTCAACAGCAACCCAGGCATTGAGTAGCTTGCAAACGACAGACCTGGTCTCTACCGACGTTCCAACTGCCAGCACCGAAGACGTCACTACAAGTGCTACCACGGTTGAGATTACAACAGAGGAGCTGACAAGTGCGACTTCCAGTACAGGAGCTTCCACCGAAATCTCCACCCAGCAAGTTTCCAGCCAAGCCTCCACTGGCCTCGCAACCACCGACCTGACAACACAGGCAACTTCAGAGGCGCCAAGAACAGTGCTGACCACAGAAAGCCTGACTACACAGACAAGCAGCGACTTGCCGACATCTGCTGAGACTTCGTTGGAGCCTTCAACAGCAACCCAGGCATTGAGTAGCTTGCAAACGACAGACCTGGTCTCTACCGACGTTCCAACTGCCAGCACCGAAGACGTCACTACAAGTGCTACCACGGTTGAGATTACAACAGAGGAGCTGACAAGTGCGACTTCCAGTACAGGAGCTTCCACCGAAATCTCCACCCAGCAAGTTTCCAGCCAAGCCTCCACTGGCCTCGCAACCACCGACCTGACAACACAGGCAACTTCAGAGGCGCCAAGAACAGTGCTGACCACAGAAAGCCTGACTACACAGACAAGCAGCGACTTGCCGACATCTGCTGAGACTTCGTTGGAGCCTTCAACAGCAACCCAGGCATTGAGTAGCTTGCAAACGACAGACCTGGTCTCTACCGACGTTCCAACTGCCAGCACCGAAGACGTCACTACAAGTGCTACCACGGTTGAGATTACAACAGAGGAGCTGACAAGTGCGACTTCCAGTACAGGAGCTTCCACCGAAATCTCCACCCAGCAAGTTTCCAGCCAAGCCTCCACTGGCCTCGCAACCACCGACCTGACAACACAGGCAACTTCAGAGGCGCCAAGAACAGTGCTGACCACAGAAAGCCTGACTACACAGACAAGCAGCGACTTGCCGACATCTGCTGAGACTTCGTTGGAGCCTTCAACAGCAACCCAGGCATTGAGTAGCTTGCAAACGACAGACCTGGTCTCTACCGACGTTCCAACTGCCAGCACCGAAGACGTCACTACAAGTGCTACCACGGTTGAGATTACAACAGAGGAGCTGACAAGTGCGACTTCCAGTACAGGAGCTTCCACCCAAATCTCCACCCAGCAAGTTTCCAGCCAAGCCTCCACTGGCCTCGCAACCACCGACCTGACAACACAGGCAACTTCAGAGGCGCCAAGAACAGTGCTGACCACAGAAAGCCTGACTACACAGACAAGCAGCGACTTGCCGACATCTGCTGAGACTTCGTTGGAGCCTTCAACAGCAACCCAGGCATTGAGTAGCTTGCAAACGACAGACCTGGTCTCTACCGACGTTCCAACTGCCAGCACCGAAGACGTCACTACAAGTGCTACCACGGTTGAGATTACAACAGAGGAGCTGACAAGTGCGACTTCCAGTACAGGAGCTTCCACCGAAATCTCCACCCAGCAAGTTTCCAGCCAAGCCTCCACTGGCCTCGCAACCACCGACCTGACAACACAGGCAACTTCAGAGGCGCCAAGAACAGTGCTGACCACAGAAAGCCTGACTACACAGACAAGCAGCGACTTGCCGACATCTGCTGAGACTTCGTTGGAGCCTTCAACAGCAACCCAGGCATTGAGTAGCTTGCAAACGACAGACCTGGTCTCTACCGACGTTCCAACTGCCAGCACCGAAGACGTCACTACAAGTGCTACCACGGTTGAGATTACAACAGAGGAGCTGACAAGTGCGACTTCCAGTACAGGAGCTTCCACCCAAATCTCCACCCAGCAAGTTTCCAGCCAAGCCTCCACTGGCCTCGCAACCACCGACCTGACAACACAGGCAACTTCAGAGGCGCCAAGAACAGTGCTGACCACAGAAAGCCTGACTACACAGACAAGCAGCGACTTGCCGACATCTGCTGAGACTTCGTTGGAGCCTTCAACAGCAACCCAGGCATTGAGTAGCTTGCAAACGACAGACCTGGTCTCTACCGACGTTCCAACTGCCAGCACCGAAGACGTCACTACAAGTGCTACCACGGTTGAGATTACAACAGAGGAGCTGACAAGTGCGACTTCCAGTACAGGAGCTTCCACCGAAATCTCCACCCAGCAAGTTTCCAGCCAAGCCTCCACTGGCCTCGCAACCACCGACCTGACAACACAGGCAACTTCAGAGGCGCCAAGAACAGTGCTGACCACAGAAAGCCTGACTACACAGACAAGCAGCGACTTGCCGACATCTGCTGAGACTTCGTTGGAGCCTTCAACAGCAACCCAGGCATTGAGTAGCTTGCAAACGACAGACCTGGTCTCTACCGACGTTCCAACTGCCAGCACCGAAGACGTCACTACAAGTGCTACCACGGTTGAGATTACAACAGAGGAGCTGACAAGTGCGACTTCCAGTACAGGAGCTTCCACCGAAATCTCCACCCAGCAAGTTTCCAGCCAAGCCTCCACTGGCCTCGCAACCACCGACCTGACAACACAGGCAACTTCAGAGGCGCCAAGAACAGTGCTGACCACAGAAAGCCTGACTACACAGACAAGCAGCGACTTGCCGACATCTGCTGAGACTTCGTTGGAGCCTTCAACAGCAACCCAGGCATTGAGTAGCTTGCAAACGACAGACCTGGTCTCTACCGACGTTCCAACTGCCAGCACCGAAGACGTCACTACAAGTGCTACCACGGTTGAGATTACAACAGAGGAGCTGACAAGTGCGACTTCCAGTACAGGAGCTTCCACCGAAATCTCCACCCAGCAAGTTTCCAGCCAAGCCTCCACTGGCCTCGCAACCACCGACCTGACAACACAGGCAACTTCAGAGGCGCCAAGAACAGTGCTGACCACAGAAAGCCTGACTACACAGACAAGCAGCGACTTGCCGACATCTGCTGAGACTTCGTTGGAGCCTTCAACAGCAACCCAGGCATTGAGTAGCTTGCAAACGACAGACCTGGTCTCTACCGACGTTCCAACTGCCAGCACCGAAGACGTCACTACAAGTGCTACCACGGTTGAGATTACAACAGAGGAGCTGACAAGTGCGACTTCCAGTACAGGAGCTTCCACCGAAATCTCCACCCAGCAAGTTTCCAGCCAAGCCTCCACTGGCCTCGCAACCACCGACCTGACAACACAGGCAACTTCAGAGGCGCCAAGAACAGTGCTGACCACAGAAAGCCTGACTACACAGACAAGCAGCGACTTGCCGACATCTGCTGAGACTTCGTTGGAGCCTTCAACAGCAACCCAGGCATTGAGTAGCTTGCAAACGACAGACCTGGTCTCTACCGACGTTCCAACTGCCAGCACCGAAGACGTCACTACAAGTGCTACCACGGTTGAGATTACAACAGAGGAGCTGACAAGTGCGACTTCCAGTACAGGAGCTTCCACCGAAATCTCCACCCAGCAAGTTTCCAGCCAAGCCTCCACTGGCCTCGCAACCACCGACCTGACAACACAGGCAACTTCAGAGGCGCCAAGAACAGTGCTGACCACAGAAAGCCTGACTACACAGACAAGCAGCGACTTGCCGACATCTGCTGAGACTTCGTTGGAGCCTTCAACAGCAACCCAGGCATTGAGTAGCTTGCAAACGACAGACCTGGTCTCTACCGACGTTCCAACTGCCAGCACCGAAGACGTCACTACAAGTGCTACCACGGTTGAGATTACAACAGAGGAGCTGACAAGTGCGACTTCCAGTACAGGAGCTTCCACCGAAATCTCCACCCAGCAAGTTTCCAGCCAAGCCTCCACTGGCCTCGCAACCACCGACCTGACAACACAGGCAACTTCAGAGGCGCCAAGAACAGTGCTGACCACAGAAAGCCTGACTACACAGACAAGCAGCGACTTGCCGACATCTGCTGAGACTTCGTTGGAGCCTTCAACAGCAACCCAGGCATTGAGTAGCTTGCAAACGACAGACCTGGTCTCTACCGACGTTCCAACTGCCAGCACCGAAGACGTCACTACAAGTGCTACCACGGTTGAGATTACAACAGAGGAGCTGACAAGTGCGACTTCCAGTACAGGAGCTTCCACCCAAATCTCCACCCAGCAAGTTTCCAGCCAAGCCTCCACTGGCCTCGCAACCACCGACCTGACAACACAGGCAACTTCAGAGGCGCCAAGAACAGTGCTGACCACAGAAAGCCTGACTACACAGACAAGCAGCGACTTGCCGACATCTGCTGAGACTTCGTTGGAGCCTTCAACAGCAACCCAGGCATTGAGTAGCTTGCAAACGACAGACCTGGTCTCTACCGACGTTCCAACTGCCAGCACCGAAGACGTCACTACAAGTGCTACCACGGTTGAGATTACAACAGAGGAGCTGACAAGTGCGACTTCCAGTACAGGAGCTTCCACCGAAATCTCCACCCAGCAAGTTTCCAGCCAAGCCTCCACTGGCCTCGCAACCACCGACCTGACAACACAGGCAACTTCAGAGGCGCCAAGAACAGTGCTGACCACAGAAAGCCTGACTACACAGACAAGCAGCGACTTGCCGACATCTGCTGAGACTTCGTTGGAGCCTTCAACAGCAACCCAGGCATTGAGTAGCTTGCAAACGACAGACCTGGTCTCTACCGACGTTCCAACTGCCAGCACCGAAGACGTCACTACAAGTGCTACCACGGTTGAGATTACAACAGAGGAGCTGACAAGTGCGACTTCCAGTACAGGAGCTTCCACCGAAATCTCCACCCAGCAAGTTTCCAGCCAAGCCTCCACTGGCCTCGCAACCACCGACCTGACAACACAGGCAACTTCAGAGGCGCCAAGAACAGTGCTGACCACAGAAAGCCTGACTACACAGACAAGCAGCGACTTGCCGACATCTGCTGAGACTTCGTTGGAGCCTTCAACAGCAACCCAGGCATTGAGTAGCTTGCAAACGACAGACCTGGTCTCTACCGACGTTCCAACTGCCAGCACCGAAGACGTCACTACAAGTGCTACCACGGTTGAGATTACAACAGAGGAGCTGACAAGTGCGACTTCCAGTACAGGAGCTTCCACCGAAATCTCCACCCAGCAAGTTTCCAGCCAAGCCTCCACTGGCCTCGCAACCACCGACCTGACAACACAGGCAACTTCAGAGGCGCCAAGAACAGTGCTGACCACAGAAAGCCTGACTACACAGACAAGCAGCGACTTGCCGACATCTGCTGAGACTTCGTTGGAGCCTTCAACAGCAACCCAGGCATTGAGTAGCTTGCAAACGACAGACCTGGTCTCTACCGACGTTCCAACTGCCAGCACCGAAGACGTCACTACAAGTGCTACCACGGTTGAGATTACAACAGAGGAGCTGACAAGTGCGACTTCCAGTACAGGAGCTTCCACCGAAATCTCCACCCAGCAAGTTTCCAGCCAAGCCTCCACTGGCCTCGCAACCACCGACCTGACAACACAGGCAACTTCAGAGGCGCCAAGAACAGTGCTGACCACAGAAAGCCTGACTACACAGACAAGCAGCGACTTGCCGACATCTGCTGAGACTTCGTTGGAGCCTTCAACAGCAACCCAGGCATTGAGTAGCTTGCAAACGACAGACCTGGTCTCTACCGACGTTCCAACTGCCAGCACCGAAGACGTCACTACAAGTGCTACCACGGTTGAGATTACAACAGAGGAGCTGACAAGTGCGACTTCCAGTACAGGAGCTTCCACCGAAATCTCCACCCAGCAAGTTTCCAGCCAAGCCTCCACTGGCCTCGCAACCACCGACCTGACAACACAGGCAACTTCAGAGGCGCCAAGAACAGTGCTGACCACAGAAAGCCTGACTACACAGACAAGCAGCGACTTGCCGACATCTGCTGAGACTTCGTTGGAGCCTTCAACAGCAACCCAGGCATTGAGTAGCTTGCAAACGACAGACCTGGTCTCTACCGACGTTCCAACTGCCAGCACCGAAGACGTCACTACAAGTGCTACCACGGTTGAGATTACAACAGAGGAGCTGACAAGTGCGACTTCCAGTACAGGAGCTTCCACCGAAATCTCCACCCAGCAAGTTTCCAGCCAAGCCTCCACTGGCCTCGCAACCACCGACCTGACAACACAGGCAACTTCAGAGGCGCCAAGAACAGTGCTGACCACAGAAAGCCTGACTACACAGACAAGCAGCGACTTGCCGACATCTGCTGAGACTTCGTTGGAGCCTTCAACAGCAACCCAGGCATTGAGTAGCTTGCAAACGACAGACCTGGTCTCTACCGACGTTCCAACTGCCAGCACCGAAGACGTCACTACAAGTGCTACCACGGTTGAGATTACAACAGAGGAGCTGACAAGTGCGACTTCCAGTACAGGAGCTTCCACCGAAATCTCCACCCAGCAAGTTTCCAGCCAAGCCTCCACTGGCCTCGCAACCACCGACCTGACAACACAGGCAACTTCAGAGGCGCCAAGAACAGTGCTGACCACAGAAAGCCTGACTACACAGACAAGCAGCGACTTGCCGACATCTGCTGAGACTTCGTTGGAGCCTTCAACAGCAACCCAGGCATTGAGTAGCTTGCAAACGACAGACCTGGTCTCTACCGACGTTCCAACTGCCAGCACCGAAGACGTCACTACAAGTGCTACCACGGTTGAGATTACAACAGAGGAGCTGACAAGTGCGACTTCCAGTACAGGAGCTTCCACCGAAATCTCCACCCAGCAAGTTTCCAGCCAAGCCTCCACTGGCCTCGCAACCACCGACCTGACAACACAGGCAACTTCAGAGGCGCCAAGAACAGTGCTGACCACAGAAAGCCTGACTACACAGACAAGCAGCGACTTGCCGACATCTGCTGAGACTTCGTTGGAGCCTTCAACAGCAACCCAGGCATTGAGTAGCTTGCAAACGACAGACCTGGTCTCTACCGACGTTCCAACTGCCAGCACCGAAGACGTCACTACAAGTGCTACCACGGTTGAGATTACAACAGAGGAGCTGACAAGTGCGACTTCCAGTACAGGAGCTTCCACCGAAATCTCCACCCAGCAAGTTTCCAGCCAAGCCTCCACTGGCCTCGCAACCACCGACCTGACAACACAGGCAACTTCAGAGGCGCCAAGAACAGTGCTGACCACAGAAAGCCTGACTACACAGACAAGCAGCGACTTGCCGACATCTGCTGAGACTTCGTTGGAGCCTTCAACAGCAACCCAGGCATTGAGTAGCTTGCAAACGACAGACCTGGTCTCTACCGACGTTCCAACTGCCAGCACCGAAGACGTCACTACAAGTGCTACCACGGTTGAGATTACAACAGAGGAGCTGACAAGTGCGACTTCCAGTACAGGAGCTTCCACCGAAATCTCCACCCAGCAAGTTTCCAGCCAAGCCTCCACTGGCCTCGCAACCACCGACCTGACAACACAGGCAACTTCAGAGGCGCCAAGAACAGTGCTGACCACAGAAAGCCTGACTACACAGACAAGCAGCGACTTGCCGACATCTGCTGAGACTTCGTTGGAGCCTTCAACAGCAACCCAGGCATTGAGTAGCTTGCAAACGACAGACCTGGTCTCTACCGACGTTCCAACTGCCAGCACCGAAGACGTCACTACAAGTGCTACCACGGTTGAGATTACAACAGAGGAGCTGACAAGTGCGACTTCCAGTACAGGAGCTTCCACCGAAATCTCCACCCAGCAAGTTTCCAGCCAAGCCTCCACTGGCCTCGCAACCACCGACCTGACAACACAGGCAACTTCAGAGGCGCCAAGAACAGTGCTGACCACAGAAAGCCTGACTACACAGACAAGCAGCGACTTGCCGACATCTGCTGAGACTTCGTTGGAGCCTTCAACAGCAACCCAGGCATTGAGTAGCTTGCAAACGACAGACCTGGTCTCTACCGACGTTCCAACTGCCAGCACCGAAGACGTCACTACAAGTGCTACCACGGTTGAGATTACAACAGAGGAGCTGACAAGTGCGACTTCCAGTACAGGAGCTTCCACCGAAATCTCCACCCAGCAAGTTTCCAGCCAAGCCTCCACTGGCCTCGCAACCACCGACCTGACAACACAGGCAACTTCAGAGGCGCCAAGAACAGTGCTGACCACAGAAAGCCTGACTACACAGACAAGCAGCGACTTGCCGACATCTGCTGAGACTTCGTTGGAGCCTTCAACAGCAACCCAGGCATTGAGTAGCTTGCAAACGACAGACCTGGTCTCTACCGACGTTCCAACTGCCAGCACCGAAGACGTCACTACAAGTGCTACCACGGTTGAGATTACAACAGAGGAGCTGACAAGTGCGACTTCCAGTACAGGAGCTTCCACCGAAATCTCCACCCAGCAAGTTTCCAGCCAAGCCTCCACTGGCCTCGCAACCACCGACCTGACAACACAGGCAACTTCAGAGGCGCCAAGAACAGTGCTGACCACAGAAAGCCTGACTACACAGACAAGCAGCGACTTGCCGACATCTGCTGAGACTTCGTTGGAGCCTTCAACAGCAACCCAGGCATTGAGTAGCTTGCAAACGACAGACCTGGTCTCTACCGACGTTCCAACTGCCAGCACCGAAGACGTCACTACAAGTGCTACCACGGTTGAGATTACAACAGAGGAGCTGACAAGTGCGACTTCCAGTACAGGAGCTTCCACCGAAATCTCCACCCAGCAAGTTTCCAGCCAAGCCTCCACTGGCCTCGCAACCACCGACCTGACAACACAGGCAACTTCAGAGGCGCCAAGAACAGTGCTGACCACAGAAAGCCTGACTACACAGACAAGCAGCGACTTGCCGACATCTGCTGAGACTTCGTTGGAGCCTTCAACAGCAACCCAGGCATTGAGTAGCTTGCAAACGACAGACCTGGTCTCTACCGACGTTCCAACTGCCAGCACCGAAGACGTCACTACAAGTGCTACCACGGTTGAGATTACAACAGAGGAGCTGACAAGTGCGACTTCCAGTACAGGAGCTTCCACCGAAATCTCCACCCAGCAAGTTTCCAGCCAAGCCTCCACTGGCCTCGCAACCACCGACCTGACAACACAGGCAACTTCAGAGGCGCCAAGAACAGTGCTGACCACAGAAAGCCTGACTACACAGACAAGCAGCGACTTGCCGACATCTGCTGAGACTTCGTTGGAGCCTTCAACAGCAACCCAGGCATTGAGTAGCTTGCAAACGACAGACCTGGTCTCTACCGACGTTCCAACTGCCAGCACCGAAGACGTCACTACAAGTGCTACCACGGTTGAGATTACAACAGAGGAGCTGACAAGTGCGACTTCCAGTACAGGAGCTTCCACCGAAATCTCCACCCAGCAAGTTTCCAGCCAAGCCTCCACTGGCCTCGCAACCACCGACCTGACAACACAGGCAACTTCAGAGGCGCCAAGAACAGTGCTGACCACAGAAAGCCTGACTACACAGACAAGCAGCGACTTGCCGACATCTGCTGAGACTTCGTTGGAGCCTTCAACAGCAACCCAGGCATTGAGTAGCTTGCAAACGACAGACCTGGTCTCTACCGACGTTCCAACTGCCAGCACCGAAGACGTCACTACAAGTGCTACCACGGTTGAGATTACAACAGAGGAGCTGACAAGTGCGACTTCCAGTACAGGAGCTTCCACCGAAATCTCCACCCAGCAAGTTTCCAGCCAAGCCTCCACTGGCCTCGCAACCACCGACCTGACAACACAGGCAACTTCAGAGGCGCCAAGAACAGTGCTGACCACAGAAAGCCTGACTACACAGACAAGCAGCGACTTGCCGACATCTGCTGAGACTTCGTTGGAGCCTTCAACAGCAACCCAGGCATTGAGTAGCTTGCAAACGACAGACCTGGTCTCTACCGACGTTCCAACTGCCAGCACCGAAGACGTCACTACAAGTGCTACCACGGTTGAGATTACAACAGAGGAGCTGACAAGTGCGACTTCCAGTACAGGAGCTTCCACCGAAATCTCCACCCAGCAAGTTTCCAGCCAAGCCTCCACTGGCCTCGCAACCACCGACCTGACAACACAGGCAACTTCAGAGGCGCCAAGAACAGTGCTGACCACAGAAAGCCTGACTACACAGACAAGCAGCGACTTGCCGACATCTGCTGAGACTTCGTTGGAGCCTTCAACAGCAACCCAGGCATTGAGTAGCTTGCAAACGACAGACCTGGTCTCTACCGACGTTCCAACTGCCAGCACCGAAGACGTCACTACAAGTGCTACCACGGTTGAGATTACAACAGAGGAGCTGACAAGTGCGACTTCCAGTACAGGAGCTTCCACCGAAATCTCCACCCAGCAAGTTTCCAGCCAAGCCTCCACTGGCCTCGCAACCACCGACCTGACAACACAGGCAACTTCAGAGGCGCCAAGAACAGTGCTGACCACAGAAAGCCTGACTACACAGACAAGCAGCGACTTGCCGACATCTGCTGAGACTTCGTTGGAGCCTTCAACAGCAACCCAGGCATTGAGTAGCTTGCAAACGACAGACCTGGTCTCTACCGACGTTCCAACTGCCAGCACCGAAGACGTCACTACAAGTGCTACCACGGTTGAGATTACAACAGAGGAGCTGACAAGTGCGACTTCCAGTACAGGAGCTTCCACCGAAATCTCCACCCAGCAAGTTTCCAGCCAAGCCTCCACTGGCCTCGCAACCACCGACCTGACAACACAGGCAACTTCAGAGGCGCCAAGAACAGTGCTGACCACAGAAAGCCTGACTACACAGACAAGCAGCGACTTGCCGACATCTGCTGAGACTTCGTTGGAGCCTTCAACAGCAACCCAGGCATTGAGTAGCTTGCAAACGACAGACCTGGTCTCTACCGACGTTCCAACTGCCAGCACCGAAGACGTCACTACAAGTGCTACCACGGTTGAGATTACAACAGAGGAGCTGACAAGTGCGACTTCCAGTACAGGAGCTTCCACCGAAATCTCCACCCAGCAAGTTTCCAGCCAAGCCTCCACTGGCCTCGCAACCACCGACCTGACAACACAGGCAACTTCAGAGGCGCCAAGAACAGTGCTGACCACAGAAAGCCTGACTACACAGACAAGCAGCGACTTGCCGACATCTGCTGAGACTTCGTTGGAGCCTTCAACAGCAACCCAGGCATTGAGTAGCTTGCAAACGACAGACCTGGTCTCTACCGACGTTCCAACTGCCAGCACCGAAGACGTCACTACAAGTGCTACCACGGTTGAGATTACAACAGAGGAGCTGACAAGTGCGACTTCCAGTACAGGAGCTTCCACCGAAATCTCCACCCAGCAAGTTTCCAGCCAAGCCTCCACTGGCCTCGCAACCACCGACCTGACAACACAGGCAACTTCAGAGGCGCCAAGAACAGTGCTGACCACAGAAAGCCTGACTACACAGACAAGCAGCGACTTGCCGACATCTGCTGAGACTTCGTTGGAGCCTTCAACAGCAACCCAGGCATTGAGTAGCTTGCAAACGACAGACCTGGTCTCTACCGACGTTCCAACTGCCAGCACCGAAGACGTCACTACAAGTGCTACCACGGTTGAGATTACAACAGAGGAGCTGACAAGTGCGACTTCCAGTACAGGAGCTTCCACCGAAATCTCCACCCAGCAAGTTTCCAGCCAAGCCTCCACTGGCCTCGCAACCACCGACCTGACAACACAGGCAACTTCAGAGGCGCCAAGAACAGTGCTGACCACAGAAAGCCTGACTACACAGACAAGCAGCGACTTGCCGACATCTGCTGAGACTTCGTTGGAGCCTTCAACAGCAACCCAGGCATTGAGTAGCTTGCAAACGACAGACCTGGTCTCTACCGACGTTCCAACTGCCAGCACCGAAGACGTCACTACAAGTGCTACCACGGTTGAGATTACAACAGAGGAGCTGACAAGTGCGACTTCCAGTACAGGAGCTTCCACCGAAATCTCCACCCAGCAAGTTTCCAGCCAAGCCTCCACTGGCCTCGCAACCACCGACCTGACAACACAGGCAACTTCAGAGGCGCCAAGAACAGTGCTGACCACAGAAAGCCTGACTACACAGACAAGCAGCGACTTGCCGACATCTGCTGAGACTTCGTTGGAGCCTTCAACAGCAACCCAGGCATTGAGTAGCTTGCAAACGACAGACCTGGTCTCTACCGACGTTCCAACTGCCAGCACCGAAGACGTCACTACAAGTGCTACCACGGTTGAGATTACAACAGAGGAGCTGACAAGTGCGACTTCCAGTACAGGAGCTTCCACCGAAATCTCCACCCAGCAAGTTTCCAGCCAAGCCTCCACTGGCCTCGCAACCACCGACCTGACAACACAGGCAACTTCAGAGGCGCCAAGAACAGTGCTGACCACAGAAAGCCTGACTACACAGACAAGCAGCGACTTGCCGACATCTGCTGAGACTTCGTTGGAGCCTTCAACAGCAACCCAGGCATTGAGTAGCTTGCAAACGACAGACCTGGTCTCTACCGACGTTCCAACTGCCAGCACCGAAGACGTCACTACAAGTGCTACCACGGTTGAGATTACAACAGAGGAGCTGACAAGTGCGACTTCCAGTACAGGAGCTTCCACCGAAATCTCCACCCAGCAAGTTTCCAGCCAAGCCTCCACTGGCCTCGCAACCACCGACCTGACAACACAGGCAACTTCAGAGGCGCCAAGAACAGTGCTGACCACAGAAAGCCTGACTACACAGACAAGCAGCGACTTGCCGACATCTGCTGAGACTTCGTTGGAGCCTTCAACAGCAACCCAGGCATTGAGTAGCTTGCAAACGACAGACCTGGTCTCTACCGACGTTCCAACTGCCAGCACCGAAGACGTCACTACAAGTGCTACCACGGTTGAGATTACAACAGAGGAGCTGACAAGTGCGACTTCCAGTACAGGAGCTTCCACCGAAATCTCCACCCAGCAAGTTTCCAGCCAAGCCTCCACTGGCCTCGCAACCACCGACCTGACAACACAGGCAACTTCAGAGGCGCCAAGAACAGTGCTGACCACAGAAAGCCTGACTACACAGACAAGCAGCGACTTGCCGACATCTGCTGAGACTTCGTTGGAGCCTTCAACAGCAACCCAGGCATTGAGTAGCTTGCAAACGACAGACCTGGTCTCTACCGACGTTCCAACTGCCAGCACCGAAGACGTCACTACAAGTGCTACCACGGTTGAGATTACAACAGAGGAGCTGACAAGTGCGACTTCCAGTACAGGAGCTTCCACCGAAATCTCCACCCAGCAAGTTTCCAGCCAAGCCTCCACTGGCCTCGCAACCACCGACCTGACAACACAGGCAACTTCAGAGGCGCCAACAACAGTGCTGACCACAGAAAGCCTGACTACACAGACAAGCAGCGACTTGCCGACATCTGCTGAGACTTCGTTGGAGCCTTCAACAGCAACCCAGGCATTGAGTAGCTTGCAAACGACAGACCTGGTCTCTACCGACGTTCCAACTGCCAGCACCGAAGACGTCACTACAAGTGCTACCACGGTTGAGATTACAACAGAGGAGCTGACAAGTGCGACTTCCAGTACAGGAGCTTCCACCGAAATCTCCACCCAGCAAGTTTCCAGCCAAGCCTCCACTGGCCTCGCAACCACCGACCTGACAACACAGGCAACTTCAGAGGCGCCAAGAACAGTGCTGACCACAGAAAGCCTGACTACACAGACAAGCAGCGACTTGCCGACATCTGCTGAGACTTCGTTGGAGCCTTCAACAGCAACCCAGGCATTGAGTAGCTTGCAAACGACAGACCTGGTCTCTACCGACGTTCCAACTGCCAGCACCGAAGACGTCACTACAAGTGCTACCACGGTTGAGATTACAACAGAGGAGCTGACAAGTGCGACTTCCAGTACAGGAGCTTCCACCGAAATCTCCACCCAGCAAGTTTCCAGCCAAGCCTCCACTGGCCTCGCAACCACCGACCTGACAACACAGGCAACTTCAGAGGCGCCAAGAACAGTGCTGACCACAGAAAGCCTGACTACACAGACAAGCAGCGACTTGCCGACATCTGCTGAGACTTCGTTGGAGCCTTCAACAGCAACCCAGGCATTGAGTAGCTTGCAAACGACAGACCTGGTCTCTACCGACGTTCCAACTGCCAGCACCGAAGACGTCACTACAAGTGCTACCACGGTTGAGATTACAACAGAGGAGCTGACAAGTGCGACTTCCAGTACAGGAGCTTCCACCGAAATCTCCACCCAGCAAGTTTCCAGCCAAGCCTCCACTGGCCTCGCAACCACCGACCTGACAACACAGGCAACTTCAGAGGCGCCAAGAACAGTGCTGACCACAGAAAGCCTGACTACACAGACAAGCAGCGACTTGCCGACATCTGCTGAGACTTCGTTGGAGCCTTCAACAGCAACCCAGGCATTGAGTAGCTTGCAAACGACAGACCTGGTCTCTACCGACGTTCCAACTGCCAGCACCGAAGACGTCACTACAAGTGCTACCACGGTTGAGATTACAACAGAGGAGCTGACAAGTGCGACTTCCAGTACAGGAGCTTCCACCGAAATCTCCACCCAGCAAGTTTCCAGCCAAGCCTCCACTGGCCTCGCAACCACCGACCTGACAACACAGGCAACTTCAGAGGCGCCAAGAACAGTGCTGACCACAGAAAGCCTGACTACACAGACAAGCAGCGACTTGCCGACATCTGCTGAGACTTCGTTGGAGCCTTCAACAGCAACCCAGGCATTGAGTAGCTTGCAAACGACAGACCTGGTCTCTACCGACGTTCCAACTGCCAGCACCGAAGACGTCACTACAAGTGCTACCACGGTTGAGATTACAACAGAGGAGCTGACAAGTGCGACTTCCAGTACAGGAGCTTCCACCGAAATCTCCACCCAGCAAGTTTCCAGCCAAGCCTCCACTGGCCTCGCAACCACCGACCTGACAACACAGGCAACTTCAGAGGCGCCAAGAACAGTGCTGACCACAGAAAGCCTGACTACACAGACAAGCAGCGACTTGCCGACATCTGCTGAGACTTCGTTGGAGCCTTCAACAGCAACCCAGGCATTGAGTAGCTTGCAAACGACAGACCTGGTCTCTACCGACGTTCCAACTGCCAGCACCGAAGACGTCACTACAAGTGCTACCACGGTTGAGATTACAACAGAGGAGCTGACAAGTAAGACTTCCAGTACAGGAGCTTCCACCGAAATCTCCACCCAGCAAGTTTCCAGCCAAGCCTCCACTGGCCTCGCAACCACCGACCTGACAACACAGGCAACTTCAGAGGCGCCAAGAACAGTGCTGACCACAGAAAGCCTGACTACACAGACAAGCAGCGACTTGCCGACATCTGCTGAGACTTCGTTGGAGCCTTCAACAGCAACCCAGGCATTGAGTAGCTTGCAAACGACAGACCTGGTCTCTACCGACGTTCCAACTGCCAGCACCGAAGACGTCACTACAAGTGCTACCACGGTTGAGATTACAACAGAGGAGCTGACAAGTAAGACTTCCAGTACAGGAGCTTCCACCGAAATCTCCACCCAGCAAGTTTCCAGCCAAGCCTCCACTGGCCTCGCAACCACCGACCTGACAACACAGGCAACTTCAGAGGCGCCAAGAACAGTGCTGACCACAGAAAGCCTGACTACACAGACAAGCAGCGACTTGCCGACATCTGCTGAGACTTCGTTGGAGCCTTCAACAGCAACCCAGGCATTGAGTAGCTTGCAAACGACAGACCTGGTCTCTACCGACGTTCCAACTGCCAGCACCGAAGACGTCACTACAAGTGCTACCACGGTTGAGATTACAACAGAGGAGCTGACAAGTGCGACTTCCAGTACAGGAGCTTCCACCGAAATCTCCACCCAGCAAGTTTCCAGCCAAGCCTCCACTGGCCTCGCAACCACCGACCTGACAACACAGGCAACTTCAGAGGCGCCAAGAACAGTGCTGACCACAGAAAGCCTGACTACACAGACAAGCAGCGACTTGCCGACATCTGCTGAGACTTCGTTGGAGCCTTCAACAGCAACCCAGGCATTGAGTAGCTTGCAAACGACAGACCTGGTCTCTACCGACGTTCCAACTGCCAGCACCGAAGACGTCACTACAAGTGCTACCACGGTTGAGATTACAACAGAGGAGCTGACAAGTGCGACTTCCAGTACAGGAGCTTCCACCGAAATCTCCACCCAGCAAGTTTCCAGCCAAGCCTCCACTGGCCTCGCAACCACCGACCTGACAACACAGGCAACTTCAGAGGCGCCAAGAACAGTGCTGACCACAGAAAGCCTGACTACACAGACAAGCAGCGACTTGCCGACATCTGCTGAGACTTCGTTGGAGCCTTCAACAGCAACCCAGGCATTGAGTAGCTTGCAAACGACAGACCTGGTCTCTACCGACGTTCCAACTGCCAGCACCGAAGACGTCACTACAAGTGCTACCACGGTTGAGATTACAACAGAGGAGCTGACAAGTGCGACTTCCAGTACAGGAGCTTCCACCGAAATCTCCACCCAGCAAGTTTCCAGCCAAGCCTCCACTGGCCTCGCAACAACCGACCTGACAACACAGGCAACTTCAGAGGCGCCAAGAACAGTGCTGACCACAGAAAGCCTGACTACACAGACAAGCAGCGACTTGCCGACATCTGCTGAGACTTCGTTGGAGCCTTCAACAGCAACCCAGGCATTGAGTAGCTTGCAAACGACAGACCTGGTCTCTACCGACGTTCCAACTGCCAGCACCGAAGACGTCACTACAAGTGCTACCACGGTTGAGATTACAACAGAGGAGCTGACAAGTGCGACTTCCAGTACAGGAGCTTCCACCGAAATCTCCACCCAGCAAGTTTCCAGCCAAGCCTCCACTGGCCTCGCAACCACCGACCTGACAACACAGGCAACTTCAGAGGCGCCAAGAACAGTGCTGACCACAGAAAGCCTGACTACACAGACAAGCAGCGACTTGCCGACATCTGCTGAGACTTCGTTGGAGCCTTCAACAGCAACCCAGGCATTGAGTAGCTTGCAAACGACAGACCTGGTCTCTACCGACGTTCCAACTGCCAGCACCGAAGACGTCACTACAAGTGCTACCACGGTTGAGATTACAACAGAGGAGCTGACAAGTGCGACTTCCAGTACAGGAGCTTCCACCGAAATCTCCACCCAGCAAGTTTCCAGCCAAGCCTCCACTGGCCTCGCAACCACCGACCTGACAACACAGGCAACTTCAGAGGCGCCAAAAACAGTGCTGACCACAGAAAGCCTGACTACACAGACAAGCAGCGACTTGCCGACATCTGCTGAGACTTCGTTGGAGCCTTCAACAGCAACCCAGGCATTGAGTAGCTTGCAAACGACAGACCTGGTCTCTACCGACGTTCCAACTGCCAGCACCGAAGACGTCACTACAAGTGCTACCACGGTTGAGATTACAACAGAGGAGCTGACAAGTGCGACTTCCAGTACAGGAGCTTCCACCGAAATCTCCACCCAGCAAGTTTCCAGCCAAGCCTCCACTGGCCTCGCAACCACCGACCTGACAACACAGGCAACTTCAGAGGCGCCAAGAACAGTGCTGACCACAGAAAGCCTGACTACACAGACAAGCAGCGACTTGCCGACATCTGCTGAGACTTCGTTGGAGCCTTCAACAGCAACCCAGGCATTGAGTAGCTTGCAAACGACAGACCTGGTCTCTACCGACGTTCCAACTGCCAGCACCGAAGACGTCACTGCAAGTGCTACCACGGTTGAGATTACAACAGAGGAGCTGACAAGTGCGACTTCCAGTACAGGAGCTTCCACCGAAATCTCCACCCAGCAAGTTTCCAGCCAAGCCTCCACTGGCCTCGCAACCACCGACCTGACAACACAGGCAACTTCAGAGGCGCCAAGAACAGTGCTGACCACAGAAAGCCTGACTACACAGACAAGCAGCGACTTGCCGACATCTGCTGAGACTTCGTTGGAGCCTTCAACAGCAACCCAGGCATTGAGTAGCTTGCAAACGACAGACCTGGTCTCTACCGACGTTCCAACTGCCAGCACCGAAGACGTCACTACAAGTGCTACCACGGTTGAGATTACAACAGAGGAGCTGACAAGTGCGAGTTCCAGTACAGGAGCTTCCACCGAAATCTCCACCCAGCAAGTTTCCAGCCAAGCCTCCACTGGCCTCGCAACCACCGACCTGACAACACAGGCAACTTCAGAGGCGCCAAGAACAGTGCTGACCACAGAAAGCCTGACTACACAGACAAGCAGCGACTTGCCGACATCTGCTGAGACTTCGTTGGAGCCTTCAACAGCAACCCAGGCATTGAGTAGCTTGCAAACGACAGACCTGGTCTCTACCGACGTTCCAACTGCCAGCACCGAAGGCGTCACTACAAGTGCTACCACGGTTGAGATTACAACAGAGGAGCTGACAAGTGCGACTTCCAGTACAGGAGCTTCCACCGAAATCTCCACCCAGCAAGTTTCCAGCCAAGCCTCCACTGGCCTCGCAACCACCGACCTGACAACACAGGCAACTTCAGAGGCGCCAAGAACAGTGCTGACCACAGAAAGCCTGACTACACAGACAAGCAGCGACTTGCCGACATCTGCTGAGACTTCGTTGGAGCCTTCAACAGCAACCCAGGCATTGAGTAGCTTGCAAACGACAGACCTGGTCTCTACCGACGTTCCAACTGCCAGCACCGAAGACGTCACCACAAGTGCTACCACGGTTGAGATTACAACAGAGGAGCTGACAAGTAAGACTTCCAGTACAGGAGCTTCCACCGAAATCTCCACCCAGCAAGTTTCCAGCCAAGCCTCCACTGGCCTCGCAACCACCGACCTGACAACACAGGCAACTTCAGAGGCGCCAAGAACAGTGCTGACCACAGAAAGCCTGACTACACAGACAAGCAGCGACTTGCCGACATCTGCTGAGACTTCGTTGGAGCCTTCAACAGCAACCCAGGTATTGAGTAGCTTGCAAACGACAGACCTGGTCTCTACCGACGTTCCAACTGCCAGCACCGAAGACGTCACTACAAGTGCTACCACGGTTGAGATTACAACAGAGGAGCTGACAAGTGCGACTTCCAGTACAGGAGCTTCCACCGAAATCTCCACCCAGCAAGTTTCCAGCCAAGCCTCCACTGGCCTCGCAACCACCGACCTGACAACACAGGCAACTTCAGAGGCGCTAACAACAGTGCTGACCACAGAAAGCCTGACTACACAGACAAGCAGCGACTTGCCGACATCTGCTGAGACTTCGTTGGAGCCTTCAACAGCAACCCAGGCATTGAGTAGCTTGCAAACGACAGACCTGGTCTCTACCGACGTTCCAACTGCCAGCACCGAAGACGTCACTACAAGTACTACCACGGTTGAGATTACAACAGAGGAGCTGACAAGTGCGACTTCCAGTACAGGAGCTTCCACCGAAATCTCCACCCAGCAAGTTTCCAGCCAAGCCTCCACTGGCCTCGCAACCACCGACCTGACAACACAGGCAACTTCAGAGGCGCCAAGAACAGTGCTGACCACAGAAAGCCTGACTACACAGACAAGCAGCGACTTGCCGACATCTGTTGAGACTTCGTTGGAGCCTTCAACAGCAACCCAGGCATTGAGTAGCTTGCAAACGACAGACCTGGTCTCTACCGACGTTCCAACTGCCAGCACCGAAGACGTCACTACAAGTGCTACCACGGTTGAGATTACAACAGAGGAGCTGACAAGTGCGACTTCCAGTACAGGAGCTTCCACCGAAATCTCCACCCAGCAAGTTTCCAGCCAAGCCTCCACTGGCCTCGCAACCACCGACCTGACAACACAGGCAACTTCAGAGGCGCCAAGAACAGTGCTGACCACAGAAAGCCTGACTACACAGACAAGCAGCGACTTGCCGACATCTGCTGAGACTTCGTTGGAGCCTTCAACAGCAACCCAGGCATTGAGTAGCTTGCAAACGACAGACCTGGTCTCTACCGACGTTCCAACTGCCAGCACCGAAGACGTCACTACAAGTGCTACCACGGTTGAGATTACAACAGAGGAGCTGACAAGTAAGACTTCCAGTACAGGAGCTTCCACCGAAATCTCCACCCAGCAAGTTTCCAGCCAAGCCTCCACTGGCCTCGCAACCACCGACCTGACAACACAGGCAACTTCAGAGGCGCCAAGAACAGTGCTGACCACAGAAAGCCTGACTACACAGACAAGCAGCGACTTGCCGACATCTACTGAGACTTCATTAGAGACGCCAACAACAGTTGTTGATCGTTAGTGTTGTATATCCTTTATGTCTTTAAACATTTTGTATATTTAATTTTGGCTTTGGAAGCATTTCAATGTTCTTTAGTGATTTATGGTGATGATTATTGCTTTGTCTTGTTGTTGACATTGTTAATCGATATCTCTCTTTAGGGTCAAATGGCACCGTTAGGTTAAAGCTTGAAACTGCCCGGGTGTTTGTCGATGCCCTTCTGAATAAAACTTCTCAAGAATTCCGAACACTTGCTGCCGAGGTTACAAGAAAGGTAACCTTCGTTTATTGTGTTTTTGCTTACTTGTTTTTTCTATATTTTGTTTTGGACCTGCAGATTATATGATTATAGGAATCATTAATTTCCCATTCGACCCAGGACGTGATGGCTTGAAATATTCATGTTTGTTGTATAATTTACTATAGTTAATCATTGTGTTGTTCAGATATTTTGAGTTTCCTTAGGCTTTTGAGCATGTTGCATCTATACCCTAAATATTTTTTGTTTGTTTGATGACTTAGCCATACTTAATTACTGTGATGCACAAATAATTTGAGTTCCCTTTGATTTTTTTAGCCTGATACATCTATACCCCTTTTTAATTCATTTTACCGCCCTAACGGTCGCAGGTCACGCCATTGTTCCAGTTTGAACCACAATTTATTCGTTGTGAGGTTGTCGGGTTTGAGTAAGTGCACCTTTCTTTTCTTTTTTGTTACTTGCACCTTAATGTAGCTAACGTTGCCTTTTATATTCGAGTTATTTGTAGTAGTAGAAATATCTATACCAGATGGGTACGATCGAAACTTATACCCAATTAAGCCATGTTAATTAGACTGTATAAATGACATCCTTTAGCAGACTCTAAACTGACGCTAGCGTGCGAGAAAAAGTTTCCTCATTACGAAACATAATATCTTTATTGCAAAATGTATGCCCGATGATAGTAATGCGGTATAGTATACAATATAATAAGATAGTGTAAATGCGATAGTGCAGTTACGGTATAGTATACAATATGTAAGTAGTCAGAAAGGTTCAACAAATGACTGACACAAAGTATGGTATGCCGAACTATATATAGTTTCTTTCTTTCTTTCTCGTTCTTTCAGATCTTCTTTGACTTTGGAATTAACTTTGGCATTCAAATGACTAAGCACATAGTATGATGGTATACCGAACTATACTTTCTTACTTTCTTGTTCTTTCAGATCTTCTTCCTTGACTTTGGCATTCTATGAAATTAGGTACTCGTTTTCCGATCTTTCTTGTCATGCACAACATATATGTTCTCATTTTACAGCAGCTTTGTACGATGTACGGTATGGTCTACTGGTATGGTCGAAAACGTTTTCTACAAACGGACGAAATTTATGCATGCTCCGATATCATCCTTATAATTGGATCAAAATGTCCTTATCTCTGTATCTCTTTCTCAGTCTGTATCAACTGTGTCTGTGACAGATATCGTCTTACATACGAAGTATTATTCGTCTATTCTACTTTCAATTCGATGTTTGATCTATCCGTATAGTTTATGATAATTCGAAGTCCTTTGGAAGAACTAGAACACTAATCCTGGTGCCTAACAGTTACAAGTATGTTCTGCTCTGAAGCCTCGATAAGTGACAATTAAATAAAAAAATAGGCACCCAACGTACAAAGTTTGAGTTGTTGTCTTCACAAATTTATTCAGTGACTGTTTCAGTAACAGTGTATGTAAACCTCGTATTTTGCATCGCAGGCCAGGAAGTACCATTTCTATTCTCGATGTCATCTACAATAAGACAGTGGACAGTCCTGTTGAGAAGAGGACGTTCGACTTGGTCCACGATGCGGTTGCAGAAGGACAGCTTCTCATCAGCGGGGATGCTGTGGATGTACTGTACATCACCGTTGACGCAGGTAGGGCCCGATGGTTCTTGCTGACATAGGAACGTCGCTTGTTGTCGTACCAGCCATCATCATATGAGGACTGATAAAGTAAACAGAAACAAAAACAAAATTGTTTTAAATCTGATAGATCTTATCAAACGTGGCGCCCGGTGAATACCGGGCTATTTTTGGTCCCGGCCGGGCCCCTGGATTTTTATAAGCCCGTACCCGGCGACAAATGGACGCAGTGTCTCTCCAGTGAAAACACATAGAGTTACCTCCCACCAGGACAAATTTGTAGCTTCGGGAGTTCGGCTTCATAGAGTAGACTGAGCTACTTTCAGTAGAGAAGACTGTTCATCTAGTGCTAGAAGGAACGGTAGAGTCCAACACCCCCGGGTGGCGAGTGGTAGATCCCAAGCAGACAGAACGCTTGCTTCACGTTGGCATTCTCAATAGATTCAGTAATTTCTGTCGTCTCGTCTCATCATTGGCACTCTCTTACGCAGAGGATTTGTGACGATTTTGGACCCTCTGCGTAGGAGAATGCATCACTGGTCGATACCTACGGACTCTTACAAACGCATGACACAGGCTATGTGCTATCTTTGTTCCACACCAGGCACCACGTTTGTTCCCGTCGCGTTCTGACATAACACAGGGTATGTTTATATTACTCTGTGTAACTCTGCAGGACTGTGTAAATGTATGTCTGTTTGTGTAACTCTGCTGTCCAGGACTGTAACTGGCCCCTCCGGGGGCCGGCGAATGTTGGGCGAGCTGTCGTAAAGCCCCGTTTACAAATCAAGAATTTAGCTCGGCCGAGGTGTCAGCGAGCTCTAAATTACGAGGCATGAACCTGATGCCTACGAACAAATGGCAGAGTTTCTTCGTCGGCCGAGCTAAAATCTTGATTTGTAAACGGGGCTTTAGAAAGATGTAATCAGGCTAAGGCTATGTGATTTCTTTGTTCCACGCCAGGCACGACGTTTGTTCCCGTCGCGTTCTGTCATAACAGCACCTGTCAGAACCACGCCACCTGCCTGCTCCTGGGGAACAGCACCACGTGTGTCTGTGAGGACGGTTTTGTGGAAAACGGCACGGAGTGTCTGCCAGCCTGCGACGAGGGCTACGTGTGCAGGGACGGGAGCGCTTGTCAGCTGTCCGGGGGACTACCAACATGCACGTGAGTTTCCCAAAGTTTGTTTGTTTGTTTTTTAGTTTGTTTGATGGAACCTTTGTTTGTTGATGAGAAGCTCAAATCGGCCTGAAGGCCGCTTTTCATTCAAGTCCCGCTTTTTATTTAGGCCATGGCATGAAGGAAGACACCAAGGGTCAGACCAAGGAGGACTTTTTTATCCTCCTTGGTCAGACAAAATATATAAGATCATATAACAGAAGTACAGTTTATACAATCTTAAGTTCTGATAAGTCTATACACACATTTTTACTCATTTATACGAAATTTTAGGAACACAGACGATTGACTACTAAGAAATGTACGGATTTTGCAGAATCCATACGAGTTTTACGGAACATATAAGATAATTACTATCACTGAGGATGACCGTTCTTTCTTTCATGACATGTTCCTCGGTGTAAATAATAATTAACATATCCCAACCTACAAGTGATTTTTTCGCAATATTTTTCAGGTCTGTGCCAGACCCAGGACCGCGAGGTGAGTTGCTCACTGATTCCTATATAGTTCCTCATCCTGTCACTATCAGACGACAGCAGATGCTAAACGTATGTCATTGAGCGTTTCCAAATTTTATCCGGCTGTTTGAATAACTGTTACCATGCGTACTGACTTGCTGACAGGCTGAATAATGGTTTTGAAACTTGAACTATGAGGCTCCAGATGTCTTACTAAGGGAAGACTGCGGTAAGATAGATAGAGGAATTAGATTCCAATTTGCATGGTTAATATGTAATTATATGAAGCATCACTTCAGCTATCTACATACCAAAAATCATGACAATCCGTCAATCCTTCTTGAGTTGTCAAGATGGCGGCCGTGACTAGACGTGCGTCGCGTGCGCTCCGTCAGTAGATCAATTTAGAGCGGTTTATATGTGTTGCGGAGTGATATATACAAGTTACGTAGATTTCCGTACCAGATAAGATCATAGAGTTTGATATTTGAAGACATCTAACGTGTTTATCGCCATGGGACGACCAAAAAACGCGACGGAGCTTGGGACGCCGGAGCCGCCGACGGAGACAAAGAGATACAGGACCCGGTCCGGCAGTACCAAGCCGTGGAACACACCGGCGAAGAACATTACGGAGTTTGAACAGATCACCGAGGATCACGCAGATGCCGGTAAGACCACGGTATGTAGTCTCAAATTCCGAACCTCACCCGATCGTGTACCTCTCTGGATAAATGCTAACAAAGCGCACTTCAACTCGTCCTTCGAACATGAGACGGGATACAAGTTTGCATGGAAGAACAAGGATACACAGCTGTCAGTTACGGACCTAAGTAAGTCAGCAGACAACAACAAAGTGCTGACTATACATTTCTACACTACTACTGGCACGGTTCTCATACATGGGAAGGGTGCAAAATGGTATGTTGACGACATTTTCCCCGAACTGAAAGAAGCTGTCAATAATGCAGCTAGTGCGTCCTCGGGACAAAATGGCCGACTTGACAATGAAGAACCGGAAAATAGAACAATAGACAACAACACTGAAACAATGGTGCCTAATTCAGAGGATGGGTCGTCCGCCATGATGGCATCGGACAGTAATTGTCATGAAAACCAAGCTAAATCAGACCAGACTGCAACAGATTTGACCGTAGAAAAGGAAAATCACGCAGAGAATACAACATCTAAGTCTGTAGCCTCACCCACAATCCGCAAGGTGTTAGGTGGACTTGAGAACATTATTCTGAGCCCCTTCACTAAGACACGTGAATCTACAGGAAAGGGTAAAGAAGCGAAATCTCAGCAGTCCAACCGATCCCGACGCTCTCTACTCAGCGGAAACAGCCCTAACGACCCACCACCGAGTTCAGGATACACAAGCGCTGCTGCTGAAGCCATGTATACAACACTAGTAGATGAGATGAACAAACTAAAGACTCTTGTCTACAACAACAAGGTGACAATGGACAAGCAAAGTAGACAAATCGATGACCTGCAGGCTAGCCTTCAGAATAAGAAGAAGGTCACAGAGAAGCAAGCCCAGCAACTTGAAAAGATGGAGATTGAACTCCAGGAGCAACGCCAAACCACAAAAGACCTCGCTGATAGACTAAGCTCCCGGGAAACAGACTACGGAACGCTACAAGCCCAGCTTTTGTCACTGACAAACCATACTCCATGTACAGACATATCTGCCAAACCGACAGATACTAGTAAGGAATCTTGGAAGGACGACTGCAGAATCCAACGCTTGTACTCCGAAGTTGTCTCTGGACAAGCAAATTCGGTAGATAGCACAATCACTACTGTACCAAAACGACCAGCCTCCCCTGCCCCCCAGATATCGGCTCCGGTTGACAATAAGTCTGGCGAAAACACCACACTTCCAGTCACGACCGAAAGTACATGTACAACAGGCCCAGCAGGCGACAAGAAGGACGTCAGGATTTTTGCAGATTCCCTGTGGAACGACGTCAACCCTGACAAAATGTATAGAGACAAACGCACTAAAATTGACAAAACAACAACATTACCCAAAGCTGTTGAAAGGATCAGAATGTCACCAGACACCACCACTGAACTTGTAATCATACATGTTGGCTCCAATGACTTGGATAACACTAAAACACGACCGGACAGTATTGATGTATGTGTGGAACAAACGCGTAAACTAGTCCAATCGGCTAAAGCAGCCTACCCGAACGCCAAAATCGCCATGTCCCAGGTACTACCAAGAGGGACAGACATGCGCTCTAAGCTAAATTCTAACATAGCAACGTACAACTCTGTCGTCGAGAAGACTTGCTGCGAAGACGATCAGCTGATCCATGTAAGGCACCGGCTCCTATCAGAAGACAGGTCTCTATACAAGGCCGATGGCATACATTTAAGGCCTGGCGCAGGGGTGAGTCTGATGGTAGCAGACGTTAAACGCACGCTGCGCCACTACCAAGGACCTGGGACTGACAGACACCGCATGGAACCAACCAGACAGAACGCAAAGCCAGTGAGGAAAACACCGACACTGCAGAACAACAAGCTACACATACAGCCGCCTCCCATGCGACCACCCTTCAACCCTGCTGGATGTCAGCCACCACCTTTCCCGTGGAACCCAGTACCCCCGCCGCCTCCCAAGTGGAACAACGGAAACCAACGGGCTGGAGCGACATGGAGTGCGTCACAAGACAAACGTCACATGGCAGAGAAGCTCGTGAACATGCTGACGGACTTTCTGAGATACTGACTTAGAAATGCACATTAGATGCATATCGGACTAATCTGACTGAATCAGGTAACTAAATATCCCTTTCTTATTTTTCGACGCCAAACTTTCTCAACTATAATAGCCTAATTTGGACCTGATCCTAATAATGTAGAATACATATGTATACCTACTTGTGTAATGCCCCATTGTTACGTTAATTTTGTATTGATACACTCCGCTCATATGTAACCATGCTCTAACTATTATCTGTGATACCTCCGGCTTCCTAATTCGGCACCTTTGACCCAAGAATGTCTATCCAAAAGGTAGCACTTAAGTTCTGTTCTTGGAACGTTCAAGGTGGTCTTAGGAGGAAATGCCAAGATGAAGAGTTCGTTTCTAGATTAGAAGAATATGATTTTGTTTGCCTCCAGGAGACCTGGCTCAAGCCAGGGGAAAAATGTAGAATAGAATCTTTTAATTATTTTAGAAGTGATAGGGATGTAAAAAAGACTGCCAAAAGAAGTTCAGGCGGGATAGTCATAATGTTCAAAAACAAACTCACCAAAGGTCTTACAAAACTACCGTCAAAACATCAAGATATCCTCTGGTGTAAGTTAGATAAGATATTCTTTGGCCTAGAGCAAGATCTGTTTGTCGGCTGTGTGTATTTCTCTCCGGAAAACTCATCAATCCCAGAAATGAAAAACAATTCCCTATTTGATATTGTACAAGATGACATATGCAAATTCTCAAATCAAGGTAATGTCATGCTGCTTGGTGATTTTAACGCCAGAACAGCCTCCCTGCAAGAAACAGTAATTGAAGATGATTGTCTAAACCACGACTCCATAGATCTAAAAGACACGCCTCAAAGAACGAGTTACGACAAAACAATTAATAGATACGGTAATAATTTAATTGACCTTTGTTCGGCAGCCAATCTTAATATCCTAAATGGCCGGGTCGCAGGAGACTTATCCGGTAAATTTACCTGCCACAAGTATAATGGTTCAAGTGTGGTTGATTACTTCATTGTTAGCTCGGAATTTCTATCAAAAGTTCAGTATTTGAAAGTGAATGATCTCTCTGTGTTTTCAGACCATTGTTTGTTGTCTTGTTCTATTTCCACAAATTATTCACCGTACATTAAGCAGGTTCAAATCCCAACACATCCTCTGCCAAATAAGTACATCTGGGATGAAGACTCAAAAGTGAAATTCTCAGACGCGCTCCATGATCCATCAACATTGAATGACATACAAAAGTTTATGGATAAGTCATTCTGCAACGTAGAGAGTGTAGTAGAGGAATTTGCTGGCATTATCACACGTGTGGCCGACAAATCTTTAAGAAAAATCACTTTCAGGAACAAAAGAAGAAAGAAAAAGAAAAGTAAGCCATGGTACACTCCATCATGCGCCTCGCTGAAACGCAAAATCAATAACTTAGCTTCCCAATTTTCAAAATGTCCGTGGAGACTTGATGTCCGCCATACGTATTTTTGCAATCTAAAAGTCTACAAGAAGAAAATCAAAACAGAAAAAAGGCTTTTCAACGAAAGACAATGGCACAAACTAAGCAAACTCAGTAAAGAAAATCCTCAAAAGTTCTGGAGAGAATTAAAGCTACAAAAGCAGGATGAAAGTGATCAACAAGACATTGATGATAACATTAACCCCGAAGAGTGGAGAACCCACTTTAAAAATTTAAATGACCTCATTGAAAGTAGCAAATCCGATAAAGATTTTCACCAACATGTCTACAATGTAAGGCCTGAACTTGTCCAGACAGCTACCAAAAGCACTGAAGCACACTCTGTGAATAGCGACCCCGCAGACAACATAACAGACAATATCATCCACACGCTAGAAAAACTTACAGAAAAACCTCTAGATTTCGACATTTCAAATGAAGAAATTTTGGAGGGGCTGCGTAAATTAAAATGCAGCAAAGCGTGTGGAACAGACTCCGTCATTAATGAAATGTTGAAATATGCCAATACAAAACTTATACCACCATTGCGAAAACTGTTTAATATAGTCCTTAACTCTGGATATTTCCCACACCAATGGAGTCAGAGCATTCTTGTTCCCATATACAAAAGTGGCAATCCATCGAATCCTTCAAATTACAGAGGAATTGCCATTTCTAGCTGTGTCGGAAAGTTGTTCACATCAGTACTCAGCAACCGTTTACAGCACTTCTTAGAAAACAACAACATTTTGTCCCCCTTTCAGTCTGGATTTCGAAAGGACTTTCGGACCAGTGATAACATATTTGTGCTGAAATCTCTCATTGATAAACAGTTATCTGTACCCGGCGGAAAATTATACACATGCTTTGTAGACTTCAGGAAAGCCTTTGATTCTGTGTGGAGAAAAGGTTTATTCTACAAGGTCTTATCGTCGGGTATAGGTGGTAATTTCTTCAACATTATACAATCAATGTACGATAATATAGAATATTGTGTAAAAACGTCTCACGGCCTTTCAGATTACTTTAGATCTTCTTGCGGTGTACGACAGGGATGCAATCTAAGCCCACTCCTTTTTAATCTATTTGTTAATGATCTTCCAGACAGATTGTCATCACCATTATGCGACCCTGTAATACTAAACGATACCCCCATAAGTAGCCTTCTCTGGGCTGATGACCTTGTGCTCATCTCAAAATCGGAAACGGGTCTGAAGCATTGCCTAGAAAGACTAGATAAATTTTGTTCTACTTGGAAACTATCGATCAATAGAGAAAAAACTAAAGTTATGATATTTTCAAAAAATGGGCGAGCTAACTATAATAAACGTTCCCCCTTTCAGTCACAAGGACAACCTATAAATTTCACAAACTTTTACACTTACCTAGGAGTAGACATCACACCATCAGGATCATTTCACCGTGCCAATAAACAACTCAGAGTAAAAGCTATGCGAGCATCCTTTAAACTTAAATCATTGCTAGCATCAAATCATAATCCCTCAATATCTCTTGCCCTGGATTTATTCCAAAGCCTAGTCAAGCCGATCTTGCTCTACTGCGGGGAAATACTTGGAACAAACGCTCAAAGCAAAGAGCTCATCCTTAAAGGAATTAAGGAATATCCGAATGAAAGTGTTAGGGATACAGTTTCAAACATCATTGCCCCGATACTGGGACCGGATGTAAATATACTTAAAGCTACACGTGTTGGCAAGAAATCTGATACACCATCTACCCGTCCTGTTCTTGTTCGATTTAAGAAGTATACTGACAAAATGAATATTACGTATCAATCAGACGCCCTGAGAAATCAGAACGTAACACTAGAGCAGCCTAATATTTCCTACGAGATTCCCGATCTAGAACATGTACTGCTTAACTACTGTAAGGTATTACTTAGTGTTCCTAGAAGTTCTGTTAACGCTGCTGTACTGGGCGAGCTAGGTGTGTTTCCACTGTATATAGACACCCAGACACGACTGATTAAATATTGGCTTAGATTACACAATATGTCTAATGATAGAATTGTTAAAAAAGCATACGACACTGCTGTTGCTCAAGAACATGAATGGATTACACATGTACAAGATATACTATGCAGACATGGTTTCCAAAATATTTGGCTAAACCCTAATGTCGATGCCAAATATTTTGGAAACATGTTCAAGGAACGCCTTAAGGACACATATCTTTCGAACTGGAGACAAAAGATAAGAAACTTTAGTAAACTGGCAACATATTCGAAAATTAAGACAACCTTTGCGCTAGAAAACTATCTTTTATCAATTCAAAACAGATCATTCACTAATAGCATAACAAAACTAAGGATTGGAGCACATTGTTTAGAAATTGAAAAGGGTCGTCACAAAAATATACCATCCGAAAAGAGAATGTGTCCCATCTGCAAAGACAGTATTGAAGATGAATACCATTTCCTGATGATATGCCCTTGTTATGATGAAGAAAGGAAAAAGTTATTGACCATGTGTAACAACAGAACAACACTACCTAATACAAGTAGAGAAATATTCAATGTAATTCTATCATGTCCCGACTCCATATCTGTCCACCTAGGCCAATATATTTATAATGCTATGCAAAAGAGAAGTCGTGCTTTAACAATGTAAAATACACTATGCCGCCTTATTTTCTATTATGTTAGATTAGTATACTCATGTAGATAGTTCGTAGTTGCTAGTAATACATGTTACTTGCCATACATTGTACCTGATACAATCGTTGTGCAATAAACTTGACTTGACTTGACTTGTTATTCCCTTTCAAAGTCTAACACTAAACCTGCCCTGCAGTTCCAAAAGAAGTTGCTAGGGTGCCCAGATCTATACCACTTACTCTCGGTCTCACGAGCTATCTACAACTTAAAAATCATAACCACAGCATGTCCAGAAATTGATATCAAGCCAGAAAGTTCCGCTGCAGTACTGTAAAAAGCCCCTAGGGGGCCCAAAATCTAATCGTTTTTAGGTGTTATAAAGATCTACCGACATACCAAATATCAATACAATCCATCCAGGCGTTCTCCAGTTATGCCGGTGTTCTACACACATACATACAAACACGCTACCAAAAATATAACCTTCTTGGCGAAGGTAATGAGTCACTGTAACATATACATGTATACTGACTTTAACCTACGCGTTCTCACAGACCAGACCATGTGGCTGCTGATCGCTGTTGGGTCCGGTCTGGGCGCGCTCCTCCTGCTACTGTGCTGCGCTACCATCGGCCGAGCCGTCTACATCAAACGGCACCGGAAACGGAGGTGGAACAGGTATGACCCGGATTGTTGTTTCCGATCGTTTCATGAGTGTTCATGGGTTGTTCGTCCATCGTAGTCGATTGCCATCCCATCACGTCAGGTACGTGTATTAGCAGTCACAAAAACAAGGATAGCACCCCTCAAAAGCGCTGTAACAATCTAGCCTAGTACTATGAATATTACCATAGCTCGGTCAATAATTACTTGACACAAGTCCCCGGTTCCATGATCTTCCATCTCCGATCATCCCGAACGCTGAGCATCACTATGTCAGTCCCTGTAATAACACTTCACTATAAATCAGTATAAAATGCATCAATTATTGTTTATTCAAATGATCTCCATTAGTGAGTACAATTCTGCATCACTAGTCGTCCTGGAGTCAAACACATAAAATGCATCTTCCTGAATCTCTTAACAAGAACGTAACGCGATGTGTCCGGCTGCGGCTTATCAGTCCACTACGGGTTCTAAAGTCCCTGTCACCGGTAGGGCAGAGTTGGGTTTCTCGAGTAGTAAGGGATTCGCGCTTTCTTGTAGCTTCTGTTGATGTGGCTTTGCCAAGGACTGTCGCACTGTAGCGATATACCTTCACAAGTGGGTGACTAACGGCCCTAAATCTTTCGTTAAAAGGTACGTCGTCGAGGACGGGCGCTCTTCGCTGGGATTTTCCTGGAGGCGAAAGAGAGCTCGACATACCGGCGGCGCTCTTGGCGGTCCGAACCTGGATTTGGCTTGGGACGACTTCCACTTCGGCTTCAGCCCGTCCTACCTCCCCGGTGGTAGCACCGCCTCTCCCACCCGTTCCACCATCCGCTATCCCACCCGCCTCCCTCGCTTCCTACCCGACACGCCACTGTCTAGTTCCTCCTCGAGCGGGAAGTCTGGGAGTCAGTACGGAGGCGGACTGTTCACCCAGGTCCCCAGCCTCGGCTCCCGGGCCTACTGGGCTGGCGGAAACGGGATCGAGGACCAGCCGATTCCAACCCGACAACCAGCGTACCTGCCTGACGGAGAGCCTGACCAGGACGTCTGGGATCGAGACTACGGTCGTCCTCGCCTGATTGACTACAGGTGATCTTTTATTTCTTATGCTTAAACTCAAAATATCTAGTGGTGTCTTGTTGGCGTAACGGCTAGGGTGTTTGGCACAGAACCAAGAGGTCCCGGGTTCCAATCCCTGATATGCCACAGATGTTGTGTCATTTGGGAAAGACTATGTATTTTTGCCATCCGTCCAATACCACAGATTTACGTTCTCATGACCATTTTAACCAACAATACACAGACTCCACATGATCCACATCCGAAGGCTGCGGCCAGTGTCACGGCAAAGAAGAAGACCCGAACAATCGCCGTTATCTTAGAAATGTTTACAACGTTACCTTGCCATGTATTTTTGCCATCCGTTCAGTACCAATGATTCTCATGACTATTTTTACTAACCCTGCGTAGGCCCCACATCCCAAGGCTGCGGCCAATCTCACAGCAAAGTCAAAGACAAGAACAGCAGCCGGGGAGCCCCTACTTCGGCTCCCGCCGCCTGGGTGGTGACGTGTACCTGCAGGGCTTGGGCAGCAGCGCCTCCTGCCGGTTCGTCCTGCCCCGGTACCTGCCTCGGTCCCCGCAGACGGTTCCTGCAGAAGACGAGACGTACCCGACGGCTGAGCGAGGGGGAGGACTCTACACGGAAACCTTCGGCCCGGATAGAACCGTATGTATATCTTAACTTGAAAGTTCATCTGTGTTGGTAAAAGTAATTATTGAACTAGTTTAACTGTAATATCCAACATTGCGAAAAATTGGACTGAACACCACCAGTCTTCGTCAAAGAATGAACAATCTACTGCTGTCGTGACGTCACGTATGCAGATAGAACACGTGATTCAGTAAGCATTGGATCATAGGTTGCAGGAAGTCTATGGCGCCCACCGTCTGTATATCTTTTTATTGTTTGCTGATTTGTTTGTTTGTCGTCTCAAATTCCAGTGCCCATATCAACACATACACACACGTCTTAAAAATCTTAAAACACATAACGCTACACGTCTTAAGATAACAGAAAGAAGGAAGGAAGGTAGGAAGGAAGGGAGAAAGGAAGAAAGAAAGAGAGAGAGAAAGAAAGAACATGGAACGAACTGTATGTCAGTGCTTGCACCTCTGTTATAAAGGGTGTATGTTGTCATTCGTGTAGACCAATCGCTGTGTGTAATAAACGGCGTAGCAGTTGATTTGACATGACCGTACTAATGGCATTCTTTGCGATTTGCCCATAGTTCAAAATCAAGCGGCCTGCTATGAGCTACGCACCGTACGGAGTCTACAGGGTCATTCCGGAATCCAACTTGTGAGATTGAAGAAGTCAGCCTTCCCGTCTTCCCGCGATTGCGTCGCCCATTAATTAATCTACTGTTCTAACGTATAAGACCTTCTTTAGACACCAGATCCAATGCAAGAAGGAAAAACAAAATGGTTAAAAAAAGCCAACATTTCTTTTATTCCTGATCCAAGACGGTGCTGAAAGTGACACTAGAATTGTAACCGATTTACGTACCGCCCTGACAAATACATTCAAGGCAAGCTCGTGCATGCAGGCGAACATTAATACAAATACCGTTGTCATTCATATGAATTACTTGCTATGGCCTAACCCATCGGCCATGTTTAATGTCCTATACTCAATATCCATTTCAGCTCCTCTCGAAAAACCTTTCTTAAAGCGCTAAAAAAGTTACAAGTTTGACAACAGGACGCCGACATTATACAAAGCTTTAAATTAGTTGACATATTTAGAAATGTAAATTTGTAATGATGTAAAAATCTACGCAATTGTTGCGAAAATTTAAAGATAGATAATTTCATGCAGGGTATGTTACATGATGATTCTGTAAACTATACTGAGAGCTTTGTATAAATGGAAATGATACATAATCGAAGGGAAAATATACATAATCAAATCTTCAGGCTAATGTATATAAAACGCATCTTACTCAAGTACAGTAAATTACACATAAATATTAAAAACATAGCATAGCAAATATTTATCATTGGCCAATCATATTCATCTTTGACTGTACAAAAACTGTAAGAACGTGTGCTTTTCCTTCTTACTAATTCGGCTCCTATTTACAACAAATGGCGAGGGAGATGTGATAGGTCATAATGCGTGCGTTTTTTTTTCTTCAGAATTGCTGTATCCGTGTGCAAAAATCTACAGTACTAGTATATGTACCATGAAGAACATGAAACTTGGGCATGATTTAGGACAAGATTCCGGAAACGTAATTCAGGGTACGTGGGCGAAAACGCTTCAATCGGCAAACAGGTTTATAGACTATATATCACAAATGGTGAATATTGAAAATTGAAAAGAAAAGAAGAGAGAAAATGAGTGTAAGTGACAACATTCTACAGATTGCACCTTTATTAACAACTGCTTTGTACAAACGTTGTAAATCATTTGTAGCAATTCCGGAATTGTCAAATATATACGGATGAGATGAGGTCTATGCGGAATGATTCAGGGTAAAAAAAAATATGCTGTAAAAAGTTATAATTCAAATGTGTTATCTAATAAAATATCTATTTTATGTAAAGCTGGAGTGTGTGTTTTTTTCTGACTACCGCGTTTCTATATTGCACTAGGAACCGGTTTCTCAAGCAACTGGATATGATTTTGAAACGGTCAGTCAAGCGCCCTGCATCGACCTTGGTGAATTCCTAAAGGCTATGAATTTCGAAAAGTCACTACTGATGAAGCAGGGTATCTTTGGGGAGTATACCGAGCATTCCGACATTGCCTACTTACCAACTCGGCTTACACCTGAAGGAGCCTTAATGTGGTGCAGTACAGTCGCGATGGGCAGCCGTTGACCATGTTTGACGTCAAGGGTTCGCCTGTCTCCCCCAGCATTGCAGTGGACGTGACTAACCACAAAGTCGTCGTGGCTACCATGCTTGGTTTCTTGGTGTTCCAGCCGGAAGGCTCGTTATATCTAAAATTTGGGGAGAAAGAGGTGTACGCGATAGATGTGTCCACAGACAGCAAGGGAAACATCCTTGTTGCGGTCAACCCGAGAAGTGTCCAGGTGTATAATCGCAAAGGGGTACGGTTGCTTACATTTAAGACAGACAGCCGCAGTGTACGTGGAATTTGCTCGGACACTTTGGGGCGCATCATTGTAACGAGCGACACGCCCGGGGCAGGGCGGGTTGACATATGCATGAGTTGACCCTTATGCACACACGTGCACTGGACCGTATTGGGGTTAGATGTTGGCTAGCAAATACCATTATCTGCCTTTTGTCCATACAATGGATAAATTGATTATTCGTTAATTGTATACCCTTATGACGCAATTCCTTCATTTTCTTTGTGGTATTTGAGGCGTAATTTTCTCATATTTCTCGATTCTTAAAAATTACTTCAACATATGTAGACAAATATATAGCACAGGTATAAGCTGCGGACAGTCACATTGAACATCTGTGTTAAGCCTAGACCTAAGTCACATTTCCTACCAGGCTGTTTGTGGTTTATATGAAGAAATATGCTTAATGCATACTGTTAAATTATCTTATTCTTGTTGTCTTTTATATTACACTTTCCGTGCCCCCAGCTAGACTTCTCGGCCGGCCCCTTTGTGGAGATGTGACATTAGCCTAAGTTAATAACCCTACGAGGCGCAAAGCAGCTGGTTTAATTCCCACTCATTGGGTAACATTTCGATAAACCTTGGGCGAAATATTTACATCCATGTCGCTGATACAATTCCTGAAGCTACACCAAAAGCTAAGGAACTAGAACATCATCTTCAAATAACAGATTACGAACCTATCACAACGACATAGATATCTTACAAAATGACCTGTTTACAAACGTTTCCATATCGTCTTATAGCTTACTATGTTTTCCCTCGTTCCAAAGTATTTTTTCGGTGTAGAGGATTAACTTAAGGTCTCACCATATTGGTGCGGCACAGCGGGGTTCGAAAAATTACTCAACGAATTTCATTCAGAGATAAAGAACGCATTTTCTTAAACAGACTTTATAATGAAGGCAACTTAATGGGGCAGGCAAATTTTTGGGTTCCTAGAGGATGTCTTCCATATAGTTGAATAAACTTGGCCTTATTTGATAAAGGAAGAAACCCGTCCCTTACGGAAGCACCTTTGGGCCAGCATATTTACCGTGTCCACATACGAGGGGTGATCAATAAGTTTAGGACATTGCATGCCTTCAAATTTTAGGGCATCGTTATGAAATATAAAGCCTCCTTACCTTATAATGTCTACCAAAATTCAAATCACCATGATCATTACTTTACAGGCGACACCTAACGGAAAAAAACGGGAAAACATGTTAACATGGACAATTGAGTTACGACCTGAGGTGTGCGGATGAACTTGATCTGCTGCAGAATTTGAGTTGTTTACGTTATTTCTTTGTGAGGACGATACCTTAAGTCTACGGAAGGAAAATTTTGTTGCACAACAACTGTAACGGGTAAAATATAAGGCAAGTAATATATATTGTGCTTGTGTAGGACAACTACAATGTAGCTCTATAGTAACATTAATCCAATACATGCTATGTAGATATTGAGAGAGGACATAATGTACAATGTAAGCCTATGCGCATGCGTTACTTTAGATTACTTACTACTTAAGTAAATCTAATACAAATTAGAATGTCATTGATTATCGAAATAACTTTTGCTGAGGAGCTGGACGTCTTGTATATAAATTCTTGGTATTACTATATCTATATTCTTAAGTCGTCATTATTATGGGTTTTTTTTTCATTGAAGTATGTATGTATTGGCCTAGGTATGCTTTGTTATGTTATATTACGGTATCGGCCTTTTTCAAATTTTAAAGTGTCTAACGATTCTGGGGTTTGGTGTGCTGGCTGCAAAGCATTTGTCATGAACTGACAGAAGATATTACTCAATCTGAAATTCAGTTTCCATTTTTTGATATGTTTCGAGTTAACTAAAACTTTTGATGTTTGTTGCCTGCCGGGAACAAACTCGTCTTTACGGCGCTCCTTTAACATGTCTCTGAAATAGTTGGCACTTCCGGTAGGCTATAGGGTTCAACCAAATGTTTTGGAACCCATATCTATAGAGTGTACCTCGGACATGAATAACCCAGTCTTGTTCTAGTCTAACAACTTTATTGTATGGCTTTTTGACGATTCTGACAGGCTTTTCAACCTTAACCAATATTTCATTAGTCGAGTCTGAGTGTAAATGTATAGTGGAAATATGTACAATGATCACCCACTATGTACTGTTGATACGTCTAGTATTTCTCGTGTTACATATTCAAATTACAAATGAAGATAAGGTGGCGGTCACATGACCTTTTACAGAAGTTTTATTCATTCATCTTTTCATAAAATTCCGCACGAAACATGCAGAGGTAATCCAGCATCGGCTGATTGTCGATGCATTACATTGAATACAGAGCACAGCAAAAACATTATTTGCATTAAAACAAGACAGAATATACAGAATACAAAAACACGTGTACAATCAATCAATCACATCAAATAGAAAACACTTCTTTCATGGAAAATCAATCAATCACTTCAAATGGAAAACACTTCTCAAATAGAAAATAACATTTCTGCATTATGTTTATATAATCTATAGTGGTAACTGTGGCATCTGTGTTCTTGGATCAAGAACGTCGCCTAGTAATGTTGACAAGAACTGCAATAGTTTGACGTCAGGTATTGTCCAGTTAAAGGGCATTGTACACAGCCAAGGTCTAATTGTGTGCATCAGATTCGGGTTTACCTATATACTGGTTAACACCATGGACTGAACTTAACGGTTACATGGATGTGTAAAATATGTATAACCAACACGAAATGGTGGGAAATAAACACTTGCGCTCAACTGTCAGCGGGATTACACATCAGCAGGCCGACGAAGCCACATATATGCCAGCTATCAATGATCAAAAGCTTTACCTTCAATCGTATATGCTGTTACAAAACAGCAACATGATGATGGTGAGCTGAAAACAACAAAGGCATTCCATGGATCCAGTTACATGTTGCAATATACCTGGAAAATTATGAACCCGTCATCCAATCAGCTCACTGCGATGTCATCCAGCCAGACGATGACATTTCATGGAGGTAAAAATAACCTGCTTATACCTGCAAGTAATTCTGGACTGGTCTATTTTGCAAATTTACATAGGGTGTATATAGAGTCCATTCTTGCACGGAGGGAGGTATTAGGTTGAATTCATTTTGGACTTTGGTGATTATGTAAAAGTCTTATTTTAGTGGAAGTATTTTTGACTGCTCCACTTTACAAAGGGGTATCACAGGAATATTCCATTCTTGCACGGAGGTGAATTTTTTCAAATTCAGTTTAGGACGGTGATGGACTCCAGTACACCCTATGTGAATGGCCTTTTGAATAAGAAACTTGAAAAGTTAGCAAAAAAGGTCCCCCATGCATGAAAAGGTATGATAGACCAGTCTAAAAATACTTTGACGAAATCACCAAAGTTCAAAAATCATGTGCAAGAATGGACTCTTCCTGCACACCCCATGTAAAATTGCAAATTAGACCAGTCCAAAAATACACCCACTGAAAGACTTTACATAATCCCCAGTCCAAAGATGAATTTAAAAGAAAATAATGAACCCCTCTGTGTAAGAATGGCCTCTTCCAGATAACAAGTGAATGCCCACCCAGGTTCCTTCCTTTTCAGTATGTCGTCAAAACTACTTGTCCTGTAGGGTGGCGCAAATTAAAACTTGCCAGGTGCGATTTGTTTGCGTATTGCTAGTCCTTGTGAACGTCGGCGTAAAACAAATAAACAATTTCATGTCAGTCTTAAGAAATAATTTGTGCCTGACGCAACAAAATACTAGTGCAGAATTGTTGCACAGGGTCTTGAAATTTAAAAGTCACCCAATCATATACCAGCATGTCTGGGACTCTGGCACAGAAACCGCACAAAAAGAAAGCGTAAATCAAAAGAATTACAAATATATACAAAGGTATATAGTACAAACAACACTCCGAATGGTGTCTGCATTAATGTTGCATAGCTTTGCATCTTCCTACATACTGTACTAGATTAATCTAACACTGTAACAGGCTACTAATCCTATGAAACGACTTTCCTTATAACTTATTGTTGTGCAATAAACTTTGACCTGACGTATTTTGAAACATGCATCACGTTTAGAATTTCATCATCAGCATTACTGTTAATATGATTTGAATAGTCAGCTTCAGACAATCAGTCCCGCCCTCATAGACTAATCCTGGGTTGTTTACCACACGCGCCATTACGGATCAGCCTACAGGAGCAACAGCGCTAGCCTGTGGCATTCTGCACTCCGGGTTCCTGCCCAGATATAGCTATTCTGAGTGGTTTGAAAGGTATGTTTCTGCCGGTGTATAATCTTCAAAGGTAAATCTGTCATGTATACATTTTGCTATAACTTATATAACCAGGATTGATATCTTGAAGCAGATGTTGGTGCGAAAGAATGTGACATTTTCTGGCTGTTGGGAATCGTTAGAGAAACCCAGCTGTCTAAAACGCTTAACAAAACAAATCTGTTTGGATGTAATGTTAGTATTGCAGAGAGGAAAAGGGGTGCTGTGCCCTGATTTTTTGATACTGTGACCTGTTGTAACGATACATTTGCCTCCATCTAGGCCTCAGACGATGGATAATACCATAATTACATTATTTGCAATATACATATATGCGAAATAATCAATTTAGCAGAGCCTTGCATATCTAATTGATTTTTAAGCGAAATATATAGTGATAAGAAGTATACTGGTAGTCTGTGTAACTCAAACTCCGCTGTCCGGGGCTAGTACTAGCCCGAACCTGCCTGGGGCTGGCATTGTTGGGCGGGCCACTATAATCGCGATTCAATCAGGGTAGTATATTGTTCTATTGTTGACAAATTACACTACCGTTGGACTGATGATAGCTTATCGTTAGCCCTAGATTTGAATTGCAGAACTACTGCGTGTAAGCAAGAACATTAAAAAAAAGATACTAAAATTATTTGAACGGGAATCACTACATAATGTTAGTTTGACATACCATATGATTGCAGAATTAGGCAGATAAATCTTTCTACGAGGAGTGTTTAATTGTTATTCTTCCGCTTATTGCCGTCCTAGAAGCTGCAAGCGAAGTTTAGAAACACGTCAAATTCATATTCAACAACCTGCTTCAGACAATCAACACAGCAAACCTTACTACATTGATTTAAACCTATTTGTTACACACTGTACACACAAGGAACAACTATACTTGCCTATGTGTCCCGCCATTGGGCGATAGGCCACCGAGTTTTTATCACTGTCTGTGTTTTTATCACGTTATGTTTGCACACTGAACAAATGTATTTCAACGCAAAATGCACCCTGTGAGCTAGCAATTTGGAGACATTCCGAAATATCAGATTTTAGGCCACGCCAATTCAAATTCTTGCTCTCTTTTAAAGGCAAACAGTACCCCGGAGGAGAGTGTTCCGAGTCTGCTTGTAATATTTTTTCTGAATCACTAAACGTAATTGTATCGGCCATTTCATAATAAACTTGGACAATGGAGCAGTGGCATTATACAGCATTAACCACCACCACCCAGCTAAATCACAGCTATGTGTAAAAGATGATAATGTGAAAAACCGTTACACAGATTCCAACTGGGCCCTGTTAACCCTATCTACACCAGGGGGGGGGGGGGCTAAAAGTGCCTGCGCCAACTTTGACGTCGTATAACTGGCGAACGAAATGTGCTAGGACTACGAAACTTGGTGAATTTTCCTAGAATATTATTGGCAACAATTTTGCGAAAAAAAATTTACTTTGTGATTTTTCATGTTGCCATGGCAACGGGTTTCTGACAGGCATTTTTTCCCAAATTTACTAATTTCAGTTTGAATTATAGGATTTCATACTTTTATTGCTAGATCAAACTTGATTATTTATATCATAAACATCCATTGTAATTTTAAGTTACATTTCTAATTAGATATTCATATTTTATGCTAATTTGATGGCGTCATGGGTCAAAATCCAAGATGGCGGACAATGTCATTTTCAACGATAAATACATGTTATTTTTACTCAAATACCGTCAAAATCTTTTATTTTCTTACAAAACACAATCACTTGATCTTTTTTAGTCCATTTCTATTCGGTTTTGGGGTTATATAGGTGGAAAAAGTCGTATTTTAGAAAATTCAAGCTTGTCGATCCAAGATGGCGGACAAATGACGTCATTTTCTGACGTCATACAGACGTCAGTGTCGTCGTCATTGGCAACAAAAGACTTGGCAGACTTAGACGCCAATAAGGAAACCTTTATAGTCATCGATTTGTTCAATTCAAATAAGTATAGCGGAAATTTCATATTTCGATGATTTTAGCCCAAAATATGACATTATGACGTCATAATTATGTCATATTACGTCAAAACAATACCAAAATTACAGAAAATATAAAACTTTACTTGTACATAATTCCCACCAAATTTGGTGATTGTAACCCAAGCCGTTTTGAAATAACGAAGGGGGGGTCAAAAGAGACCCCCCCTGGTCCCAGGAATCCCGAAAAAGCCTGGTCTAGATAACATTTGATTGAGCTTGAAAATTATTTTTGTAATGTGTTTCTGGATACTTGTTTTACAACTTACAGCCTTAGTAACTTTATTCCCCATTTGCTTTTGATTAAAAATTGGCTTTGATCTTCGTCAATCACCCCACTAAAACCCATACTTAAGACTTGGCCGCTCTTTTGAAATCTAGGTCCGATTTTAAAAACAATGTTTGCAGCATATGTGTGTGACTAGAAGTTAATTAATGTTCATCGTTAGCAACTTAACTCTTCTATTTTTTGTCCCAAAAATTGACCTTAAACGTCAGCAATTGTCCAATAGGGACCAAATATTAAATACATTATTCCCATCATTAGTCACACTGCGTGGGTCTGAATTTGGGGCTGTTACTGAATTTTAATGGTTTATTTGTGATTAAGAGCAAATGTCTGTAAGGATCAAACAATGGTGGCAAAGGTCAAAAAATAGATTTGGCTCATATTTTGCACATTGATAGTACTTGGTCCACAACCTCTCGAAATAGCTTTCTTTTAGATCAAAACTCCTTATTGCCATGGTAACGGGCAAACAAAGTTTTGTGGCCATTTTCCCCAATTTTCGCATCTCAAAATCACGGAAATCAGCATAAATTACGGCATTGTCACTCCAACACTCTTGAACGTATCTTCAAAACAAAGCAAGATCTGAACAGACCAACATTTTGGCTTTTCAAAATTGTCCTGAAATTTTCAACGAGATAAAGTTTAGTTCTTGGGCAGCATCAAAACAATACAATGATTTAAGCATCAAAATAACGTAATTTTTTGGCCCAACTTTGTAACGCTATAAGTGCCAAGCTGGCAATTATTTTGGGTTGAAATTTTTACACTGTATAGATAACTTGTATATCTATCAAATGCATTGTTGCAAAGTTTGGGGTCCTCAAAAGTAGGGTTGTCCTCAAAAGTAGGCCAGTTTTTTAGCTTGACGAAAATTGTGAGTTTTAGCCATGTTCAAAGTACTCTACGTGACAAAGAAAATTAGAATTCTGATTCAACTTCTTGTCAAAGGTAGATCAATGTATTGCCTATCTAACATAGGCTTAAAAAGTTTTGGGTCATGAAATTTAGTCACGTGGTTGTCCCTGAAAGTAGGCCACTTTCTGTGTTTCGCAAAAATTGTGAATTTCAGCCATGTTCAAAGTACTCTACGCGTTACAATACGTTCAAAGGTGTTGCAGTGACAATGCCATAAAGTATGCTGATTTCCTTGTTTTGTTACCATGGCAACAAGGAGTTTTTATCTAAAAGAAAGCTATTTTGAGAGGTTGTGGACCAAGTACTATCAGTGTGCAAAATATGGACTAGGAGTAATTTGGGCCCCCTAGCAGCTTGTTTGGAACTGCAGTGGGTCTTATAGTTTGTAACTTTTGCGAAGGATAACTCGAGAGGGGATTGTAGGATATTCTTTGTTTTTGGTAGGTAGTTACTTTGGGTAATTATGAACATAATGAGATGCAAATTATGTAAATCACTATCTATTTAATATAATTACTTAGGGAAATTTAATAAACTGCCATATACTGCAGAAGCATATGATATAGGTTGGTACATACATGTGCGCCACAGCTGGTGTCTTTAGATGTAGGTCAATAGGTCAATTGGCGAGCATTACAAGAGCATTAATGCTCTCTGCCACAGCTATTAGTTACGGTTGACCCGTACATTAACAACTGGTACATGGGTTAATCCCCAGCCCCAGCATTGTTTTCCTGTTGGGAAACTGGAAACACAGTGACTGCATAGGTACAGGGTATCTGACAATGGGATTGGGAGACAGGAATGAGTAACTATGCAGTTGCATTATACACTTGCTTGCATGTGTGTTTTCCTTGTGGTAACGCTTGACAAATTTGGTCTTAGGAATAACTTACAACCATGGTTCTCTTAGAAACCCCAGGGAGTCTGCAGGTTTGAAATGGAGTGCAAGCCTGCAGCTGGCATGGGTTTGTTTACATTACAGTTGATATATTAGCCAGTCTTACTGTGTCTATTCTTCCCTGATGGAAGAAAACCCACAAATGCTAGCTTATCAGAGACTGTGTGGTTTCTTACTTCTGTTCAATTTGTGACACTAGCTGCCGCCCGGAAAATGTGCGGAAAAGCAAAAGCCTGTCTCTTTTTGAACAAAACCAAGTCAGACCAAATGAAAAAGTGCTGCACACTATATTGTACTTACACTCACATCTAAGCTTATCTTTAGACTTATAAAAAAAAATAATAAAATGTACGTCTATTCTAACCACTAATATAAAAAGTTAGCACTTGAAAAATACAAGCTACAGCATGTTACCTGTAAATAAGTCCGGCAGTAAGATTAATTGTATTAAAATAAGATCATCCTAAATAAGCATGCTAATTAACTCCAACTTTGCATAATTGACAATTTAAAATGTACATCTCTACCAAAAGTAACAATATGCAAAATATCATGTAAATCCAACGTTCCTGCAACCTACCGACAAAAAAGAAAACCATACCATGTCCAAGTAAAAAGATACCACACCAAATATCATTACAATCCATCCAAAGATACTTAAGTCATGCTGACCAGAAAAATGCAAAAAAACACAGACAGACACACACACACAGACATACCAAAAGCTGTGCCAGCATTTCAAATGCAGGCAAAAATGCACAAACAATATAAATTCACTGCATTCCAAAACAAGACACATACATTTCAAAAACTCACATTACGAAAGCATTTCATTAGATATCTATTTCCCAAAATTAACAACATTTCAAAAACAACAATCTTCATAAAAATTGTTTATTTTGCGAAGATATGTGTTCGTGGAACTCTAGTTACAAATTTAGTCGAAGTTGTGTTCATAAATATTTGTTCTTTTAGAAAATAACACTCTCCTGGAGTATGGTGTGCCTTTCAAGCAACAGATTTGACAACAGAACAAGTAAACATTGATGGGAGGACAGTTTCCCACAAAAAACTTCAAGTACAGTTGAATAATATCTTTTTTAGAACAATGTACAATATATAAAATAGGTGAGGTTTTACAGAAGAGCTCCCCGTTCTGTTTAGGTGACAGGACACCATGGGGAGAAAGCTGCGACACGTCTTCTTCTATCTTCTCATCATTCTGAATGAGCCCAAGATGTCAGAAGCTTCTTGTAGACCACCTTACTACAACAACCGCTGCCTCACCAGCATTCTTCAGAACCTTCCAGCATCCACCGAACAATTAGATTTGAAATATAAAGGGATAACAAATATCAAGGCAGTTACATTTGAAGATCTAGCCCAACTAAAATATTTGAACCTGTCCTCCAACCAGATAACATATATTGGAGCGGGCACATTTGCAGATCTACCTAGTCTCGAATCTTTGTGGTTGTCCGTCAACATGATAACAATGATTCAGTCGCGTGCATTTGCAAATCTACTCCAGCTAAATAAGTTGCTTCTTTCGTACAACCAGATAACATTTATTGAGGCAGGTGCATTTGCAAATTTACCCAAGCTAAGTAAGTTGGGCTTGAGGAACAACCAGATGCAAATGTTTCAGTCTGGTACATTTGCAACTCTAACCCAGCTTCAGTGGTTGGATCTGTCCTCAAACCATATAACAAAAATTTTTGCAGATACATTTGCAGAGCTACCTAGGCTAAAATGGTTGTACCTGCAAATCAACCGTATAACAAAGATTCAGCCTTGTACATTTCCAAAACTACCCCAGGTACAAAAGCTGGATCTGTCCTCCAACCATATATCATACATTGGAGCGGGCACATTTGCAGATCTACCTAGCCTCGAATATTTGTGGCTGTCCCACAACATGATAACAATGATTCAGTCGCGTGCATTTTCAAATCTACCCCAGTTAAAAGAGTTGCTCCTGTCGTACAACCAGCTAACTATCATTCAGGCAGGTGCATTTGCAAATCTACCCAAGCTAAATAAGTTGTACCTGAGGAACAACCAGATACAAATAATTCATCCTGGTACATTTGCATCTCTACGCCAGCTGCAGTGCTTGGACCTCTCCTCAAACAATATAACAAATATTTGTGAAGACACATTTGCAGAGCTACCCTGGCTAGAACGGTTGAACCTGTGCTTCAATAAGATAATAAAGATTCAGCCCTGTGAAGAGATGTGAAAATGGACAACAACCAGTTACTTGAAGAATTGATATGTAAAGAACCTACCATTTCAACAATGCCTGTTGATATCGAAAACCCCTTCCATTCATCGCAAGTGTGTACATATTTTTTATTTTGCGTCATGGAAAGAAATACTGGCCCCACATCACACCCCACAGCACGCCCCATTTCTGCCACAGAACATCCTTTTGGCGCATTAGAAAGTGCTAGAAATGGCACTGCCACCTCTCGCTATCACTGGTACTTCAAACACAACGCTGGTGTAAAGACACGTTCTGCAGGCAAAAGGATCACAATAAGAACAACACTAGCATTGCCCCTTGCAATTACTCCAGACAAACCAACAAACAGAAGTTCTCATGACTTTCATCCGCATTCCCCCTTCCTGTCATCATTGCCTCTATCAGTGGAACAGTGGCTGGTCTTGTCCTGATTATCATTCTCACACTCTGGTGCAAGAGAACGACTAAATATTGTGCCTCAGGACTTGATCCTAGTGTTGTTCGTAGCAACACGAACACAGCCGTTTCTGTAATGTCAAGTGTGCAGGGTGAGTCTCAGGCTAACGTTCAGTCTCTGAAAGTTGAAAATCTATCACATAACGAAGTGCTTGGTGCCTTAAAGCCAAACCCTATGTACGCAGGTGTGAGGGCACCGCCAAAGGACCAAACATCTACAGCAATGGTGAGTTGTCAGGGCCACTCTCTGGCTATCACTGAACGCAACACAAACACCACAGCTGCTGAAGTAACCAGTGCTCATGATCACCAGTATGAAGATATAGACAAACAATACAAACAGACAGGTCAGGACCAGTCTCAGGCCATCACTAAGTTCAACACAAACACCACAGCTGCTGTAGTGGCCAGTAGTCATAATCAACAGTATGAAGATATGGCCCCTCAACACAATCTGACAGGACAGGCCGTCCCTGAATACAACACAAACGCCACTGTAGTGGCCAGGGGTCATGATCACCAGTATGAGAATGTGGACAGCAAGACTGGACAGGGTCATCCTCAGGCCATCACTAACTCATTTGATGCTAGAAATCTATCATATGGCTCAGGGCCGACTGCCTCACAGCTTTTTAATTTCTTGTACAATGTTGACCGCGTGGTGACCGCGTGGCGCAGCGGTAGCATGTTTGGATTTGCACCGAGAGGTTGCGGGTTCGAATCCGCCTACCGTGCCACCGATGTTGTGCCCTTGGGAAAGGCACTTTACACGACTTTACTCACTTTACTAAAGTGAAAAATGAGTCGTCCCTCGGATAGGACGTTAAATGGAGGTCCCGTGTATGGGGAGAGTCACACCCCATGCACGTTAAAGAACCCCCACACGTGCGATGGTGCGGTGTGGATGGAGCAAAACATTATGTCTGGAGTTGGTGATTCACTACAAATCACCCGGGTGGATGCCTGGCGAACCTTCGTGTCGTATCAGCCATACGGTGATTTACATCATTCACCATGCCCCGGTGAGGAGATAGGCGCCGCCAGGGGACTAAAATGCCTATTGATACAGCACAACATGTTGTGCTGCCCGTACGGCTGATTAAAAAGGCTATGGGACGAACGAACGAACGAACAAACAACGTTGAGGGTCAGTATCAGACAATCATTAAATCCAACTCGGGCACCACAGCGGCTGTTGTAACTAGTAGCTATGATCAGACAGGCCAGGTTGGCCATGATCAGACAGGGCAGGGCCAGTTTCAGACAAAAACTGAATCCAACCCAAACACTACAGCTGCTGTAGATAATAGTGATCAAGAACAGACAGAACAGAGTCACTCTCGGGCCATCGCTGAATCCAGCATATCACCACAGCTGCTGTAGTGACCAGTGGTCATGATCACACAGGGCAGGGCCAATCTCAAACCATCACTGACTCATTTGATGCGGGGTAGTGTGGTGTAACGACAGGGTGTTTGGCCCATTATTATTATTATTATTATAACCCAGAGGTCCTGGGTTCAAATCCGCAAGGAAATTTACACGGTTTCCTCGCTCCACTATCTTCGCTTAGGACAGCCCCTCAAATAGAACGTTAAATGGAGGTCCCGTGTTTGAGTAGAGCCACACCTCAGGTACATTAAAGAACCCGTCACACTTATCGAAAAGAGTAGGGTAATTCCCATGCAGTCCAATGGCCACATCAGGAGATTAATCGCCACAACAAATCGAGACTCTTGCACAGGCATGCGTATAAGACCAGCATCAACGACCACTTCAGCGACATACAACCTTCAGGTCAGATTCCAAAAACGCAATTTAAAGATTAATAACTGAAACAGCAGGAGCTAACTGACTCATTTGCATCAACTGTGTCTTAGCGTTGTTTTCTATTGGAATCCAAATTGCCTTCACCCTAAATTTGTCGGACATGTTTCCTATGGACAGCTGAATTATCTTCATTCTTAGATAGGGTATAAAAGACCAGTTTCTTCCAGATCACTTCAGTGTCACTGGCGAAAACTGGTGGGTGACAGTCGAAACGTCTTACCGTTTCCAAAACCATATCCAGTTGCATGAGTAACTACTTTTTGGCGTTATATAAAGATCATTGAAGGTCCTGTAAACCACCCATAATTCGAAGAAAAACGTTCATGTTAAAATTTGTCACAATTTCGACGATTAACGATGTTGCTTTGTGAAATTTCTACCTTTAAAGCTATACTACGCAATAATTTGCGCTCAAATTTGAAATATTTTATAACTAAGAAATCTCAGATTTACTACCACTTTTTGACACTTTTGTGCCATTATTTCACGTTTGCAACGTAAAGGATTAGTCTACAAACATTCCGCTCTAGGCACGCTGTAAACCTGGTGACCTCCCAAATTAGACACTCCTGTTTGTAAGCAACAACATGCTGGCATGAATCCAATACAAACATCACAGCAGCTATAGTGACCAGTGGTCATGATCAGACAGGGCAGGGCCAGCCTCAGGCCAACGCTCAATCTGTGAAAGTGGGAAATCTATCTAATAGCGAAGTGCTAGCTGCCTTAAAGTCAAATCATTTGTACGCAGGTGAGGAAACATTACCAAAACAACCAGCATTCACTGCAATGGGCATTGCCAGTGGACATAACCACGATCAGACAGCACAGGGTCAGTCTCAGGCTATCACTGAAGCCATGGATGCTAGAAATATTTCTTATGGCACAGGACCAAGTGCCTCAAAGCTGAATTTGCTGTATGCAAATATAAACGACTATAACTAAATTGAAATTTCTACAGGAAGCCGACTGTCAAACTATCCATCGCGTTAAATGTTTTGATGCTAAACGGTCGTTCCTTCTGATGAATTCCCTATTCACGATACAAACATCTGAAGGTAGAGGAAAAGCTTTTCATCAAAGTCTAAACTGAAACAATCCTCGTGGAAGCTGGTCCTTTTCAACGTCCTTCTCTCCGCAAACCCATTGCTACTGGCCACATCGAGCCATTTGCTAAGATGTTGTACTTTGACATCTTTATCATCATATCAGACCAAACCTTTGCCGGCTTACCCAATGCAATATAATGATAATACAAATATACACTGATACAGAAACAACTAGAAAGGCCGACATTTGCTTAGGAGCAAATACAGCATATTTCAGCCATACCTTTTCCCATACAACATTTAACTGTCTCAAATAACCCCTGCTCGAAAATGGAACATTTAGGGGCACACCCCAGTTTCTCGCCTCCATTGAAACGTATAGTTAAGAGACTATTTTCAACGTTTCAACGACGCCGTATTTCCAAACAAAATTTTCCGGAAACTACACCTATACAGTATACAGGAAGTAAAAATGTACCATCTGGTCTAACATATCTGATTTGCAAGAAAATTGTAGGACCTAAAATCTTACAATATCCTAATGAATTTCGAAAGCCTGTAGCGATGACATTATCGGTCAAGTTGCCCGGGGCGCTTCACTGTTTGCGTCCTCAGAGCGATACCCGGAAGCCAAGATGTGTCGGCAAAAACTTACCAAAAACAACATATAGGGGTCGAAGTTTATACTAGCAGCGGATCCGCTACGCTAATTTTACTCTGAGTAACTGGGCACTAAGAGACTGGTCAATATTTAGCGGGGGGGGGGTCGTCGGGGCCCGGGGGTGGGGTGGGGGGGGGTATAGGCCTAGGGAAAAAAATGTGAGCCAGGGGCAGGGCCTAGGAAAAAAAATTTGAGCGGGGGGGAGGGTTGGTTGGTTGGTTGGTTGGTTGGTTGGTTGGTTGGTTGGTTGGTTGGTTGGTTGGTTGGTTGCTAACTGTCAACCTGCAGCATAGAATATTTCAAGAATCGTGGCAGGAAAGGTAAAAAAAGCTCGCTGTTCAAAGAAGTCAAGGTGGGAAAAATCAAAAAGGGTTTACCAGAGAAACCATTACCTTTTGTATTCTATGATTATATAACCTTCATATATGTCTTAGAAAGTGTCACTTTTTAAACTGCATAGAGAATAGTAGACATAATTCACGATCTGCAAATGTACATTGCTACGAGTGTGTCCATGTCTTTGTTTTAGTGCTTGCAATTTTGGGTATTATGACCGAATTTGTATTGTAACATTTGTGGCGATAACTGTTTCTGTATTAGTATCATTTATCTGCTTTTGTGTAATTTGCTAGTGAAACTGAATTATAGTGTCATCTTGTATCAAATATGATATAAGTATTACTATATACCTTTTGCATTTTTACATTTGCCTTACACAATTGCAACTCAAGAGACTATCAGAGCATATCTAAGATGGATAAATAAGAAGTAGACACACAGAGGAACCAAAGGCATATTCATTTTGCTTTGGTTGAGTTATATGTGCTAGAATTACAAAAAATACAATACTATTGTATGGACGACATCCTCGTAAACAACTTGCCTTCAAGTTGTCATAAAGTTGTGCAAATGACTACAGAGTATGATATATAGAATGATAGATTCTTCATTTTTGTCCCTCCACATCTTGAGTTAGTAATCGACGTGTATTAAAATTGTACGACAGTAACATCTGTTTTCAAATATCTTTTTGTGAGAAATTTATGGTATCTCGATAGATCTATAATATGAAATCAAGAATTTTTTAACGGATTGTAGAGTGAGGTTTGAGTACATATGTTGGCGGATGTCTAGTGGTAAATTGTTCCAGATGACGGTAATACGACTACAGTAAGAGAATGAAACTGTTTCAGTTTTACATGGCCGGGTACAAGTTGAAATTGGTCTGTGGAGCGAAGTGATCTAGTTGTATGGATACATTGAGGACACGAGAAATGTTCGTGCAGTAAACGTTACGGAAACATTTGAACAGAAATAAGATATCAAAAAGTTCTCGTCTGTAACACAATGGTAGAAGGTTGGTTTGCGTTAATCTGTCCTTATAGTTTAGTTCATAATCATTGTAGATGTACAATATATTTGTGAAACAAAATTTCGAAAAACATGGGCTTATTAGCCCACTCCGTCCCAATCTTCAAATTATGCGAAATTTCATATCATTTGGCCCAAGAACGGTGGACATTAATCCCTCTGAAGATATTACATGATTAGAAGAAGACGAAGAAACTTGACTAAAATATATACTTCAATATTTCAATCCATACTATAGCTATAGTGAGACTCGTTAGATCATTTATAGCAAGGTTTACAATGACTAATGACAGTCTACCGAAACATTTTCTTTGAAGACGAAAATACCTAATTCACGTGGAGTCTTTATATCTAGAATATAAATCGGTCTCAGTAATAGGGCCTCCCTGCTTAAACCGAATTAACAGGAATCAAGCAGAACCAGCCGGAGTGAAGAATTTGCAAAATTAGAGCCACATTCGAGTGGGAATTCCAAATGGGCCTTAAATCCCCTTCACATGAGAACAGATGAGCCGAAATGCCGTCAGAATAACTATTCTTTGTCTATTCCAGGGTACTTGTACTGCATTCTAGACAATCTCACTGCATTCCAGATATACTTTATACCACATTCTGGCAGGATTCGAAGTGCCTTGGCCTTTCGGTTCTCAATCGAATTTTGAAAGCCGTTCTATATTTATCCACTTCAAATACACCTCGGAAGATGGCAAAACCATTCTCGGTTGGACCCAAGAATGAGCAGAAAGAATTCGAAGTGCCTTGCCCTATATTCTATATTTATCCACTTCAAATGCACCTCGGAAGATTTGAGCATGGCAAAAAGATTCTCGGATGGACCCAAGAATGAGCAGAAATATTTGGATTGCAATGAAAATTTCTAGAATGCACTATGAATACCCAGTAATATACACAGAATTGTCAAGAATAGTCATTCTGACGGCATTCCGGCTCATTCTACTTCTGGTGTGAAGGGGCCTGAAGATTACGTGTTACTCTCGCCCCCTCTCAAACACTTCACGTTGTGTTTACCTATCACTGTATACTGTTTGGATACTCGATCTAGCCATATAGTCTAGTTCATGAGCCTCTTTGCACGTCGCACCTTGACCAGACACCATACTTAAAGATGTGGGTCATCTAAGTGTCTGTGGTGCTCGAAACTTGTATGTGAATGTACCATTGACGCGAGACATTAAGCAATGATCTTTATTTGCATGTTCCTGCCCATGTGGGCTAAATGCAGCAAATCCCATGATAGGATACTAATTATAAAGACTAAGTACTATAACATGTAGTATTACAATTGAATAAACAATACATCTGCAACTAAGCTATCACTATATCTAACGTTTACATGACTCTTCCCTTTTCTTAAAACATGTGTATACGAACTGAGTTTGTGTTGTACAAAGTTGTCTGTGGTTGTCATTATATGTACAAACAGGTTGTCGTTGGTTAACTCTTTACATCGTGTATCTACTACGTTCAGAGCACTTATAAAAGAGTTGCGCATGTCATTGTATAAAGGACACTCTAATATAAAATGGACTTCATTCTCTATACGGTTGGAGTTACAAAGTGTACAGAGTCTATTATTCGGAGGAGTCTGGTTGTATCTTCCCACTTCAATTTGTAGGGGATGGTCACTGATTCTTAATCTAGCCATGGCTCGGCGATGGTTGAAATTCTGAATATTAAGGTACTGTTCTCTTTCGTAGGTATGTTTGATTTTTCTATATGTTCTTAGTTTGTTTCCTTGGTTTCCGGTCCTACCACTGGAGTTCAGCCCTGAGTAAAAGGTTTGAAGGTAAATGTCCTTCAGTCTTTGCTTCACCTCCGACTGAATTGATGGTATATCTCGACCGTTGTTTAACAATAGGTATGCATAACCCGACTCCTCCAAAATCTTACTTACATTAGATAGCCAGCATGGTATATTGCGCCCCTGTAGGTCTTGTTGTACAAGAAATGCTTCATATTGTATGCTATTTGTCGGTACTTCTCTAGTTAATCTACAATAATAAGAAAATAGTCTACTGAAAGCCTCGATCCATAGAGGGAATCTTCCTAGCTCCGCTCTAGTAGCGAGATTACTGGCATTTCTTCTTACACCTAAGACAACTTTACAGAACTTTAGATGCGCTTGCTCTAATGGAGAATTGTCGTTTAAACTAGCATTGCTCCACACTTCTGCACCATACAATAATATTGGCACAATACAAGCGTCAAATAACTTACATTGCAGTGGTACTGAAGCATTGTTTCCTCCAAGCGTCGTTCTTATGCTAAATAGCGCCCTTAATGCCTTCTTTTGGAGGTTTTTCATTGCTGTGTTGAATTTACACCCCGCTTTAAATACTACGCCTAAATAACAGTACGAGGATACCATGTCTTTCTCGAATAAGCAAAATTTATAGTTTGATAACAATCGTCCCTTACGATTAAAAACAATGATTTTCGTTTTCTTTAAGTTTACTGTTAGTTTCCATTTATAGCAGTAAAGGCCGAGAACATTGATTGCGTTCTGTAGGCCACGTTGACTTGTTGACAACATGACAACGTCATCGGCATAAAATAAACTTGATACTTTGGATGAATGAAGTAGAGGGGTATCTAGGTCTCCTGTATTGAGATCGTTAACTAAATCACTAACGTAGAGATTAAATAGCGAGGGGCTTAAAACACATCCCTGTCTCACGCCAATCTCTACAGGGAAATTTTCACTCAGACCTATACTAGTTTTTACACAGGCTTCTGAGTTACTATATAAACTTTTGATGATATGAAAGAATTTCCCCGATATGTCATTGGATAGAAGTTTGAATAGTAGACCCTGGTGCCAAACTGAATCGAAAGCCTTCGAAAGATCAATAAAACAAGCGAAGAGGCGTTTTCCGGACTGTGTATTATCGGAGATTAGGGTTTTCAATATAAAGATATTATCTGCTCAAGGAGCTCTGATAAAAGCTCCTTGATCTGCTGTTCTGTATTTTTTTTCTGAATCCTGTTTGGTTGGGTTTTATAATTTCGTTATCTTCCATGAAAGTAGTAAGTCTTTTGTTTAGAATTGAACTAAATAATTTTCCCAGACAGCTAAAAATTGCAATACCCCGATAATTGTTTGGATCATCTTTTCTACATGACTTGTGTATTAGAACTATGTAGCTGCTGGACCAGTCTTGTGGGAAGATTCCTGTTTCGAGAACGTTATTAAACAGTTTTGTAAGAGGACGTAATAGAAGTGTTTTCCCCCCCTTTTAACATTTCATTAATTATCATGTCTTCCCCGCCTGCCTTTTTGGTTTTGAGTGCTTGAATGGCTTTACCAATTTCATATTCCGTAATTTGATAATCTAAGGGCCCTTTATTTGAATCATATTTTTGTAAAACTTTTAATTTGTTTAATAAAACTTTTTCGAATTTGATTTGGAATCAAAGACCTGTTTCTCTAATCTAGACCTGCTGTGTAGAGATTTAAAGTGTTCAACCCAGGTGTCTGTTGGTATATTTTCTTGGTTCGTTGATTTGTCATTCTTTAGTTTTTTAAGTAGATTCCAAAACGCTGTTGGGTTGTTATCCTGTAGTTTTTGTAATTGCATTAAACAATTATTTTCATGTTCCCTCTTACGTCTTCGAGTAAGTTTGTTAAATTCTTTCTTTTTCCGGAAATAGCTGCCTCTTATGACTGGGTTCTTAGGGTTGCGCATGAGTAGGTATCTTAAATTTCGCAGCTCGTTTCGCGCCTCAAAGCAAGATTTGTCAAACCAGCTTTTGTTTCTTTTAGATTGCCTTGGTTTCTTCTTGCATTTTACTTGTAGAGACATTCTTCCCGCTGTTATTAATATTTCTTGAAGTTTTCGCACGTTTTGTTCAATGCCGGCTTTAGTTGAAGTAATGTTTTCATTTAACGCCATGAAATCTGCTAATTTTCTATGGATTATCGGGCAACTTATAATTAGGGCATCTACAAATTTTTCGTTGGAGTCATGACCCCAAACAAATTTATCTGGGAAAAGACGCAAATTTGATGTTGACTTTTTTGTACTTTCGGGAGAGCTTGACGATGAACTAATATTCAGGGAGATCATACAGTGATCTGAGAAATCTGTTAACGGATGCACTTTGAATGTATTGATATAATGGAACAGAGTACTGCTTGAGATGACGTAGTCCACTGTGCTGCATCCATTGGGCTGGTAGCACGTGAATCTACCACTCAAGTCTCCCAGTATCCTCCCGTTCAATATACGTACATCAGATTGTGTGCACAAATCTATCAGGCTTCTGCCGAAAGCATTTGCAGCATTTTTATCTGAAAAGTTTCTAGGAATGTTAATATTGCTAAGCATTTCGGGCTCGAGATCTGAATCTAAGGGGTCATCTTCGTTAAAGTCTGTTAAGGAACCTAGCCTGCTGTTAAAGTCTCCCCCCATAATGACGTAACCTTTGGAGGAAAACAGTGTTAAATCTTGCTCTAAAACATCAAAGATAGAGTCTTCCGCCCTTTGGTGAACGGTGGAATAAATGGGACTTATACAAACTATGCATAGAAAAACCTCTTTGGATAAAAGAGATCTTTTGATATGCGAACCCAGAGCAGGTCATTGCAATCAAAAGTGCCACGTTCTCTTTTGATGTACTTATCTATTTTTTGTCTAAAGTAAAATATTATACCTCCTGAGTTTCTTCTGGCCTTTTGTTGTTTCTGTCTTAGTGATGAGAAATGATAAAAATTTGGAATGTCAACTTCTGATGATTCGTTACTCCAAGTTTCAATAAGGGCAAAGAGATCTAGTTTTTCTAAACTACTTCTAAAATTATCTACTTCAAGTTTTCTACCTAAACCGTGCACATTCCAAAATCCTATGTTGAATGAACCATTGGACATGTCTTATAAACAATTCAGTATTTTATCCCTACCTTTACGATAATATTAGTACGTAAACCTTGCTAGTAATAGTTTGATATACCTCTAAGATAATGGATGTATCTGACTACTCTCGTCTTACTGTTATCCATCTCACATATTCCATAGTTGTTATTAAATCGCTTTTCATCATACCTTCAAGGGTGACTGGATGGGCGTCGTCTATCGTCGGTTGGTCTCGGGGGTTGCCACGGTGCGTCACAGCCCCAACCGGCTGCTGTAGGTTCCATGCTGCGGGGTTCAGGTGGGAGCCGGTCTGTTGCTGTGGGTTCCCTATTACGGGGTTCGACAGGGTGCCGGTTGGCTGCCCTGTAGCGCTGGCCGCTCCTTGTGGGTTGCACGTTCTCTGTGTTGCGTCCGTTATCATTGCTCTGTTGTGAGGACATTGACGGACTTGTAATACGGGTGCGAGGGTTACGGTCGCTCCTTCCGTTTGTTCTGTCGTAGACCCCAAGACCTACTTTGGGGTGGATGGCAGACTTCCAGTTCGCTGCCATTACCTTTAGCCCTCCTTTGTTGAGGTGGTACCCGTCGTGTCGGTACAGGTATTGTTTGATCTGTCTACCAACCCCAAGATTGTCGTTGTTTGCTATAGTAAGAAATGGCGTTTCCTGACCAAGGATCTGGAGGAATGAGTTGACATCGCGTGTCACTTCCATCAAGTGACTGTCGTCCGGATCCCTGGGTGGGACTGTTGACATCACGATAGGTGCATTTGGGTACTTAGTGTGGGTGGTGTTGACTAGCTCTCTGAGGTTTTCCGTCACTCCATTTGCTGCCTTCTCTTGTCTAATGTCATTGGTCCCCAATACAATTATCGTAAAGGTAGGGAAAACTTCAGTTCAAGCGGAGCGCTCTGACAGACACGTCTGCCTCGCCGCCATCTTGGGTGATATTGTAATAGGGGACTTTGGCCAAGTAAGGTATAAAAGCCTAAAAGAGTTAACTTGTCTGAGAGTGAACTGACCGGATAGGTGGATAGACTGCAAAAGAATGACTGAAATCCCATGGCAACTTATTTGTCCCTATTTGGTCAAATCCTTCCTTTTTCATCCAGCTGACACGTCTGCTTGGAGACTAGTACAGAACAACTCGTGAGTCTAACCAGCAAACCATAGAGAAGAAATACCATACAACTATTCTCTCTGAACTACGGGGCAGCTAGAAAGTATAACTTATGCCTATATATAAGAACCCATACAGGCGTCATATGTTACAACTCTGCAGATAGGAAATCAAACATATCTATGTATTTGTACTCTTGAAACTTAAAAGTATAATGACAGAAAAAGGCCATAGAAGCTACTATGTTAACTACTGTAAGTCTTAACCCTATTCAGACCGGGCTTTTTTGGTCATCCCTGGACCGGGGGCGGGTGGCTTTTGAGGCCCTCCACTTCTAAGTCCTATAACTCTAACAAGACGTGGTGTAAGGCCACCAAATGTTTAGGACATGATGTCGACATAATATCTGACAAGTAGTTAGATGACGTAAGATGACGTAATAATGACGTCATCAATTTGATAATATTGGCCGGACCCATGAAAAAAGGGTATTCTCATAAAACTTCAAGTTATGCTACAAAAATGTAACAACAAGTGCAGATAACAGAATAATAATGTTTATTATGACTTGCGTTGCCAATAGCAACATCAATGACGTCATAATGACGTCATAAAATGACGCCATACACATCTAAGATACGAGTTGGGCTCCGCCATATTATATCCACCACCTTGAATTTTTTAAAATACTTTTTTTTGCAACAAATAATCACAAAGAGCAATGGAAATAGACTAAATTCATTCATTTACATGATTTTTGATGAAGAAATACAAGGTAGTTACATATTTTAAGGGATAATTAGCTTGTTATTCTTGATCTTGCCATGCGGTCCGCCATCTTGGATTTGGGGCTGATGACGTCATCAAATTAGCATAATTCATTCATATATAATTATGAAAGATATGCTAGATAATATAAGATTTTATTGATGTTACTAAATAGCAGTAATATAGCAAATAAATGTGAAAAATTCATTGTTTGGAACAAAAATAGTGATTTTTGGCAAAACTGCCTGTCAACAAACAGTTGCAATGGCAACAAATAAAAATGGAATATTTGTCAAACCTCGTTAAATTGTTGCCAACAATATTTTAGGAAAAATCAACAAATTTGGTGGCTCTAGCGTTCTGGCGTTATAGGGCATCAAAGTTGCCGCAGGCCTCAAAAGCCCCCCCCCCCCTCCCGCCGGCCTGAATAGGGTTAATTTGCAGTTGTACTATACCGTGTAAAGATTGAATATCTGTGATACTCTTTTTTTTTATACACCTAGTTTTTTGTTGTAGACTATATATAGTACATAGAATTTACTTGCTGTGACCTTACAGGCAGACATGTCCAGGCAGACTGGCAAGGATTATGGCAAATGTGCACAAGGCGTGAGCAGACAAATCGCTTGTACTGTTAAAGTCTGTTAAATCGCACCTAACCGTGTTTAGATGTAAACTATGCACGTAAGATAGTTTGCATTGGAATCTGTTTCTTTGTTTACAGATTCACTGTAAAACTGTGTGTGATCATGGTAGTATCTAAAGTTTTTTTTTCATTTATGCAACTTCTTGTTTTGGGTCTTTTCTCCCCAATATTTTACTTTATATTTACAACATAAACAACAGGCATATTGTGTATAGTGTGCATGTATCATTCTGTAAATGTAGTTTTGTAAGCAAAAATACGTATGTAGTAGCATGTTTGAGAACTCACTGAACAATATTGTTCAAAATAAATTGATTGTAAGCAAAGCTTATGATTTATTGATTGATTGTTCAATACCTTCCTTGTTATAGTATTACGAATTCTAACCGTGAGCAAGAAATATGGTGCATATCTTTTTGTTCTGTTAGTGAAGGTGATCATTATGGCAAGGCACCGCGATTTACTTATTTTTCACCTGAGTGATGTGAGGAAAGTCGTGTAAAGTGCCTTTCTGAAGGGCACGACATCGGTGACATCGCAGGGTTTGAACCCAGGACCTCTTGTTTGGACTTAAGCCCGAGACGCTGCCGATTTCGCCACACTAAACCAGTCCTGTTTACAGCATTTCAACTCATGTGTCTTGAAGAATGAAAGATAGACACACAAGAGAAGAAATAGAGGTAGAGCGACATATTAACTTGCCTCAAAACTACGAGAGTAAAGCCTTATGCGGCGATATCTGGTTTAACCTACTTTCAACGTAGCCAGCTCGATCTTTTTGAAATTTACGAGGCGACGGATGTAGATCATGCAACTTTGTCCTCTTGAAACGTGAAAAGCTGTAGGGTGAAAGACCCCTAATAATGGAAATGTTAACTGTTGTCTTAATCTGTGTCTTGGCCCGAGAAGTACTCTGTGGTAAGAAATAATATATGAGAGGCAGACATGTTCCAGTGAGCGTGCGAAGATTGTAGCACATGCGCCAAACCCGACCAATGTAGGTTTTCCAATTATGTAGTTTCAGTACTTTACCATGTATTTACTCTTTTTTGATTTGACGTGTTCTTTATAAATGTTGGTGAGTAGAGGAGTAAGGAATCTGAAAAGCTTTTAACAGACATATATTTAACTGCTTAAGATAAGTCTTTTCGGTTTGATAACCTCTTGGTTGTAATAATCAGCAGCAACTAATTTAGTTTAGTACTCGTTTAGGAGTATTGACTTACTTAAAACCATAGTATTCTGTTAACAGCTATTCTCCGTTTTGCTGATAAAGTTATAGCCATATATATCTTACGAAAATGTTTGAAAACGTAGGGTATCTTTGTGAAGACCTTTCGCAATAAAAGTATCGTAGGCAAAAGTTATGATTTGGTGTTGGTTTGAATTATCTTAAATCTGTATGAATGTTTATATATGACGATAATAAACATTGTAATTTACCAGCTTTTTCCGTACACACATAAAGCTCGATGTGATTTGAGTTGCAGCCTACGTCACAAGCCAGGTGATGTAGACATTGGAAAAAAATTGGACATTGAAATAAATAAGTATAGTAGGAACAGCAAGACTACAATAAGCGATGATGGACTACCTTACATTACAAGAACGAAACGTTTTAAATGACAAAGAATAGAGACTGATCACACACATGTGAAGTGACTCCGACTACAGAAGAATTTATGACTATGAAGAGAAGTGAAGATGTTGGACCGCCTAATGTGTGCTCAGTGCCGACCAATTGGAAAAGCAGTGAGAGTTAAACACCTGAGAAAGATACAAGGAGAGAGAGAGAGAGAGAAAGAGAGAGAGAGAGAAACCACAGCGCATGTGACTATCAAGCAAGTATAGAGACAACAAAAACATGTATATTTCAAGTCATGGTCACAGAATACAGTATTTATCCGTGACCCCTTCTCGAAGCTTAAGTTCTGACGGAGCTTTTCCGACTATGGTTTAGGAGTGATTCGGAAGCTAGTCGGCTGTAGTCGGCTGGCGTTCGGCTGGCGTTCGCGCGCGATCGGCTGAGTCGGCTGGTGTTCGGCTGCTTTGAAATGTTCAAAACATTCGGCTCTGAACGGCAACTCTGGGATGGGTCGGTTGGTGGTCGGCTGGTGTTCGGCACGGTCGACTAGTGTTCGGTTGGTGTTCGGGAGTAAGTCATCAGTCAAATTAAATCTTAACCACGCCATAAACATTGCTGATTTACTCCCAGATTGTTTCCAACTTACCAATGATTCACCCCAAGCCCTTAGACAAATCTCTGCTAACTCCTTCCCAAGCAAAAAGACTATTGCCAGAACGTAGACGAATCACTCCCGAACTTCACACGACCAACATCCAGCCAAAAGCATAAAGACCCATAAATGCTGCACTGGAGCTATATGTGATCTAAATTTGACTCTTGGTGATGTTTACAAATAGAACAAAGGACATTCTTGATTAAAAACGAAAATGAGCACTCTTTTGAAAATCGCTTATGTCAGCTAATGTCAGCTAACAGTTTAATCGACAAGGAGATCTATTTCTGTTGTTTTTTTTTTAGAAACTGTCCGGCCCATGCTGTGTAAATGCGGGAAATGACAACCTCGCTTTTTTCGACACAACCTTTTTCAGGAAAAATTGGTCTCTTGCGTTTTTGCTAGTCTGTTTACTTTCACATTTAAGCTCAGATTCAGAAGCTATGTCAGGTGTAACCGCTCTGAGTACAAAAGCCGACAGGCCCAATCTAATAGGCTTTCCCTACAGGGATCACAGTTTTCTACTATCAACAACTGATCTGAACATCAAGCTCATGAATTAAGTAGCTTCGCTTTGCGTTTCTTTTCGACTTTTCAATGCCGTCCCTTTGCGGTATAGTTGATATTATGAAAAACCCATTGTTCTTTCACAGCCTGATTAAAAATCCTGCGTCTTAATCATGTGTATGACTATGACTGTATTTCCGACAATAGCACGACGCACGACGACCACACTACGTACGACAACAGAACGACATACGACCATCGCACGACGTACGAACAATCGCTCGACATATGTGGCCGCCGTATTGTGTTGACCTGTTGTGGTGACCTATTGTGGTGACTTATTGTGGTGTCCTATTGTGGTGACCTATTGTGGTAACCTATTTTGGTAACCTATTTTGGTTACCTGTTGCGTGACCTATTGTGGTGACCTATTGCGGTGACCAAATGTAGTAACCTATTGTGTTGACCTATTGTGGTGACCTATTGTGGTGACTTATTGTGGCGACTTGTTATGATGACCTATTGTGGTAACCTATTGTGGTAACCTATTGTGGCGACCTATTGTGGTGACCTTTTGTGGTGACCTATTGTGTTGACCTATTGCGGTGACCAACTGTGGTGACCTATTGTAGTAACATATTGTGGTGACCAATTGTGGTGAGCTGTTGTGGTGACCAACTGTGGTGACCAACTGTGGTGACCTATTGTGGTGACATACTGTGGTGACCTATTGTGGTGACTAATTGTGGTGACTTGTTGTGGTGACCTGTTGTGGTGACCTTTTGTGGTGACCTATTGTTGTGACCTATTGTGGTGACCTATTGTGGTGACCTACTGTGGTGGCCTATTGTGGTGACTTATTGTGATCACCTGTTGGGGTGACCTTTTGTGGTGATCTGTTGTGGTGACCAAGTGTGGTGACCTTTTGTGGTGACCTACTGTGGTGACTTATTGTGGTAACCTGTTGTGGTGACCTATTGTTGTGACCTATTTTGGTGACGTATTGTGATGACATATTGTGGTGACCTACTGTGGTGACTTATTGTGGTGACTTGTTATGATGACCTATTGTGGTAACCTATTGTGGTAACCTATTGTGGCGACCTATTGTGGTGACCTATTGTGGTGACCTATTGCGGTGACCTTTTGCGGTGACCAACTGTGGTGACCTATTGTAGTACTAGTAACCTATTGTGGTGAACAATTGTGGTGAGCTGTTGTGGTGACCAACTGTGGTGACCTTTTGTGGTGACCTATTGTGGTAACTTGTTGTGGTGACCTATTGTGGTGACCTTTCGTGGTGACCTATTGTGGTGACCTTTTGTGGTGACCTATTGTGGTGACCTATTTTGGTGACCAATTGTGGTGACATACTGTGGTGACCTATTGCGGTGACCTTTTGTGGTGACCTATTGTAGTAACCTATTGTGGTGACCTTTTGTGGTGACCTATTGTGGTGACCTTTTGTGGTGACCAATTGTGGTGACCTTTTGTTGTGATCTGTTGTGGTGACCAAGTGTGGTGACCTATTGTGGTGACATACTGTGGTGACCTATTGTGGTGACCTGTTGTGGTGACCTTTTGTGGTGACCTGTTGTGGTGACCACGTGTAATGACCTATTGTAATGACATACTGTGGTGACCTATTGTGATGACCTATTGTGGTGACCTATTGTGGTGACCCATTGTGGTGACCTATTGCGGTGACCTATTGTGGTGACCTACTGTGGTGACCTATTGTGGTGACCTAGTGTGGTGACCTATTATGGTGACCTACTGTTGTGACCTATTGAGTTGACTTATTGTGATAACCTGTTGTGGTGACCTTTTGTGGTGACCAAGTGTGTCGACCTATTGCGGTGACCAACTGTGGCGACCATGACTTGTTGTGGTGACCTACTGTGGTGACTTATTGTGGTGACCTATTGTTGTGACCTATTTTGGTGACTGATTGTGATGACCTATTGTGGTGACCTGTTGTGGTGACCTATTGTGGTGACCTTATAAGGTAACCTATTATGGTGACCTACTGTGGTGACCTATTACAATAGATGATAAAATCTTCTTCGTGGCAAATCTAACAATTTAAGATATCAATTATCACAGCAGATGTAAGCACTGAACGTATTGTAATGACATGCTACAGACCCCTATCAGGCGTCGGGGTGGTAGATAACCCGATAACCATACCATAGGGAGCTCACCGTCATCTCTACGGTGCTGGGGGTGAAGTCCGCCCGCCCAGTTCACTAGCACAGACAGGGTAATTATTACGGGATTTGTTTAGGTTATATCACTCAGGAAGTACGGTAAAACTAGAAATGCCAGCTTGAAAGACAGTCTGACAGTTATATTCTTAGCAGACATGGCAGGTGAAACGTCCTTGAGCTTAAGTCGACCCCTGATGATCAGGCTAAAACTATAGCCAAAGACACTGTACATAGCACTGTACATAGACTGTGGCTATACGTGAAGCCGGTAGGTGACGCTTTACTACTGCCGGATAAGACTGCAATCAAAACATTATTGTCCCTGTCACACAACACGAGAATCGACCGGTCGACATGTTTGTGAGTTCTAAATGTCATCTTCTCACAGTAACACGCCCGCTGTTCCCTCAATCATCGAGCGGTTTTTACGGGTTTTCTGATTGTCACCAAGCCCATGCGACACAATCTGCTAGATTTCCACGTGTTTGCTAATTCTCGCCCAGCCTGTGTGACACGATTTTCTACGGACTGGATAATCTCCTCCTGCCAGGAGCAGGTCAGGGGGGCTAGAAGTGCAGCTAGGCTTACGTCACATTTCCAAACCGGGGCCCGGCCGGACTGCTTGTGGAAACGGAAAATAGAAAGGAATACGTAAAAAAATTACGTCCTGTGTACTTTTGTATCATACTTTTGGTTCCTGAGAGCTACCCGGCCGGGCACTGGTTTGAAATTGTAACGTAGGCCTTGGATACCGTAGGGTAGATTTAGATAGGCGGAAAATAGCCAAGGCCCACTGTCGATTTTAGATTTAGATGACATTCTGGCGACTACCAAATATGGCTGAAGCTCGTTGACTGTGTCACAGCATCTTTTGACAGATGCCAGACGGGATGCTGAGACCATAAATTGTAAAAAGTGCATCATTTTGTGGACAACATCATCCTATACAACGTCAAACCACTTACAAATCAATCTACATTTATCTTACGTATGTAGCAAAAGCCTAACTGAGTGTATAATCTGACTGTAAGTGCAATTTTTTCACACCAAATTTCATACGTAAAATTATTGCGTATCAAAGGATTCCATGAGAGAAATCCTATATGAGCTCGCTCAGACGTTGTTCCCTAGACGTTGACAATTCGGCATTTAGTGGCACATGTATTGTTACAGTGAAATCGCTAGATGTCGTTAATGTACTTGCATGATATGCGACCTTGTGTACAACCGGTTTTTCAAGGTCCCATACAAGATTGTTTGCCGCCATGTTCCTTCAAACTGATCAATGTTGTTGTTTGCTACCTGTGCCGTGTTTATTATGGATAGGTTACCTCCTTCGCCAGGTAGAGATTTACCATGTGCTATGGATGGCAATCGAAGAACGGATTATCGCCAAAGTTCGGATGAAATTTCCAATGGAATACGCTTGGTGATTTGGACAGAAAACTTGCATCAAGAGAGCCGAGAACAACAATGGTACGTGACTTTGGTAGCTTTTTAGAACTGGTTCTACGAATGTAAAGGCTGAGATTTCTTTTTGAATTCAGCTGTACTACAACAAAAGTTGACTGTTGCATAATATATCTAATGGGTTCGTCCATTGTGTTATGTGTGGTAGATTGTAGCTGTTCTATTCTCCAACTCCCTGAAGGGGAAATCTTACATGAAAACTTCACTTAGTACAATAATACAGCCCTAACTTGGTTGGAGATTTTCTTCTAGACACGGCCATTTTGGAAAGGGTAACTTGAAACCTCTGTATGTGGAGTGCTTACTTTTTCTTGCCCGGAGCAAGTCTTTTTGATACGGATATGTTTGGCATATTCTGTGGATTAGCTTTTAAACGTCCTGTGTTTAAATGTTCATAAGATGTCAAATAGTAACATTTAACTGATATGGCCTAACCATTTACTATCATTTTACCATATTTACCTTATTGTCTAATATTGAAGAATGTTGTTTATAAACGGGATTTAATCTCCTTCCAAAGATCCCTACTGATATTTCCCTAGTTAGAGAACGAATCTGTTCACCAGCAAATTTCCATGTGATCGAACAATTTCGCAAACAACTGACGACAGGTCGAATGACTCCATGACCTTTTCATGCACGATAAGATCGCAGCAGAATTTTACCTTCTCCAAACTGTGAGGTTGTCGCGTTGGTGGCTTGTTGGAATGCTATTTGCATCGTATGAAAATTGTGCATGTGGCACTGAGGAATCTGAGAAGCTCTTTTGAAGTAAAAATTGTCGATAACAGAGGTGTATAAGATCTGGCACATCGCTTTGAGGTTCCATGCAATGAATTTAAAAAGAGACACCAAATTAAGGATTAATTACCTTTTCAAGAAAACGTTATCTAGCCCAGTAAATTGTATTGATAGTTTAAATGTAGAGATAACGGAGGCGAAAATATCACCTACCGTTTATAGGAACCTACAAACAGGCAAAGCACCTGATATCCACAACCCACGACTATGGTTCTTTCGTGAATGTTTGCCAATCTTCTTATCATACCTAAAACATTATTTGAAAGTGTTCATATTAGGTGTCATGACATAACTATGGACATTTAAATCATAAACCACTTTTTTTTTAAATTTTTATTTATTCACTAATATTTTAGGAAATCCCTACAACTATAAAACGTCAGAAAATGAACATACTTTGGTGATTTTGGAACGCTCAGCATATCTTGTAGATAATCATCATTCAAGGAAAAGTTTCTGGCTTTTAGCAAATAATCTCCCAGTAGATCCTACGGTGGCATAAGCTGGTATCATAAAGAGTTTAACCCGCCAACCTAATGTCAGGCTAAACTTCTTACTAGTACCCAGCGTATGATAATAAAGGGTTAATGCCCCGCCCCGAGGTGTATATGGTGAGATAATCCCTGGTCAGGTGCGATAACCACCGAATAAACCACCGAGTGAGCGTAGCGAACGAGGTGGTTTATGAGGTGGTTATCGCACCTGACCAGGGATTATCTCACCATCTACACCGAGGATAAGGCGGGGCATTAACGTTATTATCATATAGCCTATCCAACTGACAGTTATTTCACACAAATTCCTTTATAACAAATAAACACTTTAATACATTACATAAAAATACATTTGCAATATATATATTGTACAATAGTGTCTATATATAATACAAACATTAAACTATTTCATCATCATCATTTAACTAATAATTTTAACTAATCATCTGTTTGTGAGATAGCATATCAGCATCAACATGTGGCTTATTTGCAATACAAACTACATGTATTAAGTGGAGTCCTGGTACCCCCCATACAGAGCCTTTTCACTTGGGCACGACAAAGTACGTATATATGAAGTGATTTAGGAAGGTACCGGCTTAATCACGTTAGAAAGCCATAATGAAAATGTGTAAAATCAGCATAATTCCTTTTCAAGTATCCCTATATTCCCCATGTGGAGCCCTAATTAACATAACCAATCGATCATAATATTTTTGACAGTTATGAATGGTTTACACACAAACAACAATACAAAAAAAATTCATGACTGTCCCCTGTTCCCCTGTATAATGGTGCGGTCCAAAAAGTGGTCGGTTATTAGAATAACCGACCACTTTTGAGGTTACTGCCTGATAACCCATGGGAAATGGGGGCCTCTGATTGGCCAACTCCATCTGGCTATATGATAATATCTAATGCCACCGTAGGGTTAACTAACCAAGACTTTCTTCAGAACATGAATTTCTCTTGCATTAGTTGTAATTTCTTTTGGCAACTTATATCACATATATATAACTTTATTGCACAACAATTGTACGAGGTACAAAGTATGGCATCTACATAACTACAGTTCTATAGCTTAACTAACTAATACAGGAGTTGTAGTATGGGATAAGCTTCTTACAATCATTGGAAGCTTTTACAATCAGTTGAGGAGTTTCTAATATCCAAACCTTCTTTGATATATTTTCCTATATCTGCCATGCAGGGATTGTCACATGTCATGATGTATTTGAATTTGCACTTCAGGTCCATTGAGATAAATCCTTGTGTATAAAATGACAACCTTCTGTATAGAGAATTGCGTATTTCAGAATATTTGGGACATACAATCATAAAGTGATATTCGTCTTCAATTAACTCTGGACAGAATGGACAAACCCTCTGGTCGATAGGGATTTTTTTGAATCTCCCGGTTTCTATATTTAATTTGTGACAGCTAATTCTGAGTTGTGTGATTGCCCTACGAATGTCAAGGCTCTTTATGGTTGAAATGTAATTTTCTTGCTTGTAGTGCTTATTCAATGTAGAAAGAGAGGAGAGTTTAGAATTGGTTCGAATAGAGGAATGCCAATTTTGCACGTATATATCTTGTAAACGTTGTCGTAACTGAGTGTTGATTGTATCTATGTGGTATGATCTCGGGTTCAGCCATATGTGTCCAAAGCCTTGGTAATTTAGGATATTTTTTACGTGGACAATCCAATCATGTTCTCCGAATGAAACAGTACTGTAAGTCTCACGAAGAAGGGCATCTTCGGGCAAGTTAACTAAACGATGCCAATATTTAACAAGTTGCATTTCTGCATCAATCATAGCTGGGAAAGTTCCCAATTCTCCCCTGACACCATCGTTTGAGGCTTTGGCATGAATGCCTAACAGAAATTTTTGGAAGCGCATGTCAATGACGTCAAATTCTGGAATTTGTTGATTTGAATCTAGGTTTATAATTTGGAAGCCGTTCTCTTGTAAAATTTGGTTATTGGCATGACGCAGTAGTGTTTCTTTATCTGTATTTCTTTCCAAACATACAACATAAGTACTATTCAATGCAGAAGATGTGGTTTTTCTAATGGTAGCTGGAAAGTTGTCTTGAATGTCAAGTTTTTTAAGTAAAGTAGAAAAAAACCTTTGAGGAGGATTCACAGATGTTATTGGTATGAGATACAATGATTCTTATACTTTTAGAAAAACGGTCAAAGCACGTGATTTCTGAACAGTACATAAAGATGGGTTTTACGAATTTGTCGAATAGATTTTTTCCGAGATTGATTGAAATGTCCTTATTGGAGAATAAAAGAGCCTTGAGTTTGAAAAGTGCTCTCATTGCTTTGGTTTTCAAATATTTCCTGGCGGTTTTGAATTTTCCGGAAGATGTGAAAGGAATGTATAGCTGTCAGTGATTTCTATATTTTTGCCATAAATATGGAATTTGTCTTTGTTATTCTTATTAGTACCTTTGCCAAAAACAACTACCATGGTTTTTGAGACATTGACAGATAGCTTCCATTTCTTACAATATTTTTCTAGGCAGTCAATACAATGCTGTAGCCCTTGTTTTGACGATGAAATCAGAGCGAGATCGTCTGCCCAGGATAAACAATTTAGAGATTTTGAGGTTAGGACTGCAGGATCACATTTTGTGGGGTCAAAGCACTTAGATATATCATTGATGAATAAATTAAATAATAAAGGACTAAGATTACATCCCTGCCTTACTCCGCATACAGAAGGAAAAGAGTTTGATAATCCATTATCTAATCTAACTGCATACTTCACATCATTATACATGGATTTTATAATATTAAAGAAATTTCCTCCAATACCACATTTATGCAACTTATAGAATAGCCCATCTCGCCAGACACTGTCAAATGCCTTCCTCATGTCAACAAAGCATACAAATAATTTCCCGCCTTTTTTCTTTGTGTATTTGTCTATTAGAGATTTTAAGATAAAAATATTGTCAGAGGTTCTACATCTTTTCCGGAACCCAAACTGGGTGTCGTCTAGGAGTTTATTTCTTTCTGTAAAGTTTTGTAGCCTGTTGTTTAGAATGAGTGTGAATAATTTGGATAGACAACTAGAAATCGCTATTCCTCGATAGTTGTCTGCATTACATTTATCACCTGATTTATGTATTGGCGTAAGAATGCTTGTATTCCAGTTGGAAGGAACGGTGCCTTTATTAAGTATAGTATTGAATAGACTCACTAAAGGTTGACATAGATGTTTTGCACCATACTTTAACATTTCATTTGAGATTGAGTCAATACCGGAAGCTTTTGCCGTTTTTAATAATTTCAAACCATTTAAGACTTCCACTGGAGTGAATGGGAAATCTAACGGGTTTGGGGTATGATCATCTAACTGATTAAGGTATTCAGTGACTGTTTTTTCGAAGATAGTATCAAAACTGTTGTCTTTTATTAAATTATTTAAGCTTGTAAAGTGATGTATCCATTCTTCAGATGTTATATTGGGATCGCAAGTATTTTTGTTGTGTTTTCCATTGATTTCTTTGTCCAAATGTTTTAAAAGTGACCAAAATTCCTTTGGATTGTTTTTGTTAAATTCTTCCAATTTTGATAGAAGGTCAGAATTGTACTTCTGTTTACGCTGTTTGATCAGTTTCTTGTAATCACGCAAAGCTGTGAAATATTTGCATCTAATTTCTTTTAGCCAGGGTTCTTTTTTCAATGCCAGTGACAGCCTTTTTAAACGTTGGCGTGAAGACCAGCAGCATTGATCAAACCAGACTTTGTTTTTCTTACCGCTTTTTGTGGGTTTCTTTGTTTGTTTATTTGTCTTTGTTTTCAGTGACTTCTTTGCTACATCTAACAATAAATCTGTGAAGTTTGCAACAGCTTTTTCAGTCGATAAGAATGATGTTTGGCAGAAGTTTTGAAATTTTGTAATTGCATCTTTACTATCTAAAATACTTTGATATATTGACTTTGATTCATCTGTCCAAATGAAAGCGGTTGGCTTGGGTTTTATCTGGTTAATTGCTTTTTGAGAATGAGCGGAGTAGTTTGTTGACAATGAGAAGGAAACATGACAATGATCAGAAAATTGGGAAATTGGGCTAACATTTACATATTGTACATTGGATAATAGAGAACTGCGAACAATACAATAGTCGACAACACTAGACCCGTTGTAGTGATGACAGGTAAAGTCGCCTTTTAGGTCCCCCGCGAATCTGCCATTCAGAATAGTCAAATCGGCTGCTGAACACAAATCTATCAACGTTTTACCGTAGTTGTTAACTTTGATATCTCTGCTCTGTCTGGTTTTGGTGAAACAGAGACCGTCTGTTGTAGGATCGTCAAAGGTAAAGGTGTCAAAATGAGTTTCTATCAGCTGGCCAATTCTTGCATTTAAATCGCCTAATACGGCAATATCTCCCAAATTAGAGTATTTACATATGTCATTAGAGAGTATTTCAAAGGGAGATTCATGAGACGGTTTAGAGGATGATTCGGGGGGGATATAGGCATTACATAAATACAGGTCATTATCCAGACCAAAAAAGTGCTTATCAAACTTGCACCAAACTGTGTCTACCGTACTACTATTTAATTTTGAAATCCCTCTCCTGTAAGAACTTTTAAAGATAACTGCTACCCCACCCGAATTTCGTTTTGCCCTCTTACTTCTAATTCTACTGCTAGTGAAAAAACTATAACCTGGTATGTCTAAGACTACATGACTGTCTAACCAAGTCTCTTGGACACAAATAACGTCGCTATTTCTAACATAAGAAAGAAACTCTTCATCATTAAATTTCTTATGACAGCTGCCCTGAATGTTCCAAGAGGAAAAAACTAATGCAGACTTTTTGGACATCTCCGAAACATTAGCAAGAGTATATAATAGCTACATGGAGTTAGTTATATGGCATATGATCATAAAATTAGAAAACGGAGGAAGTACTGATAAACAAAAATCTCTCGTATGGTGTAAAGACTAGACACACAAGTATATATGTGAATAGCAACAAAATATATAACCAAAGAGAGGGAGTGACTTTACCTCATCTAACATTAGCAAAGCTTATTCTAGTCTTGCAGTAACGTTATATCTAGATTTTGCTATTAAAGTTAGTGAAGATAACATATGATACTAAGAGCAATATGATAATGCAGTATAGCTTAAACAACTGCGACTTGAAACTGAGTGTGAATGGATCTGTATGAACGTGAATTATCGTCACTGATCGTTCCAATGCGGATTAAAAGACGATAATTAGAACAAGCGAAGAATATCTATATCATGTACCATGTGTGTGTAAAAATGTTCATAGACTTATCAGTAATTCAATTGATATAACGGATGTATTTCTTTATATAGTTTGTCTGACCCGTACCCTTACCTCTTCCCTTATGACCTCACTGAAAAGCGCAGGCCGATTTGAGGTTGTCATGAATAAGGTTTATTTAAACAAAGAAATATACCATGTAGCAAGGATGTTGTGAGAATCATGAAAAGTCGACACTATCTAGACAGAAGTACTAACTGATTTCTAAATAAACCTTTCCATACTTAATATACCAAATAAAGCCATAATAAGAACAGACCAATCTTTTGAACACCCTCGTATGTTAGCAAAAAGGAAATGGCTTTTCTTCCCGAACTTACAAGTTGAATGACGTTACAGTGAAGTTACCGGGAATCCAGATCATTACCAGGGCCCACACACGCCACCTCTTCGGCACGAGCAATAACATACCCGGAGGAAATTCTGCTTCAGCCCCGCCTCCACCCCGAAGGCCCTCTTGATTGGAATCAGTCAGGCGAAATCACCGGGATGAGCTTAGCTGGCCGGCGGGGATAGAAGCTCACCCTGCCGAGGACTCCCCGTCTGGAACCACGGGGGATGGCTAGAAGGCTTGGTTAGGTGATAGGGTGGATTTAAAGTTGGAAAGTAAATTTGTCCAGATTTTAGTTGTCTTTCGTTTTAAGCTTTCATCACACACGTTCCTATGGTTGAGGATGATAATTTATTTATTACTGATTTATTTCATATTTGGTACTCAAATTTGATGAAACGCATGTGCATGCGTCTTGCTTTGGCCTATCGGTGGTTAAAGGAAAATAAACTTCAATCAAAAGGTACAAATGTTAGATACTTCCTTTTTTGGTCTGGGAGCTGATTTTAGAGCACATTTTTGTTCAGCACACCTGGTTTTCAGCTCACCGAGCATTCGTATAGAACATTGGGACCCGCATGTGCCTAGGGCCTGTGGAACATTCGGGCATGCATGTACCCGGGGCCCTGTGGAACATTCGGGCCTGCATGTACCCGGGGTAACTTGTGGAACATTCGGGCCTGCATGTACCTGAGTCCTGTGGAACATTCGGGCCTGCATGTACCCGGGTCCTGTGGGACATTCGGGCCTGCATGTACCCGGGTCCTGTGGGACATTCGGGTCTGCATGTACCCGGGGTCACATGTGGAATATTCGGGCCTGCATGTACCCGGGGTCCTGTGGGACTTTCGGGTCTGCATGTATTAATAGGCAACCCCTGACTCGTTTACAAAACGCGTTAAAATCTGGTCAAGTGTCATCTTTATGCTGATGTAGTGTAGGGCTAACCGGTGGGCTAACATTGGTGCCACCCGATTTCCACCGGGGCTCCTTGCTCTCGCTGCACCGATTTTCATGGCACGGATTGCAAGGAGCCCCGATAGAAGTCGGATGGTACGATGGACCGTACCAAACTTATAGCCTGATCACAATCGTCTTACGGTTACAAGCTTAGAGCGCTCTTGGGAAAGTCGGGCAGACGTGAGAAAAGACGATCCTTGCTGGTGAAGCATGTTTAAAATCAGGAAAGATCTCAGTCCTTCACATTCAGCTATCATTTGATGAAATCCATGCAATTTACTTGACTTGGCCTCGTGTTGTCCAATTAAAAACGCGTCAAACAAGTAAAGCCTAGATGTGACTATATATGGTGAAATCGTTGCGTCTGGCGATAAAGATCTCTAAAGGAATGTCACTTTATAAGAACAAAGGCGAGGTGCTTATTTTCAAGAAGACACGTCCATCATCAAGCCCACACCCATCTATAGATAGCACAGAGAACAATGGAAGCGACCAAACCTCGGTCATAAGGCGAAGGACAAACATCACCTGAGTACAGTAAAACTTGTTGTATTCGTGATGCGTTTGTGATGTATGTGTGTGTGAGTGTATGTATGTATGTATGTATGTATGTGTGTGTGTGTGTGTGTGTGTGTGTGCGTGTGTATGTGCATGTGTGTGTGTATGTGTGTGTGTGTGTATGAGCGTGTGTGAGCGTGTGTATGCGTGTGTGTGCCTGTGTGTGTGTATGTGCGTTTCTGTTTTTTCTGTGTGTGAACGTGTGAGTGTCCGAGTGGCAAAGCCTCTGTTTCTTAATGGAGTGCCCGTCCTTCCATACTCTGATTAACCAATATCTTCCTACATACCACATCAAGAGTCCAAATGATTTCACTCAATGTCAATATTCCCCATCGTCATTCCTCGTCTTCAAGTTAACCTGTGTTCTCCTTGTTGTTTCTATTTATTATGCTACAATGTATCACTTTTATCTTTAAAAGTTAACGAAACGTGGGAGCGAATGGCACCTGTCCTTGTATTATAAGTCAGATTAAATATGATTAGATTAATTTCACATCACGCCCAAACTACGAATTAAGAGGGGACCCAGTGGGCAGTGGTCACTTCGTTCCCATGATGCGTTGCCAGGTAGCGAGGACACTGAGTGACCGGGAAGCCATGGCACCTCAGTACGACAGAGTGAGCAGACCGTCCCGTGTTCTTACACCGGGCCCAGCCGGGCAGTTTTCGGAAAACAGAAATGTGACCTAGGCCTCAACGGGGCGGGTTGCTTTGGTGCTTTATTAGACCATTTGCTGAAATGCAAAACTTTAAACAATCGTACTTTAAAAATTTTACACAGCTAATCTTCCTGGACATAAAAAATTTCTAAGCTCACCTATCTGTGAAAAACTTTCCTTCGGGGCAGGTTGCATGAACCTCAGTAGAGCTGCTCTGTGTAGGCCCTGGAAACAGTCTGGCATCAAGGCTATGTGGAAACACACCGTAAAAGTGACCACAATTTTCGGGAGCATGAGAATAGAACTCCCGGCCACATTGTGGCGTTGTCACCCTTCAACGCTGCCTTAACTTTCTGACATCATTTTCTACACGTAAGCACAAGGCTAACAGAAATATATCGGAGAGGTAACGGAAAGATATAACCTTCGGCGTCGGGCGTGGCGTAACTGGTAGAGCTTTCGGCTCGGAATCTATGGGTCCTGAGTTCGATTCCCACCGTGCCCCCGACGTTGTGCCCTTGGGAAAGGCACTTTACACGACTTTCCTTCTGTCTGTACCGTGTATGTGGCATTGTTAATATAAGTTACAAAACTTGAGTGCAGTGCCACATCGTCCTCGTCTGTCCAAAAGCAAATAGAAAGAAAAAAAAGATATAACCTGATAAACGTGAGTTTCACACAGAATGACATTTTGCTTCTTGCTCCAGCAATCACGCTGATACGGAAAGAGCAACACAGGCCGAGGCAATGCGTTAGTAAAGGACACATGTGGTATATTATTGAGCGGGAATTCTCGTCAGTTCCAAAAACGAGATAATCTCAATCGACAGGTACCCTCTATAATCCTTCGAGTCAAATAGATCTGCCCAGTCCACCCTCATGTGGCACTGCGATATTCCGATGGATATGATTGACCATGAGTGTCGAGGTCATTCTATGGACAACTGAATCTCTGTTCTTTTATATCTATTTCATAAGAGCCGACTGCTTAGGGAATTATCGTGTATTAAATACTTAACTATCACACCACTCTCGTCTTGCGGTAAAAAAAAAAAACTGCTAGTTTCTATCATGATGTATGGATTTGCAATAAGAGTTTTTCACCTTGTACCTGCTGCCATATGACAGGGCATTAAAACATGCAGATCAATCATAGAACAATATGGTAGCAAATACACATTTTGAAAAGCAAACCGCACAATCAAAGAACGATTTGTAAAAAAAATATATATATCGGAATAATCTTTATGTATTAAAGTGTTAGTATCCAATCAAGATATGAAGAGGTAAAAAAATTAAGGCCAACAGACAGGAAATGCTTTGCCAATGATACAAAGCAGTCGAAACTGAGCATGAATATCGTGACCTCTTACGTTAGATTGCAGTACACTGAGGACCCAATATATTCCTCTATACTATATCAGGAGTCCAAATCCCCACAATGAAACAAGTAGTCTATGATATCTTCCAATATCGTCCTAGATACTATATGAGAAGTCACGATCGTTACCACGATCCTTTAGAGTTGATGAATGGACGTATGGTTACTTTAGTCGGACGGTTAGGATAATGTGTATATAAAACATTTCATATAAAACATTTATTTTTGCTATAACATCACATCAAAGTCAATATCCATCATCATCATATCTTCGTCGTCCATGTCTCCAAGTTAACCCCTGTCCTGCTTGTTGCTTTTGGTGATTTACAATTTCTCGAAGTACATTACATTGTATCACTCTCACTTATTTGAGCTAACTAAGTGTAAGAATAACTGTTATCTTTCCTTAAACTATTAGATAAGATTTGCTTTGATTTAGCTATAGGGTAATAATTATCATGATTGCTTTAGGACTAATGACGTGTAAAGGACTGTTGTTTTGATTATTTACTAACTATACATTGGTAGTTCTGCTTTCTTCTGGATTTCACACATGTTCCTGTGATTATCATTCCATTATTGTTCTGGTGTTTGTTTTCTGCGATTTTGGTACATATGAATGTAATTAAATATGTTTGTAATCATGTTTATATTCATGACTCATTGTTGACAAAGGAAAACAAAGTTCCATCACAAATGCACACGGCATGCTAGGGACATTCCTTCTCGATGTGTATCGGAGTTAGGTCATGCCTGCCCATACTTGCCTCATTAATGCTCAAATTAGATAATGTAATGGATGATTGGCAGTCTTTGTGTTCGGATTACCGCAATAACCAATTGGCCCAACACAAGGCCCAACTTTGCCTTCTCGCCGTCTAAGTCTGTTAACCTCTGTAACAGCAGATCACATAAATTGCAATCAATCCCAATTCGAGATTCTATCACCAGGACATGACTATCTTAGTGTAAAGGGGGTAATTTCAGATGGAATATTAAGTTTGACACGATTTCGAAAAATGGACAAGTCAGATAACGAGGGGAATGTGAGTAAAATGCTAGCGGACGAAAAACTACAGTCCGATCCCACTCAGAAGTACATGAGAAAACTTGTGAGCATCTTGAAACGACTTAAAGATAAGGAAAGAATCACAGAAGATCAGTACAATTAAATTAAATACTTGTTTCCCACCACAGAGAACGTTCTGAGGATGTACTGTGCGCCCAAGATACACAAGCCGGGGAACCCATTATAAGACCCGGCCATAGTTGACTACACAGGATCGATAGGGTACAATACTTCGAGAGCTCTTGCAGACCTGCTAGCTCCACTAGTTGGGAAGTCAGAACACCATATTAAGAATTCGAAACATCTGGCAGAAGAAATGTCCACTGTATTGATTGAACAGGATGACGTATTCATGTCACATGACGTTGTGTCCCTCTTTACGAACACCCCCATCCCTCAACGTAATAAAGATAAGACTAGAAGAGAACAAGGGTCTGAAGAGCCGACGAAGTTAGAGGTAGATGACATCATCGAGCTGCTTTCTTTCATTGTCACGACCACGTACTTTACCTTCAGGGGTAACATCTACCAGAAGAAATTTGGGACAGCAATGGGGAGTCCTGTATCCCCGGTACTGGCCAACTTGTTTACGGAGTGGCTAGAACAGGGCCACGGACCAATACCTCAACTTCCAGTCCCACCACCCTCTGCACCAAAAGCTGGGAGTAATTCACACATTACTGGACCGCTGCAACGCAGTCACTACTGAAGAAAGGGACAGAGAACAAGAGACACAACACGTCAAGAGGGCCCTCACACGCGGCGGCTACCCAAAGTGGGCTGTCAACAAAGTGGAACAACAGAAGAAGAGACCCAAACAGAAATTACTGAGCAACAAACAACAGGAAAAGTCGGAAGGTATAGGAACCATCCTTTACGTCAAAAGAGTCACGGAAATTTTGGAAAAGGTGTTTTGGAAACACGGAATAGCCACTGCAGTCAAACCCAAAACAGCACTGAGGAGTCTGTTGGTGCATCCCAAGGATAAACAGGAGGACCTAGCCAAAACGGACTGTGTTTACAGAATTCCTTGCCAGAGCTGTGATCAGGTGTTTATTGGTGAAACAATGCTATACTGTGCTTTATCATGGTTTGTATGGTTTCATAATCATACGGATCATTAGATCTACCATCAAGGAATGTGGACACTTTTTTCTCCAACATCATATTTGTCTAAAGAGGGATTGAATGTGTCTCTTTAGTGCAGGTGGTTTGTAAGACTAGTAACAACACGATCATGAATGTTTCAACTGCAGAAATTCAGGTTTCTGTTCTCACATGTTTGGTTGCCGGTTAAGATAAAGATGGCCCTGAGATCGACGTTTTAACACAGATCACTGTTAAGATGAAGGATGAAACCTTTTGCTACCTTTTTTTTTTGTTTTTCATTATCCCGGACTTAATGAAGGAGTGAACTGTTTTTGTATACTTTAATACTTTGACTCGTTTACATAACACATTAAAATCTGCCCAGATCTCATCTTTACACCGATGTGGTGTGGGCTAACCTTGGTGCCATCCGATTTCCACCGGACTCCTTGCCCTCGCTGCACCGACTTTTCAGGTCAGAGAGTCAAGGAACCCCAGTAGAAGTCGGATGGTACGATGGACCGTGCCCTACTGACACCTTGATGACATTCGTCATAAAATCGTCCTACGGTTGCCCAGGAATGTGTCATGCCGATGTCTAAATGTATGCACGCTAGTTTGCCTGCATTATCGTTAAAGGATTTGATGTCGTGAGTCACTGTGGTGGAACTTTTTACCAAGTACAAACGAGTCTGGTTTTGTGATGTCTCATACACGAAACATCCGTCGAAAACCAGTCACATGTAGACCGGGTGAGCGAGCTGACGGCCTCGGTGAAGAACCGACACGGTGCCGCCCAGCCGGCTGGCCTTGCCGGTGATTTGATACACGACCCCGCCGCGACTCCCGACTGGCCACGGTGATAGGGCCAGCAGGGCACCGCGCGAATGGACGCGTTTGTAGGTCTAACGTGAAACATCCGCCAAAGAAATAGCCAAATCAGTTACTCAAGTACGCGTATTACTTATCACGGACTAAGACTTAGTGAGATACATGTATGACTGGACCCTCTCTGAGCCTTGGTCCCCGAAAGTTTTTATGTCAAATTAGTCTGATGATAACAAAGATTAAAATCATACCGACTGGCGCAATAGTATACTGGCTATGAACAAGTCATTCCTGATTCTAAACATATCAAATCACTCGTCTGACACATATACCAGTGTTCAGTCTCACGTTCAACTGGTTTATATTGATAGTCTTTGTGGTTGAAACTAGGGAAGCTATTTGATAATTGGCAGGGAAAGCTGTTTAATCTGATAGGATTTGTGGCGTGCTGGCTAAAAGTTAAAATGTTTATGAGCCCAGTCGGTGTCGCTGCCAATGGAATTCGTGGCCGAAAGTTTAACAGGAAAGTTGGAGCGGTGGTACATCACACACCACCTTCCCTCACAACGTGACGTTTATGGTGGCACTACTGTACGGTGTTCTCACAGGGCCAAACAAACAAACAAGCAAACAAACAAACAAACAAACGAACCGCAGGGATGTGTTCGTTTCCAAGCAGATGTTACTACACTGTAAAGGTTAATGTACGCAAGTACCGGTGATTGACACCAGGGTTGCTCAATCTCCCTCCCTCACAAAACGTGTCATGTACCCAGGTACCCTCCATGACGCCTATGGAGATGTGCTTATTTTAAAAGGAGACACATCCATCATCAAGCCCGCACCCGTCTGTAGATGTCACAGAGAACAATGGAAGCGGCCAAACCTCGATGATAGATATCACCTGAGTACAGTAAAACGTGTTGTATTCTCGATGCGTCTGTGATGATTCTTTACTTACCTTTACCAAAAAGGTTATGTTTGTGTGTGTTCCTGTGTGTGTACGTCAGCGCGGCAAACTCCCTTAATTTTTTGTTTCTTAAAACATCCTGGCTAGGCCCCGGGGTGGGGTCTAAGCTCGCGGGGCTGTGGCAAACTTTCCTACGGGGTAAGTTGCACGAACAGCCGAAGAGCAGGGCTGTGTAGGCCCTGGAAACAGATTGACATCAAGGTTAGCCGGAAACACACCGTAAAGGTGACCAAAAATTCTCGGGGGCATGAGCGTAGAGCCCCCGGCCACATTGTACCGTTGTTTCCCTTCAACGCTGCCTTTCTTACATCTTTTTCTACACGCACGTAAGCGCAAAGCTAACAGTAATATATCGGAAAGGTAACGGAAAGATATGATCTGATAAATGTAGGTTCCATACAGAAGGACATTTTGCTTCTTGATTCCGTAATCACGCTGATACGGAAAGAGCAACACAGGCCGAGGCAATGCGTTAGTAAAGGACACATGAAGCATATAGAGCGGAGAACAAATGCTCGTCAGTTCCAAATATAAATACCTCCCGTGGTATAAAAAACCTACTTCACTTTCTGTTATAATGTATAGATTTTAAATAAAAAATTTCCACCTTGTATTTGGGGCTATTTGATATTGCATCTGGATTTTGTAAATATCATCTCAGATAGTAGTTAGCAAATATAGCAGTTAGAGGAAGGCTGGGCAGACACGCCCTAAACATCCGCGGAACGTGATCGACCATATGAGATGATGACGAAACATTATTAGAAAAATTAGAAAAATCAAACGTTGGTTAAAAGTGATGGAAATGCATAGAAACAGACACAAATAATAGAAACTAGAGTTCGGCGACCTCATACCTTCATGAAATATTTAGAGCTTTTGTTATTTTCATGCAAATGACTTACACATTTACATAATTTATGTATATTGATGATTATCAGCTCAGAAACGCCCAAAAGGGCCTAAATAATCGGTTTCACACAAAATTATCGGGTCTAATGCAGTAAAGTTCACGAGTATAAAATTTCAATCATTAATCATTAAGCGGTTTTATTTTTTGCACAAATTATGGAAATCAGTTTCTCATTTGCATATTTGATATCTGCTTATGTTCCACCTATCATAATTTACGTGTTTTACATTTATGGAAGTCCTTTTCATGAAAACAATGGAATTATATTGTCATTAATTATGGAATTAAGTCCTTATTTGCATAATATGTTTTCTGATGATGGTTTTGTACAGTCTGGTACCTTCCTTCTCAGTGCACACAGTAGGCCAGCAGATCTTCTTGACTTAGTGGAGGTTGTTTCAATGTGTTTTAGACCAGGAAAGTGTGTTTGTTAAGATGACACCCAGATTTGTATCTGGTATCAACTTGTAGGGTACTCTGGGTCTTGGTCCCCTTTTTCTGTCAAATTAGTCTGATAATAACGAAGAATTAATTGCCTTTGGATGAAGATCATACCGACTGGCGCAATTATAGTATACTGGCTATGAACAAGTCATTTCTGAACATATTCAAATCACTCGTCTTCCACACATGCCAGTGTTCCGTCTCAAGGTCAACTGATTTATATTGATGGTCTTTGTGGTTGAAACTAGGGAAGCTATTTGATAATTGAAAGGGAAAGCTGTTTAATCTGATAGGATTTGTAGCGTGCTGGCTAAAAGTTAAAATGTTTATGAGCCCAGTCGGTGTCGCTGCCAATGGAATTCGTGGCCGAAAGTTTAACAGAAAAGTTGGAGCGGTGGTACATAAAACACACCATCTTCCCTCACGACGTAATGTTTATGGAGGCACTTAGTAACAGTAACTGTACGGAGGGTGTTCTCATGGGGCCAAGCAAACAAACAAACAAACGAATCACAGGGACGTGTTTAATGTTCGTCTCGAAGCTGATGTTACTACACTGTAAAGGTCAATGTACAAGTATCGGTATTTGAAACCAGAAATCTCCCTCACGAAACGTGCCATGTACACAGGTACCCCCTATGACGCGTGGGGAGAGGTGCTTATTTTAAAACTAGACACACCCATCATCAAGCCTGCACCCGTCTGTAGATGTCACAGAGAACATTGGGAGCGGCCAAACCTCAGTAAATAAGGCGTATAATTGATATCACATGAGTACAGTAAAACATGTTGTATTTGTGATGCGTCTATGATGATTTTTTACTTACCTTCACCAAGAAGGCTAAGTTTGCGTGTGTGTGTGTGTGTGTGTGTGTGTGTGTGTGCGTGCGTTTGTATGTGCGTGTTCGTATCTGTGTTGTGCGTGCGTGTATGTGTGTGTATGTGTGTGTGTGTGTGTGTGTGTGTGTGTGTGTGCGTGTGTGTGTGTGTGTGTGTGTTATGCGTGTGCGTTTGTGTTTGTGTGACTGCTATGCCGACGATACGAAGCAGACGAACCAGATCCCCACAATGAAACAAATATCGTATGATATCTTCCAATATCGTCCTAGATACTATATGAGAAGGCACGATCTTTACCACGATTCTTAGGAGTTGATGAATGGACGTAGATTTACTATAGTAGGACGGGTAGGAGAATGTGGATATAAGGCCCCCTTTCCACTAGACGGCGATCGCGCTGCGCTCTCACTGCGACCTAAAGAGGATATGTGTAATATTTGCTTTCACACTGGGTATGTCATACAAAACGTAAGAGTGTGACTGAGAAGACAACAAAACACACAAAGTGTAAAAAGATTCGTTTCTTTTCGATACAATTCGTTGAGCGATATGTCAACTTTTAGGTCGCAGAGAGAGCGCGGCGAGAGCGCCGTCCTAGTGGAAAGGGGGTGTAAAGCATTAACTTTTGCTATAGCATCACATCAAAGTCTATATCCATCACTCCCATCCTTCATCGTCTCCAAGTTAACCTGTTGTTTTTGGTACATTACAATACAGAACATTACAATAATTATCATCATAGGTTTAGGGCTAAAACCTAGAATTAACATTAATTTTGATGATTTCATATCTACATATTAATCGAGATATTAGTTCTGCTTTTATCTCGATTTAGGCTTATATCACACACGTTCCTATGATTAAGTTGATTTAGTTCATTATCGCTTTGCTAGTTGGTGCTACACTTTTGGTACGTAAGAATCCATTATGTTTGTATGTATGTATGTATGTATGCATGTTTATGCATGTATAACCCATTTGTAACAAAAGGAAACAAAGATCCGTTACAAATACACATGACATGCTAGGGACATTTCTTCTTGGCGTGTTTGTTTGTTTGCGTGTATCGGAGTTTGGTCATGCCTGCCCATCCTTGGCTCAATATTGCTCAATTTAGGTAATTTTTTTTTCCTGTGACTTGTCGAATGGAACCTTTTGAACATCAATTATGGTCATCAAGTATGATGTACTGTCATGAAAATTTATTTATTAGATTATATATTTGATATAATATGGATGATTGGCAGTCTTTGAAAGTGTCGCTTGCGTTCGGGTTACCGCAATAACCACTGGGCTAAACACAAATCCCAACTCTGCTTCTCGCCGCCTAAGTCTTTTAACCTCTGTAACAGGAGTACAGCAAATCACATAAATTGCAATCAATCCCACTGCGAGATTCTATCACCAGGCCATCGGTTAAAGTTGACATGGCTATTTATTACAGTGCATAGGGGAAACATCTCAGGTGTAATCATCATCATCATTATTTCTCATCAGATGGAATGACAGCTTAAAAAGATTTTCCATTTGTTGTTGATAGAGGAAACATAACTAGATGTTACCTGTAATCACGGGTATGTAAGAATTCATTCAATGAACCCAATTTTGTGTTGGAACAATGCTATACTATACTGTACTATATCATGTTACACTACTGTGTTTGTATTGGTTCTATAATCATATACGAAAGGTTTTGTGATTTACCACCAATTAATGTGGGAATTTTTTGCTACAAAATCACATTCGTTGAAAAAGAAATAGTGACTGTTTAGTTCTTGTTTTCCTTCAGAACAATAACTGGACAATGTGTAACATTTTCGACTGAAGAAACCCAAGTTTTATACAAATCTGGGCCACCAATTGGTTGATTCTAATAAAGATTAGGCTAAGCTTGCTAATAAAAATAGCACCATTATATCACACACACGCCCCTCTCGTCCTGCCAACCCCGCAGGGCTCACATATGACTTTTGACTCCCCTGATAATGACTGCGCACCTGGCTTTTCAGCTCGTTGAACAGTCTCCGGGCCTGTGGTTGATATCAGACATTCTGGTTGCCGTCACTGGCATTCCTTACGGTGTTGAACAAATCCCTTACAATTAAGTTCCAAGGTCATTTTGCCAGCTAAGATAAATGGTCCTGATAACGACGTTTTAAAATAAACCATCGTTAAGACAAAGGGGCGGGTCTTTTGTTTTGTCCTTTTCTTCATTACCTCCGGACTCCGAGAAGGATTGTACTTTTGTATGCTTTAATTTTTTCCTCTTAGTAAAAGTGTTACTTTGTATAACGCGTTTAACATTTGTCAAAATACAATCTTTATGCTAATGCAATGTATGGCATCACATTGCAGTCTGAGACCGTTTCATATAAAATGCTAGTTTAGGAGTATTGTACCAAATGTAGAGTCATGTTTTCCACTATACCTGTTTGGGATGGCCCGCACATTGCACTACCTCGCGAAAAACTCATTATCTCGTGCAATCATATATAAAGATTTCGGCACGATCTTAGAAAAACAAAGTCATTATCTTGTGCATTTTAACCTGAGACCTTTATGTATGATCGGGTCGACAGATTGCTTCTTTGACAGGTTTGATCGAGAGAGTTGTCTGCGCGAACCTTTTGTTTGGATAATAACCTCTGCGCGAACGCTCTCGGACGGCTAGTGGAAAAGTGCGTCTAGCTACGGATCGAGGATGATGATCGGGAATTCTGTATCTTTCGGAGATCTGATAAAAAGATTCTGAAGCAACGGATGGAGAAAATGACTCTTTTAAACACGCCATTTAGAAACATTTAAGAATTAAAAAAACACATCAGGACCTCGAGCTTAAATACTACTTGTATGAGCTTCAGTGACTAAGGCCAGGTTGATTTGACTACATAGATGGATAACATCCTCTGGGAACCCAAAAACTGATAAGAGGTCACCCTTTGCCAATCCCATAAAGTTTTCCCATTGACGTAAGCATTTAGAAGAAATTGTGTATAACGGCCACCTGTCCAACACGGCCACGGCCACACGAATTCCGTCCCGTAGATACAGAAACACTGCCTATTGCGTCCATACGTGTGGTCGTCATACTGCGCCGAGTTCAAATTCACAGTTTGCGACGATTTAAAGCTTCCGACAGGGTCATTTTGGCAGCAGTGAAAAGTATGCGTGCCTTGAACGTTGGAGTAGAAGTCTTTGTCGGCGAATTTACCAACATTGCGCATGGCAATATCAATCTTTTTCGTTAGATTTGACTTTGGCAGGATCAGTTGAATTTTGAGACGATCGAGACAATGTTACTTAGTGAGAAAGATTAGTGGGTACTGAAATCATGTGTAAAATATTGCTCGTCGTTAATAGATCAGCACTTTTTCTACAGTGGCCACTTTTCTCCAGTCATTTCTCGGGTGTAGACAGGTTTGACTGTATCTGCTTACTTTGCAACTGCTTTGTACGGTTTTGTCTATGGATAAAAAAATTTTGAAACCAAAAATTGACCGTTTCCAAAATCATATCCTATTGCTTGAGCAACCGCTTTTCGACTATCTTATCACCTGAATACCTTCCCTTCATTGACGTATACAGAACATTTCTTACATAAATCTGCCAATTACTAAGGTCGAAAGGCCACTGTCAGAACAAAAATTTTCTCCACTGGACTGTCAAACCAAACTATGCGCTTTTCCTCTCAGGTTAAACTTACTGTCCCTACCCTTCTCATCATCTCTGCTGCCCCTAACCTTCCCATCATCCATCATCTCTGCTGCCCCTAACCTTCCCATCATCCATCATCCCTGCTGCCCCTACCCTTCCTATCATCCCTGCTGCCTCTATCCTTCCCATCATCTCTGCTGTCCCTACCCTTCCCACCATCCTTGCTGTCCCTACCCTTCCCACCATCCCTGATGCTCCTACCCTTCCCACCATCCCTGCTGTCCCTACCCTTCCTATCATCCCTGCTGCCTCTATCCTTCCCATTATCCCTGCTGCCCCTACCCTTCCCATCATCCCCGCTGTCCCTACCCTTCCCACCATCCCTGCTGCCCCTACCCTTCCTATCATCCCTGCTGCCTCTATCCTTCCCATCATCTCTGCTGTCCCTACCCTTCCCACCATCCCTGCTGTCCCTACCCTTCCCACCATCCCTGATGCTCCTACCCTTCCCACCATCCCTGCTGTCCCTACCCTTCCTATCATCCCTGCTGCCTCTATCCTTCCCATTATCCCTGCTGCCCCTACCCTTCCCACCATCCCTGCTGCCCCTACCCTTCCCATCATCCCTGCTGTCCCTACCCTTCCCACCATCCCTGCTGTCCCTACCATTCCCACCATCCCTGCTGTCCCTACCCTTCCTATCATCCCTGCTGCCTCTATCCTTCCCATTATCCCTGCTGCCCCTACCCTTCCCATCATTCCTCCTTCCCCTACCCTTCCATCAATCCTTGCTGCCCCTACCCTTCCATTCATCCCTGCTGCCCCTTACCCTTACCATCATCTCTGCTGTCCCTACCCTTCCCACCATCCCTGCTGCCCCTACCCTTCCCACCATCCCTGCTGTCCCTACCATTCCCACCATCCCTGCTGCCCCTACCCTTCCCATCATCCCCGCTGTCCCTACCCTTCCCATCATCCCTGCTGCTCCTACCCTTCCTATCATCCCTGCTGTCCCTACCCTTCCCATCATCCCCGCTGTCCCTACCCTTCCCATCATCCCTGCTGTCCCTACCATTCCCATCATCCCTGCTGTCCCTACCCTTCCTAGCATCCCTGCTGCCTCTATCCTTCCCATCATCTCTGCTGTCCCTACCCTTCCCACCATCCCTGCTGCCCCTACCCTTCCCACCATCCAGGGGCAGCAGGGATGGTGGGAAGGGTAGGGACAGCAGGGATGGTGGGAAGGGTAGGGGCCCATCATCCCTGCTGTCCCTACCATTCCCATCATCCCTGCTGTCCCTACCCTTCCTAGCATCCCTGCTGCCTCTATCCTTCCCATCATCTCTGCTGTCCCTACCCTTCCCACCATCCCTGCTGCCCCTACCCTTCCCATCATCCCCGCTGTCCCTACCCTTCCCATCATCCCTGCTGCTCCTACCCTTCCCATCATCCCTGCTGCTCCTACCCTTCCCATCATCCCTGCTGTCCCTACCCTTCCCATCATCCCTGCTGCCCCTACCCTTCCCACCATCCCTGCTGCCCCTACCCTTCCCACCATCCCTGCTGTCCCTACCCTTCCCACCATCCCTGCTGCCCCTACCCTTCCCATCATCCCCGCTGTCCCTACCCTTCCCATCATCCCTGCTGCCCCTACCCTTCCCACCATCCCTGCTGTCCCTACCCTTCCCACCATCCCTGCTGTCCCTACCCTTCCCACCATCCCTGCTGCCCCTACCCTTCCCATCATCCCCGCTGTCCCTACCCTTCCCATCATCCCTGCTGTCCCTACCATTCCCATCATCCCTGCTGTCCCTACCCTTCCTATCATCCCTGCTGCCTCTATCCTTCCCATCATCTCTGCTGTCCCTACCCTTCCCACCATCCCTGATGTCCCTACCCTTTCCACCATCCCTGCTGCCCCTACCCTTCCCACCATCCCTGCTGTCCCTACCCTTCCCACCATCCCTGCTGCCCCTACCCTTCCCATCATCCCCGCTGTCCCTACCCTTCCCACCATCCCTGCTGCCCCTACCCTTCCCATCATCCCTGCTGTCCCTACCCTTCCCATCATACCTGCTGCTCCTACCCTTCCTATCATCCCTGCTGTCCCTACCCTTCCCATCATACCTGCTGCTCCTACCCTTCCTATCATCCCTGCTGTCCCTACCCTTCCCATTATACCTGCTGCCCCTACCCTTCCCATTATCCCCGTTGCCTCTACTCTCCCCATCACCCTTTCTGCCTCAACCGTTGTAATCATTCCCTCTGCCCAAAAACATACTTGCTTACAATTGGCGCGCATACACTGTGACATTCATACTCATTTTACACATACATATACATACACACACATATATTTTACACGTGCAGACTCATATGCCACACATACCGCACCTACACGCACGCATACACGCAAACATACACACGTATACCTTCAAAGGAACGTATGTATACATTGGGCCACAGCAAGTAAATTTATGGATGATCAGCGCGCTCATTAAATTTTGCCTGATTTCAGAAAAAAAAACATGTTTTTTTTCGGATATGGTCAACAATACGAGAAAGTACCCAAATAGGCAAATATGTTGGGTTGTAGGCTAATAGTTGTACCTGTAGAAGTGGCACCGGCAAGGTAGCCAGGACTGTAGTTATATAAGTGAAACTAAAAGTTAGTAAGAAAGTTGTAAAAGTGGCCCCAATATGGAAGCCATGAATGTAGTTGCCATGTCGGTAAGTGAAGTGATACCAGTCTACCATACTAGTGTCACCTTTAATACAACAGTTCTCGACTTGAATACAGAAATGAATGTCTAGTAGGCTGTGATACCATGTTTCGTCGCTTTACTTCTTTTTTAACGTTTATTGCGTATATGTTGAAAATTTAGCCATCTTGTTTTTTCTACGGCATATATTTTTTTTCACCCTATCTCACTATTTTTGCCGTCTGCAGAGTATGTCATCCATGAAATTTATTTGATGTGGCCATGTGTAAAAGATTGATTTGTAGAATGGATTGAGGGACACGGGTATTATTACATCGTAAATCAACAGGTGTGTATCACACATATCGTGGCAAAATGAAAATTCATGTCAATGTTAAGAAATCGACAGGGCAGTGCAGTGGACCACAGGAAGAGTGTCCACAATGTCCTTGACCTTGTATATTGTAAGCTAATTGTGGAAATCAATAAAGTCAAGTGAACAGCAGGGATGATGGTGCTCGATGTTTAACAATACCATATGGAACCGTGGGGAATATTAGCCTGATATCCGTCCCTACTGAAGCTGTCGCATTTTTCTGTCCTCTCCGGTATTTGTTGTTATTGTCCTCACATCGATGTATTTGAAGATGTTATATATTGTTTTATTTATTTTCTTGGGACAAACGAGGTACTACATTCAAGTTAGTAGAATATGTTTACTTTGCCAGTAAAGACAGAGAGTAAGTTTTAAAAACGTATCAACAATGTTTCACAAAGAAGTTACCAAGTTAATTAGCTACGCCTCCGCAGGTAAAACAAAATGTCACAGACGCTCCCGACGAAATACCGAGGCCCCGACGCAAGGACCTCTTCTTTGTGTTAGTTCTGACCTCGCTTTACACCCACGCTGAGTTCTCACGCGCAACGCTGTGCCCAAGTGACATTCCTTCCACACTAGACTCGTAGTCTCCACCAGACTCCTTTAGACGCAGACCATTGCGGAAATTAACAAGTAGGGAAAGTGGGCCGACTAGAGGTGCTCTACTGGCCAGTTGGACATTCTACGGTCAGCTGCCTCCTCATGTAAAGTATCACCCCTTTATTGTGGCCAGTTTTTGCTTCTTCCGACCCTCGCGAGAGCCTGATAGAGGCTAGCAGACGCCTACTGCACAGCTGCTAGAGGGGAAAATGACGTCACTCGGATCTGTCATCTTTAGTTGGTGTGATTTATCGTTTAGCGGGGAGGAGTCAGGCAGCCAGGCTAGAAAAGGCGCGCAGAGCTGCGGCTTGCGGCAGACCACGGAGCGGATCCAGCTCAGAGACGTCCCTGCACCGAAGTCTTCACCAACCGCCGCCGGACCTGCGCACGACTCAGCCGGGAGAACCGACGCCTGTCCGAGCAGCACCTATCGCACCCGTCACCACCACCGTCCGTACCCAATCCTTATCAGCAAAGTCAAGCAACCCACAACTGTGAGTAAAGGCAGTGTACCGCGACATCATATGTTTTCTTTCGGCACTGTTTTTTTATGGTTGTCTCAATTACGTTCTTATCATTTGAGCTTATTCGAGCTTATACCTGCTTCTGCTTTCTTCGTGGTTCAGCTACCCGCACTAGGATTTTACTCCACACTCTTTTCTATTAAGATTTTGTTTCCATTTACATTTGTATCCTTGATCCAGTGAATATACAATGTCAAAAGCGAATTTTATCTCAGATTTAAGTGTGGCCAATACATGTTGACTGTCTGGACTAGGTAGAAAAACACGGTGCAAAATACGATACATGTAGGAACTCGTTTTTCTCGTAAATATGCACTTTAAAGTTTGATAATCAAAGCAGACGTTACGCGACTAGCGACGCTAGATGGTCGGTCTATCGGGGTCTGCTGTCAACGAAAAGAGGACGGGCCGCTACGAATTTTCTCTCGGCCGCTCGTACATTGCAGAGAGGTAGGGGCTCAAAGAATGTCCGACCTCTGTGTCTGGCTCTTAACTCTGCATCGAACATCGTTGCATTTTTCATTGTAACAGCCGTTTCTTGTTTATTGAAGACGCGATTGCAGGTAGTTTGGCAATACAAAAAGGACGTAAGACTTTCACGACCACGGATTGGCTGTGGTCACATTGCGCTATTCAGTCTCCACGTACCGACCGGTAGAAAACGAATTTCTACTGTCTGTATGGCTGACGATAATTGAATGTACGGCGCACATTACAGGAGCTTTCCCAGCGACGTGAAGAAGAATACCTCGGAGAATTTTTTTAGGCTGTCGCCGGACTATCGTCCAGCTGCCGTCGCAGTCTGTCGTTCTGTTGCTTCCATTACTACGGCAACCCACTCTGGCCACAAAGCAGTCTATCAGTACACACAGAAGGCGTGACAACATGGTCTTCACGGCAGAGCAACGGCATGTTGTCCCACCAGCCCATAGAGGTCCTGACGAGACGGTGGTCTTTACAGCTGACGGACGGCTGTGCGTGGCGTGTCGTGGCTTGTTGTCCCACCAGCCCATAGAGGTCCTGACGAGACGGTGGTCTTTACGGCCGACGGACGGCTCTGCGGGGGCACGTTGCGGCCTGTTGTTCCGCCAACAAATAAAAGACGTGACTAGATCGCGGTTTTCACGCTTGTCAAAACCGGCGTGAACCGGCGCAGGCTATTCACGATGACCACACAAATAGGTACTGCAAAATTATTCTAGATTGTTATCCGTTGAGTTGGCAATGAATCTATAGCGGTTAATCAATGACACGCCGGTGTTTTCAAATGTCTCTGTCTATTTGTAGTTATTTGAGCAAAGGAGATGTTGCCTCTATCATGATTGTAGGGCGTCGATGTATTGAGATTTAGTCAATGCTTTTCTCTTTTCATTTGGACTGGGTGATTACTTTGTGAATTACAAATTGTGACACATACAAGAGAGGGCAATAATCTGTATCATGACTCGAAGACATTTGAGACTGAGAAAAAGTTTTCGTTAGTTCCTTAGAGCTAACAATACTTAAAACTTTAAGGTTATTTGAATTGTGCATCAGGATTCCTTATTACTTTTGGGGTTTTCACGTTTTCTCTTGGAATTGCTGTATTCCCCGGTACTAATGTAGAGATCTCCTCTATACGAGTTCACGTCACGCAGTGTATGGGTTGTGGATTGTTCGCTTTTGTAGAAATGAGGGGGCTGAAGCAGGTTAGACGTCCTTGTCCCCTCCCAGGGTTGTCAGAACAAAGTCGTGACTATGTCATAATATGATTGAGTCTTTAGTATCCTCGCCAAGAAGGCTGTGTTTTCGGGTGCGGGTTAGCGTGCGCGTTTCTGCTTGTGTCTTTGCTTTTCGTTTTTTCCATTGTCAGCATACCTCGATGAGTCTTGATATGTCGATATGTGTCGGAAATTAAAAAAAAAATGAATGGTTAGATTATGCGATGTTCCATTGTAATGTAGAAGGTCTTCCAGTTTTGATATCTCGTGTTCATGACAATGTTCAGTACTGTATTGTCGTGAGTTGTCAAAGACAGACAATTCTTGGGAGCGTTTCACTCGCATTTCTTTGTCAAACCCAAATTGTTATCTACACCTAGTGGTGCGTACCTAAAGCCCAGACTTGGAATTGGACCTAAATGTTTAGGTCAAAGTCCAAAAAAAAAAAACCCTAAATGTTCGGAGCTAAGTCCGGACTTGCAAAAAGTCAATCGGTCACTTATATTCTAATAGTCGACCCTTGTTACAACGAGTGAAAGAAATTTTAGCTGGTAGTGGCCACTCCTACCTTTTCTATTCATGTGATATCAGATCTATATGTACAATGATAAGATCTAGAATCTCTGATATGTTTATCCAAACCTCTCGTCATAACTTGAGTATAGATACTGGTAGGCTAAGACTTTATAATACCTGTAAAACAGCACATACTATAGAAAAATACTCAGAATTAGATAATTTTGATTTACGCTCAGCAATCAGCAAAATTAGAATTAGTGCCCACTCTCTCGAAATTGAAAGAGGGCGGTACAAGAGGTTATCCGTGTGTGAAAGAACGAGCAAACAATGTAGGTCAAACGTGGTGGAAGACGAAACACATTTTATGTCGAACTGCTCTTTCTATAATCAAGAAAGAAAAGAGCTGATCAAAGAGGCCATCAAATTCCACCCAAACTTTCTCACATTCAATGACAAAATTCAAAAGAAAACAGTTCTCCTTTTACATCACAAAACCTACACATAATAGAAAAGGTGCGATCTTTCGTCTTCCACTGTCTTCAAAAAAGGAGTCGAACCCAATAACCCAGGATCTAGAGTTAGCTTTTACTAGTTTTAGACTAGAGTAGACACTTGTGATATTGTATTTTACACTGTTTGAATCTTTTATGTTACCTGCAATTAGCCCACGGGCAAGAATTTGCAATAAAAGTTGCTGCGACTTTTGTATCTAAGTGGCTTCTACGGGACATCCGACCGTCGCTTGACCCTCAGCAATACGGAAGTCTTAAACAGCTTGTGACACATAGAAACCATAATTTCAGAATATATGCAAAAAAGCTGCAGCAAACCTAGCTTTATTCAGTTGAGATGCACATTTAAGAAAAAAAGTACACGGTTCTCTTGTACAAAACAAGTTTTGATCACCTCGCCAAGGAAAACGCGTGCCGCGTTTTGCTGGAACAGTAAACCGGAAATGACGTCACCGCCAGGAGAGCGAATGGAACACCCAAGTAGGGGGGGACACTATTTTGCAAAAATGCAGTTTTTGATGAAATACGCCCCTAGAAATATGGAGACGGTCCATCTGAATATGAAAATGTAAAAATTTTGAAAATATTTGATTGCTAACCCCCCTGTACATACCCCCTGAAGTTTTTTTTTTAGAAATTGTACTTTGGCATCCTTGGCAGAATATTTGACTTCAGGAGAGATCATTGTGGATATCTGAACCTCCAAATGTATTTCCCATGCAAATATGGACTATTCCAAATCACCCCCATGGCAAAAATGGACTGATCCAGACTTAAAATTGGGCAAAACGGGCTACAGGTATATTATAGTATACTCTGTATTCATTTCTACCAATTTTTACACTCAATCGCACAGAGGCAGTTAGCCTTGTAGGGTTTTAAAACGCCAGTGGTACTCAAATACTCTGTAAAACAGATTTCTTTGTAGCGAAATGGAGTATCACAAGTTTTCACAAACTGAATCAGGTCCAGGTTCAGGTCCGGACCTCTGGACCTGAACCACACCTGCATGAACCTGAATTTTCTGTACCGTTTACTCACCCCTATTATGCACCCCTGTAGTTACATGTAACTTATGTTTTATCCTATCAAGAAATAAATACGTATGCATGTAGGTGGGGGAAAGTTGTGTTCCAACTGAAAAATTTCAGGTTGCCCACTGCGCTACCTGGATTTAAAATTACGACTTACGTTGCGCCAACAAAAATGCATTTTCAAGTGTGCAAGTGGGTATTTCGAGCACTGTTGCTGGAGGTAAAGGATGCAGCCTTTGGGTTTATCTCTAAGGAGACGTTCCAACAGACAAGGAAATAAGAAGTCTGTAGTGCCATTGTCCAAGTGGTAACCACAATTACCAATCTGAAGTGGTACTGAAAAAGAGAAGAGAACCTGGATCGTTTAGACAGTACAGTAGAGAAGTCAGGAAAGGAGGCAGGATACCAGAGATTCTGATAGCTTGGAAGAGAAATGAAGAGGAGCTTAAGAAGCAAGGACTCAATGGGAAAGAGATTGCAAACAGGCTGTTGATTGGAAGAGAGACAAATACCTACTACAAACCCTGAAAACCCAACATGGATCTTTCACATCAACAGCAGAAGTTGATATATTGTAAGTGTAAAGCTGGCCCAACTCAAGAACACAGCCCTGTCACTCAATAACCGATAACCACGAAAACTCCATCTGCGGTCAACCTAAAATTGTACTTGAACAATGTTACACGCCATTGACACCATCAATGAGTATAAATCTGACTATGGTTCTTTTGATTCTGTTGTAAATAGATGTACCAATAAAACATTGTTGAAATTCAGTATCTCAGGCATCTTGCTTGCAATGACAGATATCAGGGCTCGAAATACTACCTGCTTATGCAGGGTAGTGCAGGTAAAATTGGAGCTGTGCAGGTATTTCTGGTGTCTACCTGCACCTAACCTGCACTGGTCCATGTACTGGGTACAGGTTAGTGCAGGTAAAATTGGAGCTGTGCAGGTATTTCTGGTGTCTACCTGCACCTAACCTGCACTGGTCCATGTAATGGGTATATACGGGTTAGTGCAGGTAAAATTGGAGCTGTGCAGGTTAGTGCAGGTAAAATTGGAGCTGTGCAGGTATTTTTTATGTCTAGCTGCACCTAACATGCACTGGTCCCAAATACTAGGTTTTTAATACATAAACGTTATATGATGTAGGTGTACGTGGATTGTTATTAGCTGCATTGAATGTTACCACTACCATCTATATTAAGCAATATACTGTAGAAAAGAAAAAATAGCAATGGTTCCTGAACAATTTTAGTATGAACTATACTTCCAAAATTCAGAGTGGTACAGGTAAAATTTGTCTGCTGCAGGCTATTTTCAATGTTACCTACAACAGTGCAGGTATGTAGAAAAAGTATTTCGAGCCTTGGATATAGTATGTACATGTACAAGAAAGCCTAGTAGTAGAGAGAACAGTCAACTGTTGCCTTTCTGTACATACTTCTCAACACATATACAAAAACACTGGTTTTCAGCTTGGCAAAAAAACTGTGTTTTTGTAACCTTGAAACAAAGTTTCTTTTTGAAGTTGCCCAATTCCTTGGCATCGAGTTTCTGAAAATTTTACCACTATTCTTGTGAAGCTAAAGACACTCTGTAGTTGATTTGGGTGCTCTTTGTTATTCTCAGCACTTGTCGAATTACTGCCCTACCGTGATTTCCCTGTTTTTGGCCAAATAATGGAAATTCGCCCCAATACGTGCTGCCTTATTGCCATGGCAACCAAGAATATTAAGTCAAAACCTGATAGAAATATATCTTGGAGTGTAATGTATCATTAAATCACACAAAATGTGCAAAAAGAACTGAAGTAATGCAGTCAGTGCTTGCAGACCTTAGCAACGTCACACAAGTACATGGCGAGGGGGGTATCCAAACTTCAGGGGGTATGTACAGGGGGGTTAGAGTTTTACAATTGCCTAATTTTTGTGATTTCTGTGTTTATATAGATCATCTCCATATTTTAGGATGCGTATTTCAAAAAGTTTGTACTAATGTCCCCCCCTAACCCAAGTCTCGGCCGCCATCTTTTCTATTTGTAAACACAGCTGCGCAGGGAGATCGCATTTCTCGGGATAATCCCGGGGAGTGCCGTTGTTGACATGCCCGATCAATGCTGCGCAGGGTTTTGCTCAAACACCAGGGCCGCTTTTGTTTACATGTTGCCAAAATGTAGGTTCAGTTGTCAAATAGTACTAGCAATGTTACCACCTTGAAGTTAGCAGCCGTTTCGGCAGCCGATTCCAGCAGCCGATTCCAGCAGCCGATTCGAGCTATAGTAAAGCTAGCATCCGATTCGAACACATCACTATTTATCATTATTTTCTTATTTATCCAATTTATTAGATTTTCCCAGTAAAAAGGGACCTAAATGAATAGAACAACGCTTCCTTGAAGACGTTGGTGAATAATTTTAAAGTCAGGATATTTTAGAAGGACAAAAAATGAGAAAAATAAAGAAAATGATCATAAGAGCGTCCTCTGTTGACAATAGTGGAAACTGCAGGTAATCTTAAGCTGCAGGTCATGATGGCTAAAAGTATTTTTAAAAACTACTGATAGCTAACGATCTATTACGTCTTAGAAAAGTTTTAAATCTTACCTACTAGATTTGATTAACCTTCCACATGGACACTTAAGTAGGGTTTAAAACTTCCCGCCACAATTGCTACTGTAGACAGTAGACTCCATACTAATATAACTGAATTAGGCAGGTAAACTAGGATTTTAAATGTCCTGCCACTATTTCAAATGTAGTGAAAGACGGGGCGGCATGCAAATTTCAAATGTTAACTATGATATCCTATGGCATACTACTTCTCATAAAAGTTTTGAAACTAACCTGTCAAATGTCAGATATGATAACTAACAGTATCGCACTTCTTAAAAAATTATCAAATTTTACCTGCCGGATATAATGAACCTCCAACGGGGCCACTAATTGGGTACAAATGATAAGAATTTCTAACTTCCCGCCACTATTGCTACTGTCTTGAAAGACGGGCTTCCTGTTACTAAACTAAATAAGGCAGGTAAACTTCAAAGGTCAGCTATGATAGATAACAGTGTAGTACTTCTTACAAAAGTTTTAAATTTTACCTGCCAGATTTAATTAAACTTCCACAGGGACACTAATTGGATACAAGATACTAGGATTTCAAACTTCCCGCCACTATTGCTAATGTAACAGAGACGGACTATCTGTTACTAAACTAAATGAGGCAGGTAAACTTTGAAGGTCAGCTATGATAGATAACAGTCTAGCACTTCTTGCAAAAATTTTAGATTTTACCTGCCAGATTTAATTAACCTCCCACAGGGACACTAATTGGGCACAAGATACAAGGATTTCAAACTTCCCGCCACTATTGCTAATGTAGCAGAGACGGACTTTTTGTTACTAAACTAAATGAGGCAGGTAAACTTCAAATATCACTAATGAGACCTAACAGTCTAGCACTTCTTACAAAAGTTTCAAATTTTACCTGCCAGATTTAATTAACCTTCCACAGGGACACTAATTGGGTACTAGATACTAGGATTTCAAACTTCCCGCCACTATTGCTAATGTAGCAGAGACGGACTTTCTGTTACTAAAGTAAATGAGGCAGGTAAACTTTGAAGGTCAGCTATAATAGCTAACAGTCTAGCACTTCTTACAAAAGTTTTAAATTTTACCTGCCAGATTTAATTAACCTCCCAAAGGGACACTAATTGTGTACATTAGACTAGGAATTCAAACTTCCCGCCACAAATGCTAATGTAGTAGAGACGGGCTTTCTGTCACTAAACTAAATGAGGCAGGTAAACTTTGAAGGTCGGCTATGATAGCTAATAGTCTAGCACTTCTTACAAAAGTTTTAAATTTTACCTGCCAGATTTAATTAACCTTCCACAGGGACACTAATTGGGCACAAGATACTAGGATTTCAAACTTCCCGCCACTATTGCTAATGTAACAGAGACGGACTTTCTGTTACTAAACTAAATGAGGCAGGTAAACTTTGAAGGTCGGCTATGATAGCCAATAGTCTAGCACTTCTTACAAAAGTTTTAAATTTTACCTGCCAGATTTAATTAACCTCCCAAAGGGACACTAATTGGGTACATTAGACTAGGATTTCAAGCTTCCCGCTACAAATGCTAATGTAGTAGGGACGGGCTTTCTGCTACTAATCTGAATGAGGCAGGTAAACTTCAAATATCACTAATGATAGCTAATAGTTTATTACTTCTTACAAAAGTTTCAAATTTTACCTGCCAATTTTAATTAACCTCCCAAAGGGACACTAATTGGGTACATTAGACTAGGATTTCAAACTTCCCGCTACAAATGCTAATGTAGTAGAGACGGGCTTTCTGTTACTAAACTGAATGAGGCAAGTAAACTTCTAATATCATTAATGATAGCTAATAGTGTATTACTTCTTACGAAAGTTTCAAATTATACCTGCCAGATTTAATTAACCTTCCACAGGGACACTAATTGGGCACAAGATACTAGGATTTCAAACTTCCCGCCACAAATGCTAATGTAGAAGAGACGGGCTTTCTGTTACTAAACTAAAAGAGGCAAGTAAATTTCAAAGGTCTTTAATAATAGCTAACATTTTAGTACTTCTTACAAAAGTTTTAAATTTTACTTGCCAGATTTCATTAACCTTCCACAGGGACACTAATAGGGTACAAGATACTAGGATTTCAAACTTCCCGCCACAAATGCTAATGTACTGGAAGACCTGCTTTCTGTTACTAAACTAAATGAGGCAGGTAAACTTTAAAGGTCGGCTACGATAGCTAATAGTTTAGCACTTTTTACAAAAGTTTTAAATTTTATCTGCCAGATTTGATTAACCTTCCACAGGGACACTAATTGGGCACAAGATACTAGGATTTCAAACTTCCCGCCACAAATGCTAATGTAGTAGAGACGGGCTTTCTGTTACTAAACTAAATGAGGCAGGTAAACTTCAAATATCACTTATAATAGGTATAGTGTATTACTTCTTCCAAAAGTTTCAGATTTTACCTGCCAAATTTAATTAACCTCACACGGGGACACTAATTGGGTACAAGATACTAGGATTTCAAACTTCCCGCCACAAATGCTAATGTAGTAGAGACGGGCTTTCAGTTACTAAACTGAATGAGGCAGGTGAACTTTGAAGGTCAGCTATGATAGATATCAGTCTAGCACTTCTTACAAAAGTTTTAAATTTTACCTGCCAGATTTAATTAACTTTCCACAGGGACACTAATTGGGTACAAGATACTAGGATTTCAAACTTCCAGTCACAAATGCTAATGTACTGGAAGACGGACTTTCTGTTACTAAACTAAATGAAGCAGGTAAACTTTGAAGGTCGGCTATGATAGCTAATAGTCTAGCACTTCTTACTAAAGTTTCAATTTATACCTGCCGGATTTAATTAACCTTCCACAGGGACACTAATTGGGCACAAGATACTAGGATTTCAAACTTCCCGCCACAAATGCTAATGTAGAAGAGACGGGCTTTCTGTTACTAAACTAAATGAGGCAGGTAAATTTCAAAGGTCTTTAAAGATATTTAACATTCTAGTACATCTTACAAAAGTTTTAAATTTTACCTGCCAGATTTAATTAACCTCCCACAGGGACACTAATAGGGTAAAAGATACTAGGATTTCAAACTTCCCGCCACAAATGCTAATGTAGTAGAGACGGGCTTTCTGTTACTAAACTGAATGAGGCAGGTAAACTTTGAAGGTCAGCTATGATAGATATCAGTCTATCACTTCTTACAAAAGTTTCAAATTTTACCTGCCAGATTTAATTAACCTCCCACAGGGACACTAATTGGGCACAAGATACTAGGATTTCAAACTTCCCGCCACTATTGCTTATGTAGTAGACACGGGCTTTCCGTTACTAAACTAAATAAGGCAGGTAAACTTCAAAGGTCATTAATGATAGCTAACAGTCTAGTACTTCTTACAAAAGTTTCAAATTTTACCTGCCAGATTTAATTACCCTCCCAAAGGGACACTGATTGGGTACAAGATACTAGGATTTCAAACTTCCCGCCACTATTGCTAATGTAGCAGAGACGGACTTTCTGTTACTAAACTAAATGAGGCAGGTAAACTTTGAAGGTCGGCTATGATAGCTAACAGTCTAGTACTTCTTACAAACGTTTCAAATTTTACCTGCCAGATTTCATTACCCTCCCAAAGGGACACTAATTAATAAATCTGTCAGGTAAAATTTAAAACTTTTGTAAGAAGTGCTAGACTGCCAGCTTTCATATCTTACCTTCGAAGTTTACCTGCCTCATTTAGTTAAGTAACAGAAAGTCCGTCTCTACTACATTGTCAATGGTGGCGGAAAGTTTGAAATCCTAGTCTCTTGTACCCAATTAGTGACCCTGTGGAAGGTTAGTTAAATCCGGCAGGTAAAATTTAAAACTTTTTGAAGAAAAACTACAATATTAGCTATCATAGTTGACCTTTGAAGTTTACCTGCCTCATTTAGTTTATTAACAGAAAGCCCGTCTTCCACTACATTATTAATAGCGGCGGGAAGTCTTAAATCCTTGTCTCATCCTTGTCTCTTGGACCCAATTAGTGTCCCTGTGGAAGGTTAATTAAATCTGGCAGGTAAAATTTAAAACAATTGCCAGAAGTACTATACTATTAGCTATCATAGTAACAGAAAGCCCGTCTCTACTACATAAGGGATAGTTGCGGGAAGTTTGAAATCCTAGTCTCTTGTACCCAATTAGTGTTCATGTGTGAAGTTAATTAAATCCGCAGGTTAAATTAAAAGCTTTTACAAGAAGTAGTACAGTGATAGCTATCATAGTTGACCTTTGAAGTTTACCTGTCTCATTTAGTTTAGTAACAGAAAGCCCTTCTCTACTACATTGCCAATAGTGGCGGGAAGTTTGAAATCCATATCTCTTGTACCCAATTAGTGTCCCTGTGGAAGGTTAATTAAATCCGGCAGGTAAAATTTAAAACTTTTGTAAGAAATGCTAGACTGTTAGCTATTATAGCCGACCTTCAAAGTTTACCTGCCTCATTCAGTTTAGTAACAGAAAGCCCGCCTTCTACTACATTGCCAATGGTGGCGGGAAGTTTGAAAACCAAGCCTCATGTACTCAATTATAAGTAATGTCCCTATGGGAGGTTAATTGAATCTGGCTGGTAAAATTTAAAACAATTGCAAGAAGTGCTAGACGGCTAGGTATCATAGTTGATCTTTGAAGTTTACCTGCCTCATTTAGTTTAGTAACAGAAAGCCCGTCTTCTACGACATTAGCATTTGTGGCGGGAAGTTTGAAATCCTAGTATCTTGTACCCAATTAGTGTCCCCGTGGGAGGTTAATTAAATCCGGCAGGTAAAATTTGAAACTTTTGTAAGAAGTGCTAGACTGTTAGCTATCATAGCTGACCTTCAAAGATTACCTGCCTCATTTAGTTTAGTAACAGAAAGTCCGTCTCTACTACATTAGCAATAGTTGCGGGAAGTTTGAAATCCTAGTCTCTTGTACCCAATTAGTGTTCATGTGTGAGGTTAATTAAATCCGGCAGATAAAATTAAAAGCTTTTACAAGAAGTAGTACAGTGATAGCTATCATAGTTGACCTTTGAAGTTTACCTGCCTCATTTAGTTTAGTAACAGAAAGCCCTTCTCTACTACATTGCCAATAGTGGCGGGAAGTTTGAAATCCATGTCTCTTGTACCCAATTAGTGTCCCTGTGGAAGGTTAATTAAATCCGGCAGGTAAAATTTAAAACTTTTGTAAGAAATGCTAGACTGCCAGCTTTCATATCTTACCTTTGAAGTTTACCTGCCTCATTTAGTTTAGTAACAGAAAGCCCGCCTTCTACTACATTGCCAATGGTGGCGGGAAGTTTGAAAACCAAGCCTCATGTACTCAATTATAATTACTGTCCCTATGGGAGGTTAATTGAATCTGGCAGGTAAAATTTAAAACAATTGCAAGAAGTGCTAGACAGCTAGATATCATAGTTGATTTTTGAAGTTTACCTGCCTCATTTAGTTTAGTAACAGAAAGCCCGTCTTCTACGACATTAGCATTTGTGGCGGGAAGTTTGAAATCCTAGTATCTTGTACCCAATTAGTGTCCCCGTGGGAGGTTAATTAGATCCGGCAGGTAAAATTTGAAACTTTTGTAAGAAGTGCTAGACTGTTAGCTATCATAGCTGACCTTCAAAGTTTACCTGCCTCATTTAGTTTAGTAACAGAAAGTCCGTCTCTACTACATTAGCAATAGTGGCGGGAAGTTTGAAATCCTAGTATCTTGTACCCAATTAGTGTCCCCGTGGGAGGTTAATTAAATCCGGCAGGTAAAATTTGAAACTTTTGTAAGAAGTGCTAGACTGTTAGCTATCATAGCTGACCTTCAAAGTTTACCTGCCTCATTTAGTTTAGTAACAGAAAGTCCGTCTCTACTACAATAGCAATAGTGGCGGGAAGTTTGAAATCCTAGTATCTTGTACCCAATTAGTGTCCCCGTGGGAGGGTAATTAAATCCGGCAGGTAAAATTTAAAACTTTTGTAAGAAGTGCTAGACTATTAGCTATCATAGCTGACCTTCAAAGTTTACCTGCCTTATTTAGTTTAGTAACAGAAAGTCCGTCTCTACTACATTAGCAATAGTGGCGGGAAGTTTGAAATCCTAGTATCTTGTACCCAATTAGTGTCCCTGTGGAAGGTTAATTAAATCTGGCAGGTAAAATTTAAAACTTTTGTAAGAAGTGCTAGACTGTTAGCTATCATAGCTAACCTTCAAAGTTTACCTGCCTCATTTAGTTTAGTAACAGAAAGCCCGTGTCTACTACATTAGCAATAGTGGCGGGAAGTTTGAAATCCTAGTATCTTGTACCCAATTAGTGTCCCTGTGGAAGGTTAATTAAATCCGGCAGGTAAAATTTAAAACTTTTGTAAGAAGTGCTAGACGGCTAGCTTTCATATCTTACCTTTGAAGTTTACCTGCCTCATTTAGTTAAGTAACAGAAAACCATTCTCTACTACATTGTCAATGGTGGCGGGAAGTTTGAAATCCTAGTATCTTGTACCCAATTAGTGTCCCTGTGGAAGGTGAATTAAATCTGGCAGGTAAAATTCAAAACTTTTGTAAGAAGTGCTAGACTGTTAGCTATCATAGCTGACCTTCAAAGTTTACCTGCCTCATTTAGTTTAGTAACAGAAAGCCCGTCTCTACTACATTAGCCAAAGTGGCCGTAAGTTTGAAATCCTAGTATCTTGTACCCAATTAGTGTCCCCGTGGGAGGTTTATTAAATCCAGCGGGTAAAATTTGAAACTTTTGTAAGAAGTGCTAGACTGTTAGCTATCATAGCTGACCTTCAAAATTTACCTGCCTCATTTAGTTTAGTAACAGAAAGCCCGTCTCTACTACATTAGCAATAGTGGCGGGAAGTTTGAAATCCTAGTATCTTGTACCCAATTAGTGTCCCTGTGGAAGGTTAATTAAATCTGGCAGGTAAAATTTAAAACTTTTGTAAGAAGTGGTAGACTGTTAGCTATCATTACTGACCTTTGAAGTTTACCTGCCTCATTTCGTTTAGTAACTGAAAGCCGGTGTCTACTACATAAGCAATAGTGGCGGGAAGTTTAAATCTTAGTATCTTGTAATACATTTGTGTCCCTGTGGGAGGTTAATTAAATCCGGCAGGTAAAATTTGAAACTTTTGTAAGAAGTACTAGACTGTTAGCTATCATAGCTGACCTTCAAATTTCACCTGCCTCATTTATTTTAGTAACAGAAAGTCCGTCTCTACTACATTAGCAATAGTGGCGGGAAGTTTGAAATCCTAGTATCTTGTACCCAATTAGTGTCCCTGTGGAAGGTTAATTAAATCTGGCAGGTAAAATTTAAAACTTTTGTAAGAAGTGCTGGAATGTTAGCTATCATAGCTGACCTTCAAAGTTTACCTGCCTCATTTAGTTTAGTAACAGAAAGTCCGTCTTCCAGTACATTATCACTAGTGGCGGGAAGTTTGAAATCCTAGTATCTTGTACCCAATTAGTGTCCCCGTGGGAGGTTAATTAAATCCGGCAGGTAAAATTTGAAACTTTTGTAAGAAGTGCTAGACTGTTAGCTATCATAGCTGACCTTCAAAGTTTACCTGCCTTATTTAGTTTAGTAACAGAAAGTCCGTCTCTGCTACATTAGCAATAGTGGCGGGAAGTTTGAAATCCTAGTTTCATGTACCCAATGCAATTAGTGTCCCTGCGGAAGGTTAATTAAATCCGGCAGGTAAAATTTAAAACTTTTGTAAGAAGTGCTAGACTACCAGCTTTCATATCTTACCTTCAAAGTTTACCTGCCTCATTTAGTTTAGTAACAGAAAGCCCGTCTTCTACTACATTAGCAATAGTGGCGGGAAGTTTGAAATCCTAGTATCTTGTACCCAATTAGTGTCCCCGTGGGAGGTTAATTGAATCCGGCAGGTAAAATTTGAAACTTTCGTAAGAAGTGCTAGACTGTTAGCTATCATAGCTGACCTTCAAAGTTTACCAGCCTCATTTAGTTTAGTAACAGAAAGTCCGTCTTCCTGCACATTAGCAATAGTGGCGGGAAGTTTGAAATCCTAGTATCTTGTACCCAATTAGTGTCCCTGTGGGAGGTTAATTAAATCTGGCAGGTAAAATTTGAAACTTTTGTAAGAAGTGCTAGACTGCCAGCTTTCATATCTTACCTTTTAAGTTTACCTGCCTTATTTAGTTTAGTAACTGAAAGCCCATACGTGTCTACTACATAAGCAATAGTGGCGGGAAGTTTGAAATCCTATTCTCTTGTACCCAATTAGTGTCCCTGTGGGAGGTTAGTTAAATCCGGCAGGTAAAAATTAAAACTTTTTCAAGAAAAACTACAATGTTAGCTCTTATAGTTGACCTTTGAAGTTTACCTGCCTCATTTAGTTTAGTAACAGAAAGCCCGTCTTCCACTACATTATCAATAGTGACAAGAAGTTTAAAATCCTAATGTCTTGTACCCAATTAGTGTCCCTGTGTGAGTTTAATTAAATCTGGCATGTAAAATTTGAAACTTTTGTAAGAAGTAGTACAATGTTAGCTCTCATACATACGCAATACATGTAGATCGTTAGCTATCAGTAAGCCACGATGATCGGCAGCTTAAGATTACCTGCAGTTTACAGTAAGGTCAATAGAGGACGCTCTTTTTTTCATTTTCTTAATTTTTGTTCTTTTTTGCCAATCTAGAATATGCCGACTTTAAAATTTTTCACTTACGTTTTCAAAGAAGCGTTGTTCTATTCATATAGGTCACTTTTACTGGGAAAATCTGATAAATGGGATAAATAATAAAGTAATGATAAATAGTGATGGATTCGAATCGGATGCTAGCTTTACTATAGCTCGAATCGGCTGCTGGAATCGGCTGCTGGAATCGGCTGCCGAAACGGCTGCTAACTTCAAGGTGGTAGCAATGTTTCACTGGGACAGCTCTTATCTCCGGTGGTTGTTTCCTTTTCAATTTCCAGGTACATGTAATTATGCATAGTAAGACAAAAAAATGCATTATAAAAAAAGGCTGCTACCGGAAATCTACAATTTTTAGACTGATTGTACAAACGTAACGTAACACTTGGCGGAACATAATTTTTCTGCCTCTGTTTGTGATATCTACTCTCCAAATCTCCAACTCCCCTATACCATGTTAGGCCAAGGTATGTTAAAGTCAATGTTCCTGCGCACCACTGTGTAAATGGGCCTTACCAACCCAAATTCTACAACCTTTCTTCGAGCATGCCGCCCCCTCCCCAGGCTCGCCGCCATTATGGTCGGCTGTCTCGAACCTTCCTCGTCATGTTTCCGCGGCGTCTATACTTTGTCATTTGATAGAAAATTGTTGCCTAAACAACAGTCACAACTAGAGTTCCACGAACACATACCTTTGCCAAATAAACCAGGTTTGTTATGTAGAATGATGTCTGTAGACAAATGCGTTACTCATTTCATTTTCTTTATAATTATATGCTTGGAGCTTGAATAAAATTTCGGCATTGATTATGCAAATTAGATCCCAAGTTACAATTAATTGATATCAAATTGTAGCAAGCATTACTTAAGCTATTAGCATACCAAAAATCATGATGATCCTTTGATCCATTCTTGACTTATTCTCTCTCAAAGTCTTTAAATACACCTCTTACTCTCTTCCCTCTTTCTCAGTTACATATGTGACAACTTTCATTGATGAAAGTACTATAATGGAATACAGTGGATTTATGAACATTTCCTAATCAATTATGCAAATTAGCTGTTAATTTGCATAATAAGTATCACATTATATAAGTCTTCACTTAGGCTATCTACATGCCAAAAATCATGACGATCCGTCAACACGTTCATATTTTCTCATTAATTATGCAAATGAGATCATCATTTGCATGGTAAATATGTATTGGCATTTCTCTCTTTCTCAGCTACATATGTGACAAGTTTTAAAGTCCTATCATGGAATGTAGTGAATTTATAAATATTCTCATTAATTATGTAAATTAGCTGTTGATTAGCATAATTGGTATCTAATTATGTAGGTCTTCACTTACGCTACCTACATACCAAAAAGTATGATGATCCGCCAAAATGTTCATATTTTCTCATTAATTATGCAAATGAGGCCATCATTTGCATAATTGATATCTATCAACATTTCTCTCATTCCCAGCTACATATGTGACAAGTTTGAAAGTCCTATCATGGAATGCAGTGGTTTTATAAATTTTCCTAATTAATTATGCAAATTAGCTGTTGATTTGCATAATTAGTATACCATTATGTAAGTCATCACTCATTCTATGTACATACCAAAAATCATGACGATTCGTCAACACGTTGTAGAGTTATTCTCGTCCAAAGTTTGAAAGGAAACCGGCGCCTGCAGTTCTAAAAAAGCTGCTAGGGGGCCCAAATTCCCAGCACTTACTCTCTGCCTCGAGGGCTATCTACCACTCGAAAATCATGATCACAGCATGTCCAGAACAGGAGATATCAAAAATTGAGGTTCTGCTGCAGTACCTTAGCATGCCATTATCGAACTTGACCTTCGTTTTCCCGACCCCTACCCACCTACCAAATATAATCGGGATACATCAAAGGCTTCTCGAGTTATGCTGTTAACACACACACACACAGACACAAACACAGACTCACAAGCCCAAAACATAACCTTAGCCATTCTGGCAAAGGTAATTCTGGCAAAGGTAATTATAGCCACCCTTACCATTCCGTATTTTCCTGTCTGCCACTCCGATCCGCCATCCCCCCTTCAGCACCGACCTCAGCGTTACCAACACTGTTGTCTGTGTCTTGACCTCCGTCCTCCGTCAAGATCCTCTTCTCCGTCTGACTGCTGCTCGTCAAGGTAAGGTTCGTACCTATAAGCCACGACACCACCTACGTCTGCTGGAGACGGCACCGACTCCCCTTCCACCTCAAAAAAGGCCTCCACGCTAGAAGACGAGTCGGAAAATTGCTCGACTTCGTCCATGTCGTCGCTCATAATGGCGGCGTTGCTGTTGAGCCCAGCGGGGAAATCTCTCCCGGCAGTGACGTCATAGGTCACGTGACGACGTATCAAGAAGCCAGCACGGAGCACGTCACCGGAACGTACTGCGCCTGCGCGAAAAGTATAGACATGCTAAACCTTGCTAAACCCCCGGTTTACTAAAGAGCCGCATTTAAGAAAGTACGTGCGTATATAAGGGTAAAATCCCGTGTACGTTTTACATGAAACCATGTCTCTAACATATACTGTGCAACAAGCGGGATTTCAATGCAACGTTGACCAAACCAAGCCCCAAAACACCAGGGTTCGCGCAGGCGCAGTACGTTCCGGTGACGTGCTCCAGCACGGCGTGTCGCGAAATGCAGACTTTGGACAACCGTATAATCTTTATTTCTCAGTTATGGCAATTAAAAACAATTTCTAATTACTATATTTAATGTCTAGTTTTCATATTTATAGGCCTTTTGACCTGTCACAAGCTCTTTAAGGGGCGATCAACCGCACAGTATCTTGTCAGTTTGTTAGACTACGTGACCAAGGAATCCGACAAACTGGGAAACATTACGACCATGGTCATGACGGATTTCTCAAAAGCGTTTGACAGAATCGATCATACCGTAGCGATAAATAAGTTGTTAAAACTTCGAGCGTCACCTTGTCTGATTCCATGGATCAGTAACTTTCTCTCCAACCGACGTCAGCGAGTGCGGTACGACAGCTTACTCTCGGACTGGGAAAGTCTGTCATGTTCAGTACCTCAAGGTACACTTCTTGGCCCGATTATATTTCTGGCCGTCTTTGACGACGCACTGAGAGAAGCACTGGTACAAGAATGGAAGTTCGTTGATGACCTCTCTATGGCTGAGTCACGTCATCACAGTGAACCTTCCATCTTACAGAGTGAGCTTAACACGTTTAGTGACTGGGCCAAACTAAACCACATGCTCCTCAATGCGGAAAAGTGTAAGGTCATGGTTTTCTGTTGGATGAAAGTGCCCCCCAGTCCACCTGTCCTCAAAATTGATGGAACACAGCTGGAAATAGTACCTGTTACTTGTCTACTTGGCGTGTGGCTTCAAGCGAATTTGAAATGGTCAGTACAAGTAGACAAAATGCTATCAAAAGCGAATGGCAGGCTGTTCATGTTAAGAAAAGTAAAACGCTTTAACCTCCCAACCGATGACCTTTGTGCTTGAAATTCGCCAAGAAGCTCGACCCCTCATTGCTCCCGCCAAGGGCTGGCGAGATCCACGGTAGATCCACAAGAAACTCGGACTTGTTCAAAACAGTAAGATGCAGAACCAACCGTTACAGAAACTCCCCCCTTCCATTCTTAGTAAGACTGTTAAACAAACATAGCTAAACAACAGTAGACTTGGAATGTTCTGATCACAAATGTATGTTTCCGTCTCTTGCCTATACATGATGTATTTATGTAAAGTTTTAAAAGATACTTAGTTTTAGTGTGTATAAGTGTTATTCATCAGATAGTCTTTAACTCGATGTATTAAGGATTTGATGGGAAAAAAACGTACAATTCAGCCAATTGGCTGCCAAATGTTTTTTACTGAAGTTGTGTTGTGCAACAAATAAACCATTCATTCATTCATTCATTCATAAAACTTGTCAATTATATTCCCTTTTTTGTTCTAAGCCATCTAAACCTTCCACAGACAGTGAAATTAGCACTATATTAGACTATACAAAAGTCTTATATTTCCTGTATGTTTACTACATTCTGTATGTCAAATGGTGCAATTGTCCCACGGCAAAGAACTTGCAAATAAACTTCACTGTTAATTTGCTTGTTCAGTAGACGTTAAACAACTCCATACAAAAAGGTAGTTGGATTTTCGCGTTGTGCTTATATATAAATGGCAATGCCTTACAGCCCCTTTCAGTCCTCTACAGGCTGTGAATGTTGAGCCACCAACATTTGACAGGTCGCAAATTTCATAGACAGAGATTTTTTTATGTCTTGTATGTTTTGATGTCTTTTGAATTATATTTCACATCTCTTGTATCATGTGTTGAATATAAAATGATTGGGTCACTTTAGGTTCCTCAACAGTTTTGCTACCTCTTTTTTTTTTTTTTTGCTCAACTCTGGTCCCTAGGTGATCGCCCTTTAGTGGAGAAAAGCATTTAAAAATTGGAGAGAAATCCTAAGGCTTTGTGCAAATAGAATGGAACTTATGTGTACTACCGTCAGTCAGTAACTTAAGTGTAGCCACAGCGTAAAACATGGTTCAACCATGTCACCAGTGGGAGACATATTGTCGAGAACATGCCCTGCGGCGAAAGCGTATTGACCCCTGATGTTTGGGGTTAATAGGTGTGTAAGACTTTCTTTCGGAAGAGGTTGGATCTTATCGTACGAAAGGCAAACGTGGGCATGTTCTGATTTATAATTGTAATGATCACAGTGGTTCGTTGTGTTCCAAGGATATGTTATGTCGGCAGAATTTTGTAAAGTCCTGATATGTGTTAGTTCGCGGGCGTGTGTACACGTGCCTCAGGGCTGTTGGTTTGATGCATGACCGCCATTGTGGCCACATCTCGACCCGCACACATTTAAGCAAGACGCAACGGCCTCCACGACCGACGCTCGAACATGCAGGGCCCGTAACGGCCTCAATAGACATGAAGTGGCTGAAGAAGGTTAAAAGTCCTTGTCCCCTCCGAGGGTTGTGAAAAACGACACAAAAGTCGTCACCACGTCCAAAGAGAACGCTATATCATCCTCGCCAGGACAGTTGTTTTCAAGTGCGGGTGTCTTCTTGTGTAGCTCGATAAATCTTGATAACATTTGACATGTCGGTGTTGGAGGAATGAAGAAATGATTAGACTATGCCCCCTTGCGGTGTTGCCTGGTGCTGCAACAGGACTTCAATTTTGCTATCTCGTCTTCTGGACTGCCATAGTTAGGATGTGCCAAAGATAGGCTCATTCTTTAATAATAATTTACTTGTTCTGGTGACTTTGTAAAACTCTATACGCGAATGTACAAGATTTGTTGTCTTCTAAATCATACATTTACATCGTAAAAAATACTCCAATTTTTGAAGGGTCACATAAGCTCAGGTTCATTGGTCGTTCGCCGTCTCGTGGAAAAGAGAGCCTTCACAAATTATCATCTATCGAATGGAACTTAAGTGTACCCACAACGTAAAGCATGGTTCCATCCATGACACCAGTAAAATATGTGATGCTGATCATGAGAACATGCCCAGCGGCGAATGCTTAGAGTCGATTCCACATTACCAAGAGGGTCTTTCTTGCCTTTTGTTCCAACATTTTGAAAATCTTTATAACATTCTAAATGTGATAAGTAACTGTTTAGAACTATTTACAACATCTGTGTGATGTCCTAAATATTTTCTATAGTGTTCATACATGTTAGAAACATTTCTAACATCAAATCCATTATTTCTGTTAGTTTCTAAACTGTTCCAACATAGATTCATCATTTGTGATCACATGTGATCATATGTTCGAACAGTGAAACAAAATGATGAAACTGGGTCAGTGGGCTGGGAAGAGGGCAATTCACACATCCCTGCCAAGTACAGGAAATTGTGTCTGTCTGACAGCTTTTCACAAAAGAGCCACTAGTGTCTACTAAAGAAAATCTAAAGATAGAAGACCCAAACAAAAGGCCCAGCTTAGCAGCTTTGTTTATTGGGGTAATAAAAGTTTTTATGGAGAAAAAAAAATGACGCAAATTGTTGGAACATATGATCACATGTTCCAACAATAACAAAAACACATAGATGTTTCTAACTTGTTCTAAATAAAGAGATATTGTACCATTAATTTACCAATGTTTCCAACATATATAGATAGGTTCAAACATGTTCAAACTTTCATTTTGAATTGTTTGAACAATTTAGAACTTCAGTGACTGAAATATTCTTTTGCTTAGAATAGTTCAAACTTATTACAAATATTATTTCAAAACCCTCTCGGTGACTCGGAATCGACTCTATTGATCCCTAATGTTTGGGGTTAAAAGTGTGGGTATGGCATAGAAGAAGTTGGGACATATCGTATGAAAACCAAACGGGGGCATGTTTTTATTTGAATTCCAGGAATCTTAGGGATATGTAGTTTTCGAGGTATATGTTACGTCGGCAGAGTTCTGTAGAGACCTGACATGTTTACTAGTTTACGCGCGCGTGTGTACACGTGCCAGAGCACAGGCCCCGGGCGCATTAGGGCTGCTGGTTTGAAACACAACGAGGCGTGTCTTTCTGCACTAATGCACAATTCCAACCTTTAAACTGCTTGTTTTTTTTTTTGTTTTTGTTTTTTTAAATTTATTTATTAAAAACAACAACAACAGTACATTTGTCAACAACTAAGACTAGAGTTTGTACAGTCGAGTACCATTGCACATGCCATTGGAAGGATAACATATACTGGTGTGTCTGGACGAATTACATGCAGTACATGGGTAGTGGAACAGTTAGAAGAGACAAATACATGTAGTTCATCTGGGGAACCTTAAGGAATATGTACAGTCTGTTACTACACTATGATAAAAATGGAGAAGTCTAACAGTAGGTGCAGTTCATGCCAAACTATCAATAGAAAATTTGTACAATCAATCTACATTGGCTGTCAGTCTATCATGGAATATCCGTTCTTCGAAGTCCTTTTCAAAGACATTAAAGAGGCCAGTAATGCACAGGTGTGGGTCTTTTCTATGCCAGATCCAAGTTTTAAAGATTGTCCATTTAGCCACGGTAACAGTAAATGTTCTATTTTTCTGGTCTTTAGCAGTTATTAAATGATCAATTTTTCCAAATAAAATCTCCTGCAAAGTAATTTTTTTATGTTGGGCAAGGGTACAAATGTGTTAACTAATTCCCAGAAATTACACAGTCTTTCACATTTAAAGAACATATGCTCATAATTTATGAGCATATGTTCTTTAAATGTGAAAGAATGTGTAAGTCATAATCTTCTATGCTTCCACTGCTACATAGTGTACATGTTGCATCATATATGTGTCCCGTTTCATCTTTGATACCCCATTTGTGCAGATTGTGTGCACATGGTAATATTCGGTGTAATAGTTTGTAGTTTAACTCTGCTAACTTTGTGTCTATATAGGTCTGTGTGCTTAACCATCTGCAGATATTTTCCCAAGCCAGGGTTTCAGTAGGAAATATGGATTGCCATCTTTTACAGCATATTGGTTCCTTGGCCTGTGCCTGCACTAATGCATTATAAAACAATTTGCAGGTGTTCTTGCTTTTGATTTGTTTTGTTGTTTTACCATCAAATATACATGGGGTAAGGGTGTTAAGCTCTAATCTTCGATAAGGAATTGGGCCTCTATGGTTTCTTATTGCATTCTTCCATGTAAGAGGTATAGCTTGAAACAGTGTTATATATTCAATAATACCATTAGGTCTTGTGTTAAGGTTAAGCTGAGGGTAGTGATCTAGAGACATGGACCTGTCTAAGGGGAAAATGTCTTTTACGAATATTATGTAATTTTTTATCCAGGTTGGGAAGAAAATTGTTTTACCTTGTGACCTTATATATTTGTTGCACCATATAGTTTCACCCATTATTTCACTTACACTAGAGGGTTTGTTTTTACCTCCTCCACCAGCAGAGTGGAAGGATGATATTACCTGTTTATAACATGTGGGGAATTTACTCATGTCAGGACCATATTTATCAGAAGTAAAGTTCATATGCAATAGCAAATTGTCTTGACCAAGGGAGTTTATAAATGTTAACGCAATAACTTTCCATCTTGCGTTGTCATTTGTCACTAATCTTGGTATCCAGGATGCAAGTAGGGCTTGTCTTTGGAGATCTAAGTTTGTCAGGCCTAATCCTCCCTGCTCAATAGATTGGCTAACAACATCTCTTTTAGTCTTATCTTTTTTACCATTCCACAGGAAAGTAAACATTTCTTTCTTTACAATGTTTATCACCCAAGGTGGGGTAAGAATCATAGACATGTTATAGATTATTTGTGAAAGGGCAAGGGATTTTAAGACAGTAACATTTCCATATAGAGTTAGGTTTCTACCTTTCCAGATTTGAAGTGTGGTTTTCAGTCTTTCTATCTTTTTCTCCCAGTTTAGCAGTTCACATTCATGGTGTAGGGATGAGTTACAGAAGTATATACCTAGGGATTTTATAGGTGTCTTTGGCCAAGATATACCCAAGGGGGTGTCTTGTCTGTCAACATAGGATCCAATCCATAAACCTTCACATTTTTTAACATTTAAATTTAGGCTTGAAACACTACAGACATCTTGAATAAGTTTGAAGGCATTTTCCATTGATGTAAGGTCAGATACAAACAAGGTGGTATCATCAGCTACCTGTGAGATTTTAATGCCAACAGTTTCATTAGATTGGGTTTTAACTTTAATTCCTTCCACGTCTTGTGCCTGTCTGATCTTTACAGCCATAATCTCTACTGTGAGGATGAATAAAAGAGCAGATATGGGACAGCCTTGGCGTATGCCTTTCTTTAAGGGAAAGAAGTCAGATAACCATCCTCTATTACTGATGGTTGTACTAATGTCATTATACATGCATTTTATTGCACTGATAAACGAGGGGCCAAAGTTAAATTTTTCTAGAACCTTCCACATAAATTTTCTATTCAAAGTGTCAAAAGCTTTAGTAAAATCCAGGAATATTACTGCTCCAGGGATATTTTGGGGTTTAGCATATTCAATAACATCATTAATCAGTCTTACATTTTGTTCAATGAATCTACCCTTCATATAAGCTGTTTGGTCATTATTAATCAACTTGTGTAAAACTTTCTTAAGTCTGTTGGCAAGAACAAAGGCAAATATTTTATATTCAGTGTTGAGAAGGCTAATTGATCTCCAATTGTCTAGGTTGTGGCGTTCATTTTTTTTGTGTATTAACCTTAGCATTGCACGTCTTTGCAAAACAGACATTTTACCTTCTATCAATGTTTCCTGAATAGAATTATAAACTAGGTCTCCTATATAGGGCCAAAATATCTTAAAAAATTATGAGGGAATGCCATTAAGGCCAGGGCTTTTGTTTTCTTTCATAAAAAAAGGGCATCCTTACATTCATATTTAGTAATTGGTTTATCTAAGAATTCTCTGTCAGTTTGGCTCAAGATATTTTCTAACTGTACACTTTCTAAGTACTGATCTATGTCTATATCACTTATATTGTCTTCCTGGTATAGTTGTTCATAGTATTCCTTACATTCACTAAGAATATCTGAGTCTCTACTAATCTCTCTCCCATCAATGGATAACAAGTTAATATCTTTGTCACTTCCTCTTTTCTTTTCCAAGTTTAAGAAGTACTTAGTAGGTTTTTCCCCCTCTTCTCTCCATTTGGCTCTAGCTCTTACATATGCTCCATGTGATTTTTTCATATAAAGGTCTTCTAATCTAGATTGTGCTTGCTTGTAGCTAAGTACTAATGTATGGTCATTAGTGGCACTAATGACCATACATTAGTACTTAGCTACAAGCAAGCACGTGGGATTATTATCTATTTCACTTTGAAGGGAAGGTAGTTTTTTCTCTAACTTCTCTATCTGTTCTCTGCTTTCTCTGGCTTTCTTGGCTCCATATTGTTTTGAAAACTCAGCTACTTTAATCATACATAAATCTAGTTTATCTCTATTTGATGTAGTGATCTTATTACTCTCTTGTTGAATTAAGTTACAGATTTTCTCAAAGTATTCTTTGTCTCTTAATAAAGCTACATTTAATTTAAACGTTCCAGGGCCTCTGGCACAGTTATGGAATTTCAGTTTTAGAAATATAGCTTGGTGGTTAGTAAGTATTGCAGGTCTTATATCACATTTGCCAATTTTTCCTACAAGGGTCTTGTGAATTAGCCAAAAGTCTAGTCTACAGGCTACATTTTTTGTAAGATTACGCCAAGTAAACTGTCGGGTGGTGGGGTTAACTAACCTATAGGCATCACATATTTCTAATCTAGAACATAACTTTTTCACAACTTTAGCAGACCTTCCTGCTGTATCTAGTCTACCTCCCTTTTTATCAAATTCAGGATTCTATACACAATTTATATCTCACCACAAATTAGGTTAGTAGGGTCTATGCTACTTAACCAATCTGACAGTTTCATAATAAAGGTATTTCTTTCTTTAACTCTATTTGGGGCATAAATGTTAAGTAAGCAAAACTCAATGGTATCATCAATGGTGCATTTCAGTAGAAGGGTTCTTCCATTATTGTCTAGGTATTTACCGTCTAACATAAAATTGGCTGAAGGCTTAATCAATATTGCTACCCCCCTGCTACAATTAGATCCGAAGGCTTGAAAACAAGGGCCTTGCCATTCTCTAGATAAAACATCTCTTGTCTCTGCAGTGAAATGCGTTTCTTGAAGGAAACTATGTCAGCCTTTTGTTTTTTTTACATATGATAATGATGACCTCCTTTTGTTTTTTTTTCAAGCAGTCCACGGACATTTAGTGATAGTAAAGATATGTCGTTGGAACTAATATCAGAATTCTGTACCTTTTGTTGATGATTATTTGCAGTTTTGTTTGGCCTAACGTCGTCACGGCCGTTCATAAAGTCCATAGCCATAAGTCCGGTAGCCGAGCGAGTTTGTCAACATCGGGGTCAGTTCGTGGAATTTCCGGAATGCCTAGGTCGCGCCGCCGGAGCCATGTTCAGGTGGGGGTGGGGCGTTCCTCAGCTGCTTCCGTGAGGGTTCGGACGCCACGGCTGGCGGGCTGTCTCGAGGTCGCTTCTGGCTAGCGGGTTGCTTCTTCTTCTTCTGCGATGTCTTTCTTGAGTTGTCTGTCGCACTGGCTCTCGCTTTACGCAGAAAGCGATCAAGCGGGCCCCGAGTTTGTTTGGACTGTTCCGAGGCGGCACTTCCGCATTCCTCATCCCCGCTGGGATCAGATTAAACTGCTTGTTACAAGGTAGCAGAGTACAGTTTTCGGCCTATGGGGCTTCCTATAGTTAAGGACCGCAAGGTGACTGACATCGACGCGGATAAAATCATAGTAGGGTGCAGTTTTAAGCAAAGCAAACTACGATATGTTAAAGGCGAGACTGCCGCGAGAGTATACCCTACCAAATTAATCGAAAACCAGATGACGTTATCGTTAATTTTTTAAAGCCCTCTTTTAAATGGGGTCATGTTTTACAAAAGATGCACCACAATATTCGTATAGGTTAATGAGTTAGAAGCCTCGGGTGGGATTTCACACCCTAAACAAATGGCTGTCGCATGAGAAGAAACGAAGAATTCAAATAGTAGCCAAAAATGTAACAATTCAGTTCCTAGGATAATTGTTCGGCAGGTGAAACCCAGGCCCTCTGCCCGATCACGTAAGATCGCTCCTGTCACTGATATTGGAGGCTATGTGAGGTGGTTTATGTCTGTCGCAAGATTCTGTAACAAACGTTACCACCACTAGTACGATGGTTGGCACGGTTATATTATACACGTATTAGACTAGAAATGACCGTTTTTGTGACGCTGTAAAGTTTTTCTGGCTTTCTAAAGAAACAAGAAAGGGTTGTTGACTGTCATTTGTATCCCACCTTGCTTAACAAAATGTTGTACAGAAATGACTGTAACAAACGTTACCATTGTTCGATGTTGTCTAAGCTTTCTATTTGACCTAGTGTAAAAAAAGCTGCCCGCTTTTCAAATGTCCCTAGGGACATCCACTCATACCTAAATGGTGTAGTCAATAAGGTAAGTCCTTTCGAAGAAAACAGGGTAAAGTCTACTGTTGTAACAAACGTTGCCGGTAAGGTTTGTTACCTGCCCTGTAATGCATTACCATTGGGACCGAAAATAATAAGTTGCCATTTTTTGGCTATGGTTAAAAGAGGAATTTTCCCAAACAACCAAGTTCTTTTCAGTGAAAACAAAGTCGATTTATTTTTCGACCAAAAAAATGCCATTTTCGACATTTCAATGAGGACTAGTGTAATACGGACTACTTTATTTACCCGCATCATACTTCTCGGATTAATACTGTGTTCTGCTACTTAGCAGCTGCAGCTTTGTTTTGTTTGGAGTATCCGTCTCCTAGAAAGACTTCCAACAAAGGATGTAAGGTGCTCCTCCTCCCCCTGACTCGTTTGTCATGACGAGTGCGTCATGCCCGAACACACCCCTAAGGCCTGCCACTGCCACAAGCCGCAGCTAGATACTCATTTACACCTGAGTTAAGTGAGGAAAGTCGTGTGGAAAGTGCCTTTCCCAAGGGCACAAGATCGGTGACACGGCAGCTGGATTCGAACCCGAAACCTCTCGGTCTCGGGCCGAAAATGCTGCCACTACGTCACGCGGTCCCATCTGTATCTATATAGCCGGTATAACCACCCTTCGGCGTAACACATCAGTTTCTGCGTCTGTGTCTGTATAGCCAGTATAACCGCCCATCGGTGTAACACATCTCTATAGCCGAGGTGACCACCCTTCTGTGTAACAGAGCTGCACTAGCACATGGTGCGGCATTGGCTGGTTATGTTACACCTAACCTGATGTTGTAGAAACTAAATTATACTTTAATGTTATGACTATTGATATATAACATATTGAGGGTATAGGGAAGAAAATCAATGTCTCCTATTCTCAGAGTTTTCGGAGCCCCCGGCACTGGGAACATTTACTCATACAGGTAACTTAATTTATACAGGTAATTTGTATTTCAAACATGCTGCTCTGCATCTATACTGCTTTCAGTTTGTTGAACATAATAACCTCCCTCAAAGACGGCAAGACGTGGTCACAACGCAGAATAGTCATATTCCTAATCGTCTTTTTCTCGTACTGCAGAACGGCATTGTTTAAATGTGTAGAAGGCATTTTGGCAGGTGTCTCAGGTGATAATTCCATCTTGTTGACTTTATTGTAGGTGAGCTAGCCCGCACACATGATGAACCCGTGATAATCTCCCCTCCTGATGAGTGCTATTTCAGGTGAGCTAGCCCGGACACATGATGGAAAAACGGCAGGTGTTTCATGTGATAATTTCCTCTTCTGTTATTACAGGTGAGCTAGCCCGGACACATTATGGACCGGCGAGTGGCGGTACCCGTGGGGCTACTGGTTCTGCTCACTCTGGCTGCGGGCGGGACAGCTCGATGTAAGATTCTTTCCCACAATGATTTTAGACTTTCTAACAAAATCAGCATAAAACTTACATCAACCAAGCGAATTAAAAATTATAATCATAATAATGTTCCATACCATGTTTTTAATTTGACTTTGTGGAAGCCGACTGAAAACAAAGGCACTTATTTCGCTTTTCGGGTACAGCCGCACCACTAAGAACCCAGGGCTGTGTACCTCAAACCTAGCGCGCGGTTGCCAAATTTTACCTTCTAATTTCTTCAGTCATAAACAAGCTTTCAACAATCTAACTTTTGAGATCAGTCCAACTGGCTAGAAGGGTATTTCTCACCGCTAAAAACACTCGTCCATGCAGCCGTTTATATTTCGGGCTCGGATCTATTTTCGCAGTAACACATGGATGAGGCCATAAGGAAACAGTGCATGATGTGAAAACAGAGGAGATAGAGGAGGTTAGGAAACACTGCATAGGCGTATGACGGGTGGGTGGAGGTCAAACCGCAGAACGCGCTTTCTCTTAGATATGGCGTGCGCCGCGTTCCTATTTGATCCAGTTGCATCGTTGTAAACAATTGTCAAAAGGCCTCAGACCTGTATAATGTTTTGACTTTTTCACATTTGCCAGTCTGCCAATTGAAGATATTCCATACATTACAAAATAACCGCAAAAGCTGTGGCTTTCAAAAAACTTTTTTCTTAATTCATTTTTATTTTTCAAAAGTTCACCTTGATCCCACCAGTTAATCCCCAGTGTGATAGTTCATTTTCTGACGCCTTTAAATTGATTTCAAAGTCCCCGGGTTATTTTGAGGAGCAACGGGTCTTCCCTGAAATTACGTAACAACATTTCTTTTGACGTCTTTCCTCATGCGAAACCGCACACACTGACCTTTCACTAGACTTGACGAAACTCAGACTTAGTGTATTGGTATACCGGCTTCTAGATAATGTCCGTCTTATTTGAAAGGATTAATAAAATCTACTTGAGACGGCAAGACTTGGGCCGTTAATTTAATGAACTCCTGCAGTCTGGCATCCGAGGAAAGTAACTGCTGGAACTGAATAAGCTCTTAACAAAGATGTATAATTTTTTCCTATCAATTACGACAGGTTCTCTGCAAAAAACAACATTTCCGGCTCCACGAAGCGACAAGAACTACGCCAGACTGGGGGCAACATTGGATGAGAACTTAACAAGTTTTACTTTATGTCTGCAAATGCGCACCGACATGAGATCCACTAGTGTTGCACATATGGCCAGCTATGCTGTACAAAACGAAAGCAATGAGCTACGCATCTTCAATGATAGAGGGAGAGGATTCGCAGTAAGTTGTCAATCTCAAAGTTCTGGTATCTAACTCGCCACTCATATTTCATTTCTCAATAGTAGTTTAGCAATCTATGATTTTAAAGATAACCGTCAATGCCCTTGAAATATATCTTTCAGTTGACCGTACAAGGCAAAACTGCTAGCCTTGGTGCCTTGCGTGTTTGGGATGGTGAGAGGCATGCAGTATGTGTCACCTGGCGCAGCACCGATGGAGCCTGGCAGGTCTACACTGATGGTGAACCTAAGGCTTCCGGCTCGGGGCTGAACGGTAAAGGAAAAGTTCGCAATAATGGAACATGGATCCTTGCACAGGATCAAGACAGAGTTGGGGGAGGGTTCGACAAGAATCAATCCTTCAGCGGAGAACTGACACAGGTGAACCTCTGGGACCGCGTGCTAACTACAGCTGAGATAGGGACAGACGTCTGTGGTCAACATGGCAACGTGATTGACTGGGCAGCCACGTACATAAGTGTCTTCGGACTGGCCACTAGTGTTGAATATCGCTGCGGTAAGTACCGTACTTAACTTATTACCTTCGCCTGGAAGGTTATGTTTTCAGTTGCTATTTTGTAGTTGCTATGTTGTAGGTCTGCATGTCTGTCAACAGCACTACAAACTAAGGTACATTAACGAAAGCTAAGACTTCTGTGAAATCTCGAAAATAGCATATAAGGAAACACTGCATGATGGGTAGTTAGATAAATGGAGGTAAGAAAACAATCCATGAGGGGAAGGCAGATGAGTGGAGGTTAAGAAAAAATGCTTGAGGGTAGGCGTGTGCTTCTATTTTCGACAGTTCACCTTGATCACATAAATGGCATTAGTTAACCTAACAGTGAGTTACTGCATTTTCTAACACCTTTAAATTGATATCAAAGTCCCCGGGTAAATTTGAGGAGCAACGGGTTTCCCCCGAAATTATGTAAAAACATGTCAATTTTTCCGGCATCTTTTTTCGAATAAGAAACCGCACTTATTGACCTTTCACTAGACTTGACAAAAGTCATACGTAGTGCATTAGTATTGGTATACTTGCACAGATATCCCACTTATACCGGCTTCTAGATAATGTAGTCTTATTTGAAAAGGACTAATAAAATCTATTTGAGACGGCAGGACTCGAGCCATTAGTTTTATGAACTCCTGCAATCCAAAATCCTGAGGAAAGTATTGAATAATATCTAGTAAACTCTTAAAAAAATGTGTAATTTTTGGCTTGAGTTAGAGGTTGAAATACTGAGTTTGAAAAACCGACAACTCAGCCATTTGTAAATGTGCTGCAAAGGTTTTAATGTCAATGGCAATAATAAACCATTTATCTCTCCCTATCAATTACGGCAGGTTATCTGCAAAAGATAAAATTTCCGGCTCCACAAAGCGACAAGAACTACGCCAGACTGGGGGCAACATTGGATCAGGACTTGAGCAGTTTTACTTTATGTATGCAAATGCGCACCGACATGAGCTCCAGCAGCCATGCAGGTATGGTCAGCTATGCTGTACAAGAAGCTCACAATGAGATTCTCATCTACAAAAGAGGAAGGAGCGGATTTGAAGTAAGTTGTCGATCACAAACCTCTGCTATCTAATCCTTCACTCACCTTTCATTTCTCAAATGTAATTCAGCATCATACGATGTAATTTCAAAGATAACATTCAATGCCCTTGAAACATATTTTCCAGTTGTTCGTACAAGGTAAAGCAGCTAGCCTTGGTACCTTGGATGTTAGGAATGGTGAGAGGCATGCAGTATGTGTCACCTGGAAAAGCACCGATGGAGCCTGGCAGGTCTACACTGATGGTGTTCTTCAGGCTTCCGACTTGCTGAACATAGGAGGAAAAGTGCGCAGTGGTGGAACATGGATACTTGGACAAGATCAAGACAAAGTTGGGGGAGGGTTCGAGCCGGACCAAGCCTTCAGCGGAGAACTGTCACAGTTGAACCTCTGGGACCGCGTGCTGACTCCAGCTGAGATACGAACAGACGCCTGTGGTCAACATGGCAACGTGATTGACTGGGAAACCGCGAACATCAATGTTTTTGGACTGGCCACTAGTGCTGAATATCGCTGCGGTAAGTACTGTACCAAACTTGTGTGTAGTGGTTATGCCGTGGTTCTCCATGTATGTCAAAAGCACTACAAAGGTACTTTAAGCCACGGTCACAAGAATCGTACGACGTCCTTGCGATGGCATATTCCGCACATCGCACGATGATCTCTGTGAATCGCAGCTAAATCGTAATCAAAATCAGCCATCGCAGAGCATCGGATGTTGTTCAAAATTTACAGCGTTGTACGATATTTCACTTGTGTTTCTTCTGAATAGCCGCCTGACTGCTTTTGTGTCTGTTTAACCAAACCACTATCTCACGCGCTTTGTGACCGGGGCTTTAAGGTTTGGTGCGGGGGACGTTTATTCAAGGAAACACTGCATAATGGGTAGGTGGGTGGGTGGAGAGGTTAGGAAATACTGCATGATGGGAAGGCAGGTGACTGGAGGTTAGGAAACACTGCATGATGGAAAGGCAGGTGAGTGGAGGTTAGGAAACACTGCATGATGGAAAGGCATGTGGGTGGAGGTTAGGAAACACTGCATGGTGGAAAGGCAGGTGAGTGGAGGTTAGGAAACACTGCATGATGGAAAGGCATGTGGGTGGAGGTTAGGAAACACTGCATGATGGAAAGGCAGGTGAGTGGAGGTTAGGAAACACTGCATGATTGAAATGCAGGTGAGTGGAGGTTAGGAAACACTGCATGATGGAAAGGCATGTGGGTGGAGGTTAGGAAACACTGCATGATGGAAAGGCAGGTGAGTGGAGGTTAGGAAACACTGCATGATTTAAATGCAGGTGAGTGGAGGTTAGGAAACACTGCATGATGGAAAGGCAGGTGAGTGGAGGTTAGGAAACACTGCATGATGGAAATGCGAGTAGGTGGAGGTTAGGAAACACTGCATGATGGAAAGGCGAGTGGGTGGAGGTTAGGAAATACTCCATGATGGGTAGGCAAGTGGGTGTAAAGGTAAAAAAAATCGTACATAGTGGGAAGGCTTGTGAGTGGAGGTAAAACACTGCATGATGGGAAGGCAGATGAGTGGCGGTAAGGAAACACTGCATGATGGGTAGGCATGTGGGCGGAGGTACAGTCGAACCACCGGCCATTCCAGAACGCCTCATTCTCTTAGATACGGCGTGCGCCGTGTCACGATTTGATCCAGTTGGATGGGTCTGAACAACTGTCTGTTGTGCAAAAGAAGACCTCAGACCTGCTTAATGTTAATACTTTTTCACATATGTCCCTTTTTTCCGATATTAAGTGTATTGCAAAAATGACAGCAAACGCTTTGGCTTTTGAAACATTTATAATAAGTAATTTTTTGTCAATTCATTTGTTTTCACAGACTAAATTTACCTTCATCCCATTAGTGTAATAGTCCATTTCCTGACAACTGTAAATCAATATGAAAATCCTAAGTATGTCTTAAGGAGCAACGGGTTTTACCGAAAGTATGTAACAACGTGTCATTTTTTCTGGCGTCTTTTTTGTTTTCGAATCAGAAACTGCGCATACTGACCTTTCACTATACTTGACAAAACTCATAATGTACGTCTTATTTGAAAAGGTCTCATAACATCTATTTACGACGGCAGGACTTGAGCCGTTAGTTTTATAACCTCCTGCAATCTGACATCCAGAGGAAAGTATTTGATGAAATTCGAACTGAACAAACTCTTAACAGAGATGTATAATTTTTCCTGTCAATTACGGCAGGTTACCTGCAAAAGATAACCTATCCGGCTCCGGCAAGCATCAGTAACTACGCCAGGCTGGGGACTACATTGGATCAAGACTTGAGCAGTTTTACTTTATGTCTGCACATGCGCACTGATATGATCTCCAGCAGTGTTGCAGGTCCGGTCAGCTATGCTGTACAAGAAGAACATAATGAGATACTCATCTACAAAGATGGGAATACAAAATTGGAAGTAAGTTAAACCTCTGATATCTAACTCGCTACTCACCTTTTATTTCTCAAGACTGATTTAACGATATATGCTGTCATTTCAAAGATAACCCTTGAAATATATTTTCCAGTTGTACGTTCAAGGCAAATCTACTGCCCTTGGTGACTTGCTTGTTTGGGATGGTAAGAGGCATGCAATATGTGTCATCTGGGAAAGCACCGATGGAGCCTGGCAGGTCTACATCGACGGCGCTCGTAAGAATTTCGGCTCGGGGCTGAACGTAGGAGGAAAAGTGCGCAGTGGTGGAACATGGATTCTTGGACAGGATCAAGACAAAGTTGGGGGAGGGTTCGAGATATGGTATTCAGGGGCCTTCAAGGGAGAACTGTCACAGGTGAACCTCTGGGACCGCGTGCTGACTCCAGAAGAAATAGGGACAGACTCCTGTGGTCAACATGGCAACGTGATTGACTGGGAAACCACTGACATAGAGGTTTTTGGAAAGGCCACTACTGCTGAATACCGCTGCGGTAAGTTAACAGTACTCAACTTATTACCTTTGCCAATAAGTTTATGTTGCTGCCATGGTGTTAAGATGCTACACTGTGGGTATGTATGTCATCAGACCTACAAACTAAGGTACTTTAACGAATGCTAAGACTTCTATGATGTTGCATGTATAGCATGAAAACGCCAGGTGTACGACAAATTTCTATAAACGTTCACCGTTCTTGTATGAGGGTTGAATTTGGAAGAATCAAAGTTTGGAGCGGGGAAAACTGCATGATTGGCAGGCAGATGATCGGAGGTTAGGAAACACTGCATTATGGGAAGGATGATGCTTGGAGGTTAGGAAACACTGCATGATGGGAAGGCAGATGAGTGGAAGTAAGGAAAGACTTCATTATGGGTAGGCGGATCGGTGGAGGTATACGTACAGTCGAACAGCAGGTCATTCTACTTCTAGAACGCTTTATTCCCTTAGATACGACTTGCGCCGCATCACGATTTGATCCCGTTGGATGGGTATAAAAAACTGCCTGCTGTGCAAGACGAGGGTCTCAGACCTGTATAATGTTCATACTTTTCTTTACAATATACTTTTTCAGGTAGTTCATGCATTGCAAAATGGCAGCAAATATCAACACTCATAATCCCACTGGGTGCAAAAATACCGCCACATGAGAAAATCAGAAATGCTTTTCACCAAAGCTGGCCACACATGCTAAGATAATGATAAGGATGAAATGGTGGCAGAAGATAGTTCGAAAGTGACATAAAAAGGACAACATTGGCACAGTGCCCAATCATACCAGAAAGAAAGAGAGACAACAATAGAGCACAACAGAAAAGACATCAACGACGAGCCGAGCGGTTGCACTAGCCTGTAGTGCACTATTGAACAACATTCACATAGTGCAGTTTCACAACTTGCAAAAGACGTGCAGGAATGATTAGAAGACGCATTTAACTGCTGTTGTTAATTTTTATACGACGTCAGACTTCTCTCCTAGTAGTTGACTTCGATTATTCTTTGTAAGAGATCTAGTTTTAGGCTCCCTGACATTTTGTGCAGAAATAACTGCTGTTCGTTAGCAAAATAAAAATCAATTCTTCTCATCTCAGAAATGTTTTGTATAATTCCCTCTCCAGCAGAGACATCTGCTGGGAAACCTGCCAGCAGTGGACTTGAAGACCACGAAGTCGACAACGACAAAGAGCGGTAAGCTATCATCACAATGACTCATAGGCATAGCCTTATTAGTATTTTTATTTCTGGATACAAACCCCATTTCCACTTATTACATCACTGTGCTGTTATCGATAATATCATGTTGCTCTGCATGTGGCCGCGGCTGTTTCATGGTATCAACAATTAATTGGTACAAATGTTACATTTTCTTGAATAGCCATGCTCTAGCAAAATGCTTATGCTTGTTTTTACTGTATGTTGCAGGGAAGAGCTGTGAAGGCCTGCTGGCGAACCTGTTGAATGAATGTCTACTCGGCTTCATTAGCTTATTATATCCTGGTAATAATCTCGTCTGCACTTCTTTTACAGTATTTTTGAAAAGGATACTATTAGCAACTCGTTTTCTGTGGTCTATGTAAAATCTATATTGAATAGATATTTGTTTCTATCCACCCTCCCTTATAAAGTATGGTATGCTTTTTAGATAGGAAAGCTGACAACAGTTGGAAACCTAGGACAATCTGTATGGAGAAACTAATCAAGAAAACGTAGAAGCATTTTGGAACAAATTAAAAAAAAAATCATTCGGACAGTGTATAGCACACTAGGGAATTACATAAATTGGACAAGTTTCAAATTTTGTAAGGGACCAAACATACAACAGACCATTTGCAACTCAATATGTCAGTAATATCTTAACATTAGATGCCAACATGTGAATATTATCAGAGACAGTTGGTTAGAAGGTGGAAAACTGTTGTCAGCTGAACAAAAACAAAAGTAGGTGAAAGGAGCTTTACGGTACCATTGCTGCATCCACAGTGTTTCAGGCATGAGAGACAAAACCTCAGGGTTCTGTGGAGAATGTTGCTGTGTGTCAGACATGTTTAACCTGTTACAGACAAAACCTCAGGGTTCTGTGTGGAATGTTACAGTGTGTCAGACATTAGCAGGAGATAAGATAGATGAAGATGAGATCAGGTAGTGGGGCTGGCTGTGAAACATTGTGGGATAGTGGTGTATTATGAAATACTATAAGTGCAAATTGCAAGCAAGCCCGTATAGTGATAATTGTGTTAACCTTTTTTTGTCATCTTCAGACTTAAACTACTAAATTTTATCATCTTCGAAGGCTCTAAATGTAGGTCTCTAGTGTATTAGCTTATTTCTACTTTCTGTACTAGATATAACTTTTCATCTTCCAGTAACTTTTTGATTACACATTGCTGATACTGAGGTTGTATAAGGTCAGTGTTGTTAGTTTATAAGACACCAGGATGTTAGGAATATTAAGTGTACTAGCATTTATCAGCTTTTCTGTAGAGTGAGAATCAGTTACCTTACTTGTAACCAACAATTTAGTATTTCTTAGGCAAAAATAATCCAGACTCTTTTATAGAGGTGCTGGAGAATTTTGTGTTATTATGTAGAGGTGCCAGGGAATTTTGTGTTATTGTGTTATTATGTAGATGTGCTGCGGAATTTTGTGTTATTGTGTTATTATGTAGAGGTGCTGAGGAATTTTGTATTGTTGTGTTATTATGTAGAGGTGCTGCGGAATTTTGTGTCAGTTATAATTGTGAGATTATCCCAGATATCCCTATGAGAAGATAGAAGAGAGATACCATCGTGTACTAAATCCAGAGAAGCGATGTCTTGTTTCACTCACAGCTAGAACTGATCGCTTAGTTACGTATATCCTTTATGTGCATTTGGTTTGAAGGTTTTTAATATAAGATGTGCAGTTTTGGTACCACACACCCGTGTCTGTTGTCTTTGTGTCAGATTTCATAGTATTGCTAGTGCCAAAACTCCCTCGGAGATTAACTCAAAGTAAACGCTGTCAGGTCAACAGCTGACTTTTTCACGTTTCATGTAGGAAAATATAACTTTTAACTAGTTGTATTCTACATGGTGTAAAACAATAAGCCTCAATACTTACAGTCTGATTAGAATAGCGATTTTAATACGAAGGGAGGGGGGGCAAAAGCCGCTAAGAAACTCCTTTGTAAGTTAAAAGGTGCAAACCTAGCAGATAATCCGTGCCAATTAAAGATATGCCATTTGAAGACTTTATTGTGGGGTCTTTGGCATAACAGCAGAGTGTTTGACCCAGGAACCAGAGGTCCTGGGTTCTAATCCGTTGATGTGCGACAGATCCTGTGTTCTTGTGAAAGGCTCTTTACACGACTTTACTCACTTCACTATTTGGGTTAAAATGAGTGCCTAGCTTCGATTAAGAACATCCCTCGTCTCAGATAGGATGTTAAATGGAGGTCCCGTGTTTGAGGAAAGCCACACGTTGAGCACATTAAAGAACCCACTACGCTCATCCAAAAGACTAGTGGTCCTTCAAAACTTAAAGTCCTATTAAATATTGCCGCACCTGGGGCAGCTGTCGTATTAAGGTCACCCGAGTTAGCGTCAAATGGCAGCTCGCTCCAGACCCTTACGATTTAGCCCCACCCGTAGTGAGGTCGCAGTCCCTAGCTGCGAAGAGACAGAAGTCAGCACACCCAATTATCATAATATTTCTTGTGTGACTGCCAACATCAGAGACTTACTCATACTACTTTGCGACCTATCCAGTTTCAGAGACAAGAAAATAGGAGATAAATGGGCACCATGGCAACAGACAAGCCAGATGTACAAATAAACTCTCTTATATGGAGAAGCGAGTAATCTAATGCAATAGGAGCCCCGACACACATCATTGTTCGTGAAGATTATTCAGTAGGTGGAATCTGGTAGCCTCCTTTGCAAACTTCTTTAGCAGTGAGAGGCCCCTGAGGCGTCGTCAAAATTACCAAGGGTCAATGCACACAATATAAACAGAAAAGCGTCACTAGTGACAATTGACAACACTGGTTGCAGATGACCTTTGTAAGAAACCGGTTTTCCATCGGGTGTATACGTATTGTTCAGAACGCCACCTGGCGAACCTCAGCAGTAGTTCATAACCAGGTCTTGATGAAGCACAATTTCAGAAGGTACTAGGAAAATGACATTAGAGAGTAGGGCAATATCCCACTACACTTTTCCAAACTACTATGGTCATGAAGGACTTCTATGTCTACTACCCACATTACAATGCCATTAATAGAATATTTGCTAGTGTTATAACTTCACAGGTTAGCTATTTACTTATATGTATCTAGAATTATCCGAGAACGAGTTATGCTGTCCACAAACAGGCGCATAAAAATACAAAGCTCGCTGCAGTACCGTAGGAAAACGTCAGGTAAATCGTTTTCCAACTTGGCCTTCCTTTCCACAACCGCTACACACCTAACAAAAATCACAAAGTTCCATCTACAATTCATATGCTGTGACCTACATATAGACACATGATAACTGAGAACATACCCTTCTTGGCGAAGGGAAATATTGCAAAAGCGCGAAAGGTGTATAAGTCTATAGTTTTCACACATCAGACACATGGTATCAAATCACCAAAAAGTACAAACTTTGAAAACGAGGCAGTTCTCAGCCATTGATCAATGGCAGGGGAGCTGGGAAGGACTGGGGAGGGGGTGGTTTTCACACCTACCGATGAGAACACCGATTTCCACTCTCATTTTGGTAAGTTCCATCTAGAGAAAGTGTTCATGTTGTGTACCACGCCAAACGCCATTAAAGTAAAGAAATTCTCTGACGTTCTGTTTCAAGTAACTAATTGTCCGTAATTGCACTGCAGAATACTACGGCCGGATTTTAAGTGTCTTTGACATTGGAGCTTGCAGAAGGAGTACATGATGTGGGTCAGTCTCTTTATGTATATAATGTTTTGATTTAAATGTTCAGCACGCACAGCCAGGGCTGCCCAACCAGCCTGTGGTTATTACACAGGGCTAGCCCTGCTGACAGACAAGGACAATTGCAAATGGAATTTGACAAGGACAGGATAATTGTCAAGAACATTATGTATGATAGTGTACATATTATCTTTAATGGAATCTTCAACAATATATATTTATCAACAATATATACGGCGAGAGGTCATGTTGGGTCACTGTTTACACCTGTAAGGGTCACCTTAAACCGGCTTTACAATTCATGCGATCGCCGGCCGAATTCATAAATAGGTCAGAGCTCTCCAAATTTCAACATCGCCCGAGTATCGGTGGTATTTTTCAGCAAATAATCTGATCCGTCACAAATTGGACGGGGCTCAGTGTTTCACTCGGGAAAGTTGAATTAATCATCTTTCTGCTTTTTTGGTGCACAACTGACATCACGCGGAGGTTTGAATACCAACGGACGAGCTTTGCCCGAAGCCCTAGCAATCGCCAAAACGCCGGTCATACTCCTGCCGAAAATGCCCCTTTGGAACTCGCCGACAAGTCGGCCGAGCTGAATTCTTGACTTGTAAAGCCGGCTTTAAGACATTCCTAGAGTTTTCTTTTGAAGGAGCCTGTAGTTGTGACAATGCGAGTAGAAGTAGGGAGGGTGTTCCAGGGTGATGTTGCTCAGTCGAAGAATGTTATATGGCCTTTGGTGGATCCAGTGTTAGAAACTTCTCCCATGTACGTGTGTTAGAGAGGGAGGCCTCAAAACTCAACAAGCACGCGGATATTTAGACTAAAACTCGGTGCTGTGCTTGTCGGACGTGCGATACGCCGCCATTAAAACACTGAAGAAAATCAGATGTTATGCCGCGCGGGCGGCTTTATTTCCAAGATGCCTCAATTTTGAATCAAAAACTATCACTACCTTGCGAGGTGTGACGTTTGTCGAGAGCACCGGCGGGGTTAAAGTTTTGGATGTTGTGATTTAGATGAACTAGAAAGGGATTTGTCGGATTAGCGGCCGATTCCACGGGCCGGCGGGGGTGTCGGAGGTACGTCCCCTATGCCCGGTAAACATACCATTTCCGGAGGAGCGTCCCCTAATAAAGGGAGGCACATCCCCTTTCCAAGAGGAGCGTCCCCTTGAAAGTCGAGAAGTGTCCCCTTTTCCAGAGGAGTGTGCACATTCGCGAGGGATGTCCCCATTCGATTGGTCGGGGTGATTAAGAAGGAATCTTTTTAGGCATTGTGTGTTTTGTCACGGTAGTCTTAGTCATACTTGTACATTTTACATTATATATTACATATATACAATAAATAAAGTCAAGGGTAAGCGAGGTCATCAACGTGTCGCAATCCAGTGAGATACACGTTTAACATAGGACGATCCATGGCCAGTGGATTGTAATTTATGCAACTAAGCATTTTGCATTTGAATTTTGTAAATTTTAAATGTTATTTCAAATCAGGTAACAATGTTGAGATGATAACTTTAGATATAAAATCATGTGATTATATGTGTCTTGCTTTATACGGGAGATAGCACTCCTATCAATGATACAGAAACATTGTGGTACGGTGGTTATGTTTTAGACACTATAACCACGACTGGATGAATGAAAACAAAAAGAATGCACAAAACGACATCATATGAAGAAAATAAACGTCAATGTATGGGAACACAAAATGTGTATAGGTGTAAGTTCTGCATCTGTTCGCGAAGAAAAGTGGCAGAGTATAATGCAGCCAAGAGGATAAGAAGAGTAAGTAAGTGAAGTGTCTTGAGAAATTTCCTGCCAAGGATATGACAGCCTTTTTCTACAGAGAACGGTAAAGGATCTGCAATCCTCATGGTAAGTTTGAAAAACAGACCTGCTGAACCATTTATAAACCCTTATCTCCCATTGTAGCTTTCATTTCATCAACCTGGTTTTATAATGTAAACTTTTTATCTTTTGTTATGACTAGCTTCAACTTGGTTCTATAATGTAAACTGTTTATCTCCTTTTATGACAAGCATCAACCTGGGTCTATAATGTAAACTGTTTGTCTTTTGTTAAGACTTGCATCACCTTCCATTTTTAATGTAAACTGTTATATTCTGTTATGGTTTACACCAACCTGGTCCTACAATGTAAACTGTTTATTTTCTGGTTACTTTTACCAACCTGTAAGGCCCCCATTCCACTTGACGGCGCTCTCACCGCGCTCTCACAGCGATGGCAAACTTGCCCCATCGCCGTGAGAGCGCCGCGATGGCAGAAAAAGCTGCTCTAGTGGAATCTCTCCTGCGACGCCAGCGCGCTCTCAGCGCGACGGAAAACTCAAAGGACAGCTATTTTTATGGGCTGCCAAGAACTTTAAAGATTACTCAACGAATTTCAGAGATGTCTTACCTTTTGTGTATTTTATTGTATTTCAAGTCATACTTTTACGTTTTACGTAATTTTAAATTACAAAATCAAGGCTGTAAACAAATCAAATTATGCTCAATGTAGAGTCGTTCAGCGTGAGTCTAACATTATCTATACGCTTGACTTGCTGTTTTTTTTTAATTAGATTTGCTATGTAAATTGTTCAAAATGAATATCATTATCATGCCAGGTTATTATCGTAAATTATAGAATAGTGAAACGATTTGACCTATTGAAAATAAGTCTTCTATAATCTCAATCTACAGGTTAAGAACATGAAAACTAAAATGTTATTCTGTTAACATTTAGAAATAAGACATAATAAACCTTTGTGTTCTTGATTATTCTATACCAATTTAATTCATTGTACATTTTGAACATTTCTCCGAGTTCTTTCTCGTCAATTTGTGTTATATATAATCTGGATTAATCCTGTGACTCGAAACGTACGCTGAATAAAGCACCGTATGTGTAGTTGTCCAATTTGTTTTACCCATGATTTTAATTAGAAAGTGATTCATGACACAAAAGTATGATTTGACAGCAAAATTCATCAAAATATACTTCTTCAGTAAGAGTAAAGACTACATGAACTATAGTTGAGAGCGCAGCGAGAGCGCGGTGAGATCGCCGTCCTAGTGGAATGTGGCCTATCATATACCATTGTTTAGCCCGATTGGCGCTCACCGCGCTCTCTTGGCGCTCTCACGGCGATCATTGTTGCATCGCCATCCTCGGCGCTCTCACGGCGATGGTATGGCAGGGCTCCATACCATCGCCGTGGTGACGGCGCTCTCGCCGCGATGGCACTCCCGCCGCGCTCTCACGGCGCTCTCACGGCGCTCTCACGGCGCTCTCACCGCGCTCCCACGGCGACCTTGGCGATCCCACCGCGCTCTCACCGCGATGGTCAAATTTGCCATCGCCATGAGAGCGCCAAGAGAGCGCCGTCCCAGTGGAATGGGGGTATAACAGGCGAGTGAATGCCGGTGACGTAACACTACTGTACAGTACAGTACACAGTTTACCTTATAGGACCAGGTTGGTAAAAATAACCAGAAAATGATATCGTAAACTGTTCTATTCTCGTTTCTCGCCTCGCGGCCTGGTCCACTGATGTTAACCGTCCGCTTTTTTTCCGCTAATGGCACTATCGACCTATTGTATAGTGTAAACTGTTTATGCCTCCGTTAGGCCCCCTTTCTACTTGACGGCGCTCTCACGGCGCTCTCGCTGCGATGGAAAATTGGCCAGAGCGCGGTGAGAGCGCCGCGACGCCGGAAAAAGCTGCTCTAGTGGAATCTCTCCGGCGACCTCAGCGCGCTCTCACCGCGACGAAAAACTCAAATACCAGCATCTTTTTATGACCTAGCAAAGATTCGAAAGATTACTCAACGAATTTCAGAGATAAAGAACAAATCTTTTGACGTTTAGTGTATTTTGGTATCTTTGAAGTCATCCTTTTACGTGTTACATAACACATAAGTATAAAATCAAGGCTGTAATCAAATTCAATTTTGGTCACTGCACAGTCACTCAGACTGAAATATACACGTTTGTCTTGCTGTTTTTTTATTAATTCTGTCATGTAGCTTGTTCACCATAATTTCTTTATCAAGCCACGTTATTAGTGTAAATCATACAACACTGAAACACTTCGATTTATTGAAAAAGGGACTTAACTGATCTAAATGTACAGATGGAGAACAAGAAAACCTAATGTCATCATGTTGAAATTCAAAAATAAGTTGAGAAATGATAAACCTTTGTTTTTAAACCTTGCTTATTCCAACTCAGTTTGTTGAATTGTTCATCACCGGTACATTTTGGACATTTCTCCGCTTTCTGTCTATGTCAAATATACTTCTTCACAAACTGCAGTTGAGAGCGTAGAGAGAGCGCGGTGAGAGCGCCGTCCTATAGCTAAATTGGTATCATAAACTACTGTTGAAACCTATTGCGCTCACCGCGCTCGCTGTGCGCTCTGTTGGCGCTCACGGCGCTCGCTGCGCGCTCTCTTGGCGCTCTCTCTGCGCTCATCGTTGGATCGCCGTTCACGGCGCTCTCACGGCGACTGTTTTGAGCAGGTTCAAAACAGTCGCGGTGGCGACGGCGACCATGGCGCTCCCACCGCGCTCTCTGCGCGCTCTCATGGCGACCTTGGCGATCCCACGGCGCTCTCACCGCGCTCTTCCCAATTTGAGGTCGCAGAGAGAGCGCCGCGAGAGCGCCGTCCTAGTGGAAAGGGGGTGTTAATGACTTTCACTAGCCCATTCATATTATAAACTGCCTATATGTCATTACGTAATGCTTGTTGACATAAACTTCTTAAAGTAGCGTTTCCATTACTAAATGTATGTGACGGTCACTATTGCAAACCGTTAACCACTGTAAACACTCTATTTTCTACCTAGGTCATATTGATTTCATTATATGGGTGGCATCCTCTGGGAATCCTAAAACTGATGCAAGTATATTAATAAAAAAAGTTTGGCAAAAAAGGTGCCTAATAGTGGAATAAAAGTGGTCAGGAAGGTTGAACAATGACATATGACAAACAGAACATAGCATGCCAAACAATAGATTTTTCATTTTCATTATTTTGCGTCTTTCTTTTTGACCTTCGAATTGACGATGACATGCTGACATCCTACGACATTATTTTCAATCTACAGCTGATGTCGCAGGTGATTTGTACAATTAACAGGTTTAAATTCATATGCAGCAGATGTCATCCATATAATCAAATCAACATGGCCCTATCACGAAATCAAATGCAGGGGAACTAAAGTCATTCAAAGTTATCATTGGAAAAAAAAACAACTTATTTAACTGTCATGTCATGGTCAGATTTTCATGTAGCCTGAAAGTTACAACACCAATGGTGTTCATCAATTCTCAACCACTAGGATCAAGTGTACACTATATATGTCACAATTGTGCGAATGTTCAACTTCTGATATCATAGTCATATATTTCCACCACAGGCATTGAAAATGGTGTATGGGCATGGTTGTAACAGTGGGGTTCAAGCGCTGCCAGCTCTGAGCTTTTGGCATTGTGTTTTGCACGTTGGATTCGTGATCCGGCTGTCCGGGTTTGAATCCCGGGAGTCGAGATATTGTTTCTTTCTGTTCTACTCGCCCCTCTGGTTGTTTCACTGGTTCCCACACCGACCCTGTGAGTAACAGGCTAGATATGTGCCACATTGTGAGTAACAGGCTAGAGATGTGCCACATTGTGAGTAACAGGCTAGAGATGTGCCGCACAGGGATATCGAACTCGGAAATTCGAGGACGAATCTTGAATAGAAAAGGGGGAGTAGAGTAACAGTGGGTGTCAAGCGCTGCCAAACTAACCACGCCAACAACTCTGAGCCTTTGGCATTGAGGTTTGCACGTTGGATTTGTGATCCAGCTGTCTGGGTTCGAATCCCGGGAGTCGAGATATTGTGTAGGTGAGCAAAGGATGAGACTACTCGCCCCTCTGGTTGTTTCACTGGTTTCCACATCGACCCTGTGAGTAACAGGCTAGAGATGTGCCACACTATGAGTAACAGGCTAGAGATATCGAAGTTGGAGATTCGAGGATGAATGTTGGGAAGAAAAGGGGGAGCAGTGTAACAGTGGGGGGTTTAAGTACCACCAAACAGCCACGCGATTTGGCTTAACAGTCTTTTCTCGCGTAATGGTTTGCACGTTGGTTTGGTAATCTGCAGACCCGGGTTCAATCCTTCTGTTTCTTTCTGTTCCTACTCGCCCCTCAAAAGTGGTGTATGTTGCCGAAGGTTTATAACTCTGGCCGATAACAACATTCCCCCGTCCCATGTTTTCTGCTTTGTCCACCTGTTACATCATGCTGAGAACTGTTGTCGACGAAAAAGCCAGGAGTTTTATGTGAAGGAAGCTAACCATGGATGGTGGGTTAGCTTCCTTTTCCCAATCCAAATGTACAAACCCCTCTCAACTATCATAACTCAAAGCTGACATAACCATAAAACCATTCTGATTAATATTCATATTGATTGATATCAATCTAAAGTAAGAGTTAACATTAATTTTGACATTAACATACAAAAATCTGAACAATCTGGAGATTTATTTGCAAACAATCAAGAAAAATCTCCATTATATTGTTTGAAATAATCTGGAGATCGTTCGAAACAATCTGGAGACATTTTGAAATCATCTCCAGATTTTAAGAAAGAATCTCCAGATTTTGCGGAAAATCTGGAGATTTTCCCCCAAAATCTCCAGATTTTTTTATTCAACGACGCGTGACGACCCCCGCTGGGGGTCATTATGATCCGTAGAGTATCATGGAAGCTTTCCATAAAGTATCAACTTCGTGATTATTACCTGTAAAGGGTTAGAAATGTCCAAAGTTCAATATTTGTCCAAAATTAATCTGGCGGCTGTTATAGCTGACGTATTCCGTACCATAGACGGTGTTGATTTATACGTTCGCAGTAGCACTGTTTTTATGCCACCTCAGCTGCAAAAATTGTCTTTTTCATATCAATGTCATGTTTGCACCGAACAACATAGTATCGACTTTCGAGGTATGACATCTTACGGTACGGTAATAAGGTGCCATATAGGTACCAGGTAACACACCATATACGTTACTAACCAGGTGCAGTATAGTACCAGGTAGGGCACCTGTAATATGTAGTAACCAGCTGCAGTATAGTACCAGGTAGCGCACCTGTAATATGTAGCAACCAGCTGCTCTTGGGGGGGGGGGCGAAAACGCTAAAGGGGGGCGAAAACGCTAGTGATCTCGACCCCCGGGGGGGGGGGCGAGTACCGAGGGCCAAATGTTGCAAAATTATATACATACAATAATGATGCATTACATATACATCCAGCAAACAAACACATAGGACCCTGCCCTTACACACACACATGACCCTGCGCTTACGTACACGCACGACTACGGAGGGCCAAGTGTTGCAAAATTATACACACACAAATCGCGCGCATCACACAAACATAGCGCAAATGCAACACACACACACGACCCCAGATTCCAACACACACACAATTCGTGCTCATCACACACACACACACACACACACACACACACACAGCTTAAGTGCAACACACACACAACGCCACTTCTGTTTCGCACACACAACCCCAGATTCCAACACACACACACACAAATCGCGCGCATCACACAAACATAGCGCAAATGCAACACACACACATAACGCCACTTCTGTTTCGCACACACAACTCCGGATTCCAACACAAACACACACACACACACACACAACCACAGTACCACTTCTGTCTGTCACACTCATATCTCACAGATTCGTGTTCAATCATACATCTCCCCCCCCCCCCCCCCCCCCCCCCCCCTCCGTTACTTTAACAACGTTCAGGATAAAGGTAGTTATCTGGTATAAATGGAGATGTATGCATATATTGTTGGAAACGGATGTGGACCAGCTACAAAATTCAACGGAGGCTGTACTGTTCATACCGTACAGCCAGATAAATGAGAAGATGTCAAGTTCAACATTCATTCATCGATGCATGATACCACCCAAATACACAATCACACACAAACAGCTTTGAAAATTGCAACACGTACACTCAGGGTCTGGCATGTGTGTGTGTCTGTATGTTTGTGTTTGCATTAATTATTGCTTTTGCGTTCCTCAGTTAACACTAAAAGCATGACTCCTTATTTCAACAAGTTCAAGGACAAATAAAAGACAGAAAGGCTATCTCACCCACTGTCCAATAAATGCATTTATAGGGCCGCGAAAACGTTCGATACAGGTGTTCCGGACCGGGTGATACTTTTCTGTATCGCATGGGCTCTAAGTTGCTGTTCGGTTACAATTTTTGTTCGAGGACACAACATTTTCTCAACTTCTGGTGCATTTCGCATCGAAACATATGTTTTCTCAGGTGGATATGATATAAATAAAATACAACATGGTGTATTCCGTATCACCCGAGGCTCCAGCACGATCGCGGGAAGGATCACCCGACGGCCGAAAATTTATCCAACACATACGCAAAGAAACACAATCACACGCACATACAATGCCGTAAGACACACACACACTGTGCCACTTGCAACACACACACACTCAGCGTCTGCCCAGTATGTGTGTGTGTGTGTTGCCTCCAGTATGTGTGTGTGTTTGCGTGCAATGAATTATATTCAATTTGACCTTATTGCGATTATTTATATTATTACCTGTAGTTTGACGATGAGTTTTACGTCCTCACCATTATCTTTCTTTGGTTGTTTCATACCCTAGACATCTATAAACAGCAATAGTATCCCAGTGTAGATAGCAAAAGGGTTTCTTACAGCCAGTTAGATGAGGAGACGACAAGCACATGGGCATATAATAGACGGCAATGGTATTTCACCCAAAATATGAAAAGAATAAAGGATGTATTTATGCAACGAACACATTGATACAAAAATCCCACAAACACACACACACTCATAAACACAAACACACACAAGGATATACACAGCACACACACTGCGCTCACAGCAACACACACACACTCAAGGCCTGTCCAACATGTGTTTGTGTGTTGTACTTCGCTGGGTGTGTGTGCATTTCTACTTCAGTGTGCGTGTTTTACTGGTATCTGTGCGGTGATTATATTGATATAGTTGATTTTGCATTCCATTCTGTTAATGTCATAATTGGTATCAACTGACGTTCAACAAAGAGTTTCACGTCATGACCATTATCTTTAATTGTGTAATTCATTCGCCAGTGAACAGCGACCGTACCCGGTGTATATAACAAGAGGCCTGGGCGGAAGCTAGTCTAAGAGTAGCTGTATTGTACAGCCAGATGTAGATCTATGCCAGGATTACAAATTCAAGGGTACATAAAAGACGGCAATGGTGACTCATCCATTCAACAATAAATACACAATATATTTATTCAACAAGCACACACACATGCAGACCTGTACACAATCACACACTCACAGACAGCACACACACACACACACACACAGCGCCCACTACAACACACACACACACACAGGGCCTGCTCGACATGCGTGTGTTGAAATTCGCCCAGTGTTTTTGTATGTTTTTACTAGAGTGTGTGCTACAATGTTCTTTTCAATTTTGCAATCCTCGGTTCATGCCAGAACTGATATTATTGAAGTACTTATAGTTTTTTTGTTTTTTGTTTTCTATTTGCTTTTGGACAGACGAGGACGATGTGGCACTGCACTCAAGTTTTTTGTAACTTATATTAACAATGCCACATACACGGTACAGACAGAAGGAAAGTCGTGTAAAGTGCCTTTTCCAAGGGCACAACGTCGGGGGCTCGGTGGGAATCGAACTCAGGACCCATAGATTCCGAGCCGAAAGCTCTACCAGTTACGCCACGCCCGACGCCACAAGTACTTATAGTTAAACAGTGAGTATTACGTCATCAGCACTATGTTTATTATACTTAGGTGATTTGCACACGAGTCTATAGCTAGCGAGGCTAGCATGGTGTAAGAAGCAAAACGGGATAAATCTAGCGGATCTGTACCTGTATTATACAGGCAGATGAATGAGAAGATAACAAGTTCAGGAGAAACATAAAAGACGGCAATCGTATCTCCCTCCATAAATCATAAAAGATGTACGATAAACTTATGCAACGCACGCACAGAAAGATAATCACACACACACACAACGACGTATACAGCACACACACACACAATGTGCACTACAACACACACACACTCAGGGCATGTTCGACATGTGTGTGTTGTACTTCGCTGTGTGTGTGTGTATTTGGTCTTCAGTGTGCGTGTTGTACTGGTATTTCTGTGTGCGTGTTTTGGGGGAAATAATTAAAATTGATCTTGAGTTCTATTCTGTTTATGTCATAATTGGTATTAACTGACATTGAACAATGAGTTTTACGTCATGTCCATCAACTTTGTGTAATTCTTTCGCAAGTGTTTGAACAATGCGACCATACCACGGTGTAAATAGCAAGAGGCCTGGGCGGAAGCTAGAGTAGCTGCATTGTACATCAAGATGAGCGCGAAAATGACAAGTTCAAGGGCACATAAAAGACGATAATGGTGTTTCATCCATTCATCAATAAATACCCGATACATTCATTCAACATACACACACACATACTTGTGCACTATCACACACACACAAAGTCTTACGCAGCACACACACTGCGCGCAGTACAGCACACACACACAGGGCCTACTCGACATGTGCGTGCTGCAATTCGCTCTGTGTTTGTGTGTATGTTTTGATTCCAGTGTGTGTGTGTCTTCGTCTGAGTGTGTGTGTGCAATGAATTACATTTATCTTTTCAACTTTGCATTCGTAGGTTTATGTCATAACTGATGTTATTACAGTACCTAAAATTAAACAAGAGTATTACGTCATCAGCACTATGTTTGTTTTAATTAGGTGATTTACACACGAGTCTATAGCTGGCGAGGTTAATGGCGTAAGTGGCAAAACGGGCTGAACCTCTAGGAGCTGTATGTTACAGCCAGACACATAAAAGACCGCGATCACATCTCACTCAATAAATCATAAAAGATGTACGAGAAACTTATCCAACGCACACACTGATAGATAATCACACACACACAAACACATAACGACGTATATATATATATAGCACACACACGCACACTGTGTGCACTACAACACACACACTCAGGGCCTGCCCGACATGTATGTGTGTTGTAGTTCGCTGTGTGTGTGTGCATATTTTGACTCCAGTATGCGTGTTTGTACTGGTATCTGTGTGCGCGTGTTTTGTGGGAAAATGGTTATAATTGATCTTGAGTTCTATTCTGTTTATGTCATTATTCGTATCAACTGAGGTTAACAATGCATTTTATGTCTTGACCATCATCTTTGTGTAATTTATCGCAAATGTTTGAACACTGCGACCATACCACGGTGTAAATAGCATGAGACCTGGGCGGAACCTAGGTGGAGTAGCTGTATTGTACAGCAAGATGAACGCGAAAATGACAAGTTCAAGGACACGTAAAAGACGATAATGGTGTCTCATTCATCCATCAATAAATACCCGATACATTCATTCAACACACACACACACAAATACACAATCAGACACACACACACACAAAGTCTTACGCAGCACACACACTGCGCGCACTGCAACACACACACACACACAGGGCATGTTCGACATGTGTGTGTTGTCTCTCGCTGTGTGTGTGTGCATTTTGACTTCAGTGTGCGTGTTGTACTGGTATCTGTGTGCGCGTGTTTCTGGGAAAACAATTATAATCGATCTTGAGTTCCATTCTGTTTATGTCATAATTGGTATCAACTAACGTTTAATAATGAGTTTTACGTCATGACCATCATCTTTGTGTAATTCGTTCGCAAGTGTTTAAACACTGCGACCATACCACTGTGTAAATAGCAAGAGACCTGGGCGGAACCTAGAGTAGCTGTATTGTACAGCAAGATGAACGCGAAAATGACAAGTTCAAGGACACGTAAAAGACGATAATGGTGTCTCATTCATCCATCAATAAATACCCGATACATTCATTCAACACACACACAAACACATTCACAATCACACACACACACAAAGTCTTACGCAGCACACACACTGCGCGCACCAAAACACACACACACAGGGCCTGTTCGACATGTGTGTGTTGTAGTTCGCTGTGTGTGTGTGTGCATTTTGACTTCAGTGTGCGTGTTGTACTGGTATCTGTGTGCGCGTGTTTGGGGGGAAATAATTAAAATTGATCTTGAGTTCCATTCTGTTTATGTCATAATTGGTATCAACTGACGTTTAACAATGAGTTTTACGTCATGACCATCAACTTTGTGTAATTCGTTCGCAAGTGTTTAAACACTGCGACCATACCACGGTGTAAATAGCAAGAGACCTGGGCGGAACCTAGGTGGAGTAGCTGTATTGTACAGCAAGATGAATGCGAAAATGACAAGTTCAAGGACACGTACGAGACGATAATGGTGTCTCATTCATCCATCAATAAATACCCGATACATTCATTCAACATACACACACACACACACACATACACAATCACACACACTGCGCGCACTGTAACACACACACAGGGCCTGCCCGACATGTGTGTGTGTTGTACTTCGCTGTGTGTGTGTGTATTTTGACTTCAGTGTGCGTGTTTTTTTGCTGCTATTTGTGCACGTGTGTAGGGAAGGATCAATTATATGACTATAATTGATTTATATATAGATATATGATTAATATAAGTATCGACTGACGTTTATCAATGACCATGATATTTCAACTTGTTATTTATTCGCAAGGGTATGAAAAGTGAATGTACCCCTGTAAATAGCAATAGGCTTGGCGGAACCTAGAGTAGCTGCATTGTAATGTACAGCCAGATGAATGCCAAGATGACAAGTTCAAGGGCACATAAAAGACGGCAATGGTGTCTCATCCATTCATCATAAATATACGATGCATTCATTACACACACACACACACACACACACAGATACACAATCACATACACAAGGGCGTACACAACGCACACACACTGCGCGCACTACAGCGCACACGCACAGGGTCTGCCCGACTTGTGTGTGTTGCAATTCGCCCAGTGTGTGTGTGTAGGTTTTGACTCTAGTGTGTGTGTATCTGCGGTTGTGTGTGTGAGTGCAATGAATTATATTGTTCTTTCAATTTTGCGCTCCTCTGTTAATGTCATAACTGTTGTTACTACAGTACCCAATGTTAAACAATGAGTATTACGTAATGAGTACTATCTTTACTATATTAATAATGTGATTTATACGCGAGTCTATGGCTAGCGATAGTGGCTGAATCTGGCGGAGCTGTATTTTACAGCCAAACCAATGTCAAGTTGACAAGTTAAAGGCCACATAAAAGACAGTCATCGTATCTCATCCGATTGTCAAAAAAGAATGTTAATGAATTCATCCAGACAGATACAAAATCACACACACTCAGACGTAGGCAACAGACACATACACACACACACACACACACACACACACACACACACACACACTGCTCGCACTACAACACGCATACACAGGGCCTGTCCGACATGTGTGTGTTGAAACTCGCTCAGTGTGTTTGTGTGTGTGTGTTGTCTCCAGTGTGTGTTTCTGCGTCTCTGTGTGTGCGTGCAATGAATTCATTGCTCTTTTCAACTTTGCATTCGTAGGTTGATGCCATAACTGATGTTAATACCGTACCTAAAGTTAAAAAAAGAATATGTCGTCATTAGGACTATCTTTACTATGATTTGGTGATTTGTTCAACAGGCTATGGTTAGCAACAGTAATAAAAAGCAAAACAGGCTGAAATTTTACATTCTTCTTTAATGCTATATCTGATTATTACAGTAAATTCAATGAGTATTACGTTATAAGTACATGTGTACCATCATTTTCATGATTAGGTTGATTTACACACCTGTCTATAGTTAGCGACAGTAGCATCTTGTAAATGGCATAACGTTTTGAACCTAGGCTAGATTAGAACATGGCCATCTTTCCTAGAGGTATTTTACAGCCAGATAAATGCCAAGTTGACAAGTTCAAGACCACATAAAAGAAGACAATCGTATCGCCCCTATCAATCACAAAATTATATACTTTATACTATGAACTTATCCAACGCACACACAGATACACAATCACACATACTCGCGTACACAGCACACACACACACTGCGCGCACTACAGCACACACACACAGGGCCTGCCCAACATGTGTGTGCTGCAATTCGCTCACTGTGTGTGTGTGTATGTTTGGACTCTATTGTGTGTATATCTGCGTTTGTGTGCGTGCGTGCAAGAAGTTACTTTGTTCTTTCCAACTTTGCATCTTGTATTGTCAAAACCTGGCTGGCGGAAATCGCGGTAATGCGAGTACATAGCGTTCTTACAGCGCAGACACAACGCACCATGAGCGACCGTATAACGAATGCACACATAGATCACGATTTAGTACCGTGCGTTCTGCGATCGCTTTGCGCATACTACGCGTACTGATAGCGTGATCAACGCACACTCCAGATTTGGAATAAATACGAAGGTGCATCTGACTCCAGACAAAAAAATCATCTCAAGATGTATATAACTTTATTGCACAACAATTGTACGAGGTACAAAGTATGGTATCTACATAACTACAGTGCTTATAGCACTTTAGTTATGTAGATGCCATACTTTGTACCTCTTAACTTTAGGTAAGGCTTATCTAACTAATACAGGAGTTGTATTATGGGTAAGTTTCTTACAATCATTGGAGGCTTTTACAATCATTTGGGAAATTTCTAATGTCTAAACCTTCTTTGATATATTTTCCTTTATCTGCCATGCAGGGATTGTCACATGTCATTATGTATTTGAATTTGCACTTCAGGTCCATTTGGATAAATCCTTGTGTACAAAATGACAGCCTTCTGTATAGAGAATTGCGTATATCGGAATATTTGGGACATACAACCATAAAGTGATATTCGTCTTCTATTAGCTCTGGACAGAATGGACAAACCCTCTGGTCGATAGGGATTTTTTGGAATCTTCCGGTTTATGATGTCAGATCCAGGCCAGGACTGACGAATTTGTACCGGGGGCATGGAGAGATGGTCACAACTTGCTGGACACCATGAATGCAGGACACTGGTCCCAACAGAGCCTCCAGGGACGGGAAGATGTAGAGGAACCTGCTCAAGCACTGGGTCAATTTGTGTGACACACGTGCCATTTTGTGTAACAGATATTTGACTTAATTTGCTGATAATGGCACTTTTTTTGTGTGTAGAACCACATGATATAAAGGTGCAATATAGAGCCATATTACAACTTTGAAAGAGGGCGTAAGGTTTCATAATTGTTTAATTTACGTGTTTGATAAAGATCTTGAATACGTTTTGTGGTGTGTATGAGTGTGATTTTTATAGAAGTTGAAATGCTAAGACGATAGGGGAAATCATTAAGGACAAAGTGAAAACAAACACAATCTTAACAGTGCACATAATTTCTTAAGGTAAATGATGGCCCACATTTCTGTAAAAGCACAGTGTCACTGCTTTACTGCTTCGCAAATGAATAAAAAAAATCTCTTCACTGTTTACTTGTCAATGTTCTACTTGCACTGCCTGTAAACAAAGGCATACGTAGTACAAAGGGTTCCTCTAACAAAAATACTCTATTGGCAATGCTCGCAAACAAAAGTATATGTAACACAAACTGTTCCTCTGACACACCTGAAATGCGTTTGGAATGCAGTTAGCACCAGGTGCGTCAGGCATGCGGTCGGTAGACGTTGTGTGCGTCCGAAAAACGCCCAACATACGTACCCCATACGAATCTATTCGCAGTACTGAAAATTCTGTTGCGCATTTCAGTTGCAATCATACGCATCTCATGCGAAATAAAAACGCTGAAGTCGTAATTCAAACGCCAGATGGGCTCGACGTTCAATTTAATTTATTCCAAAAAATTCCAAATGTTGGGCGTTCGGCCGCGTGTTGACAAAATTTCATTTGGAACTCACGCGCACTTGAAAATATACGCAGGTGTAAACCCACCTTTACGCAGCACACACACTGCGCGCACTGCAACACACACACACAGGGCCTGCCCTGTTCAAGATGAACGCGAAAATGACAAGTTCAAGGACACGTAAAAGACGACAATGGTGTCTCATTCCCCCATCAATAAATACCCGATACATTCATTCAACACACACACAAACACATTCACAATCACACACACACAAAGTCTTACGCAGCACACACACTGCGCGCACTGCAACACACACACACAGGGCCTGCCCGACGTGTGTGTGTGTTGTACTTCGCTGTGTGTGTGCGTATTTTTACTTCAGTGTGCGTGTTGCACTGGTATCTGTATGCGCGTGTTTGGGGGGAAATAATTCAAATTGATCTTGAGTTCCATTCTGTTTATGTTGTAATTGGTATCGACTGACGTTTAACATTGAGTTTTACGTAATGACCATCATCTTTGTGTCATTCATTTGCATTCGCAAGTGCTTGAACAATGCGACCATACTACGGTGTAAATAGCAAGAGGCCTGGCGGAACCTAGGTGAAGTAGCTGTATTGTACAGCAAGATGAATGCGAAAATGACAAGTTCAAGGACACGTAAGAGACGATAATGGTGTCTAATTCACCCATCAATAAATACCCGATACATTCATTCAACACACACACAAACACATTCACAATCACACACACACAAAGTCTTACGCAGCACACACACTGCGCGCACTGCAACACACACACACAGGGCCTGCCCGACGTGTGTGTGTGTTGTACCTCGCTGTGTGTGTGTGTATTTGGTCTTCAGTGTGCGTGTTGTACTGGTATCTGTATGCGCGTGTTTTTGGGAAAACAATTATAATCGATCTTGAGTTCCATTCTGTTTATGACATAATCGGTATCAACTGACGTTTAACAATGAGTTTTACGTCATGACCATCATCTTTGTGTCATTCATTCGCAAGTGTTTGAACACTGCGACCATAACACGGTGTAAATAGCAAGAGGCCTGGGCGGAACCTAGAGTAGCTGTATTGTACAGCAAGATGAACGCGAAAGTTCAAGGACACGTAAAAGACGATAATAGTGTCTCATTCATCCATCAATAAATACCCGATACATTCATTCAACACACACACAAACACATTCACAATCACACACACACAAAGTCTTACGCAGCACACACACTGCGCGCACTGCAACACACACACACGTACAGGGCCTACCAGACATGTGTGTGTGTGTGTGTGTTGTACTTCGCTGTGTGTGTGTGTGCATTTTGACTTCAGTGTGCGTGTTGTACTGGTATCTGTGTGCGCGTGTTTTGGGGAAAATGATTAAAATTGATATTGAGTTCCATTCTGTTTATGACATAATTGGTATCAACTGACGTTTAACAATAAGTTTTACATCATGATCATCATCTTTGTGTAATTCATTCGCATTCGGAAGTGTTTGAACACTGCGACCATACCACGGTGTAAATAGCAAGAGGCCTGGGCGGAACCTAGAGTAGCTGTATTGTACAGCAAGATGAACGCGAAAATGACAAGTTCAAGGACACGTAAAAGACGATAATGGTGTCTCATTCACCCATCAATAAATACCCGATACATTCATTCAACACGCACACAAACACATTCACAACCACACACACACAAAGTCTTACGCAGCACACGCACTGCGCGCACCAAAATACACACACTCAGGGCCTGCCCGACGTGTGTGTGTGTGTGTTGTACTTCGCTGTGTGTGTGTGCATTTTGACTTCAGTGTGCGTGTTGTACTGGTATCTGTGTGCGCGTGTTTTGGGGGAAATAATCAAAATTGATCTTGAGTTCCATTCTATTTATGTCATAATTGGTATCGACTGACGTTTAACATTGAGTTTTACGTTATGACAAGGAGGTTAAAACACTTGGTTATGACCATCATCTTTGTGTAATTCATTCGCAAGGGTTTGAGCACTGCGACCATAACACGGTGTTCTAAAATAGAAGAGGCCTGGGCGGAACCTAGAGTAACTGTATAAATGTACAGCAAGATGATCGCTACATTTACAATTCCAAGATCACGTAAAAGACAATAATGGTGTCTCATTCATCCATCATTCAACACACACACAAACACATTCACAATCACACACACACAAAGTCTTACGCAGCACACGCACTGCGCGCACCAAAACACACACACACAGGGCCTGCCCGACATGTGTGTGTGTGTGTTGTACTTCACTGTGTGTTTGTGCATTTTGACTTCAGTGTGAGTGTTTTTACTGGTATTTGTGTGCGCGTGTTTGGGGGGAAATAGTGAAAGTTGATCTTGAGTTCTATTTTGTTTATGTTCATTCTATTTTTTACGATAGCACGGGAGACAAAATTGCTGACTTTGTAAATGAAGCATTGAATGACCCAAACGAGCGGGGAATCGTTTGTCGGCACTTACTAGTATTAGGCCATGTTGATTTGATCGTATTGATGGAATCCTATGGGAACGCCATAACTGATGTGTATATGCGAAACTGCCGAAAGAAAAAAGTGGCAGTCATTTGTAATTAATTTGTTTATTTGCAAATCCATGCCCGTAGGCTAATTGCAATGATACAGACAGTAAAAAGTAACAAGTGTCTATTCTATATACACACACGTCAGCTATCTATGTACATGTTTCTACATTCTTTACTGGGAGGTTTGACTTCTTCTTTGGAGGCAGTGGCTGATGAAAAGTCCCACTTCTTTATTGATTAGTGGGCTCTGTGATTTTAACAAATCTTCAATTCGAAGTGGTCGTGAAGGTCGTGAACAAATGATGAAGCACTGTGTGCGTATTACGTGCCCATCTGGAGATTTTCTATTTTTGTTCTTCAACATCTTCTTTTACTTTGTTATTCATTTTGGCATTTATGTCCGAAAATTGATGTGCGCTCGGACGTCATCCGTATTATGAAGCCAACGTGGCCTGATGAATGCGGAAAGTTTGCACCTCCGTGCTAATCGTCAAAGGTGCCAAATTTCTCCGGGGAGCTCAGCGTACCATGCAATCAGTTAGATTATTGGAGCAAGGAGAATAAACAAGACCTATGTGGATCTAGTACTGCTCCGCCCTTTCCGCTGCAAAATACATGTCGTTTGTTCCCCGAGCAAACGGTTACAAGCTACTCGTACATTCATTATTGTCCTTTTGTTCTCATTCATAACCATGGCACATATCTTCACAACCTTGTGTAAAATTTGTTTCAAGTTTTATAACACCTTGTTGCCAACACACTGTCATTGTTTTTGGGGTGAGGATTACCAGATTGTTTACCCAGCTCTCAGTTCCCAGCCTCGCAGATAAAAACCAAGGAGATTGATAAAAGCTCCTTGTAAAAACTTAATAATGATTGTTCAATTTCTTCCTTGATACAAAGTTGGTTACAAAGTTGGTTACAAAGTTGGTTACAAAGTTGGATACAATGAATAACAATGATGATAAAATTGTAAGACCCTTTTAAATCGAGCCAAGGACGTTATATAAATCTCTATAACGTCCTTGATCGAAACGAAAAAAATTACTGAACAATAACCGCCCTAATGACCAAAGCGAGCGGATGCATTTGTTTGTCGCTTCCTGTAAAGAATGCGTGAAGTTGGCACCTCTGTGATAATCGTCCCAAAGGGCGGCTTCAACACTCTCCACGCAGAGAATGTGTTGAATGAATGTATCGGGTATTTATTGATGGATGAATGAGACACCATTATCGTGTTTTACGTGTCCTTGAACTTTCGCGTTCATCTTGCTGTACAATACAGCTACTCTAGGTTCCGCCCAGGCCTCTTGCTATAAATACCGTGTTATGGTCGCAGTGTTCAAACACTTGCGAATGAATTACACAAAGATGATTGATGGTCATGACGTAAAACTCATTGTTAAACGTCAGTTGATACCGATTATGTCATAAACAGAATGGAACTCAAGATCAATTTTTTATTATTTGCCCCCAAACACGCGCATACAGATACCAGTACAACACGCACACTGAAGACCAAATGCACACACACACAGCGAGGTCGGGCAGGCCCTGTGTGTGTGTGATGTGGTGCGCGCAATGTGTGTGCTGCGTAAGACTTTGTGTGTGTGTGATTGTGAATGTGTTTGTGTGTGTGTTGAATGAATGTATCGGGTATTTATTGATGGGTGAATGAGACACCATTATCGTCTCTTACGTGTCCTTGAACTTGTCATTTTCGCATTCATCTTGCTGTACAATACAGCTACTTCACCTAGGTTCCGCCCAGGCCTCTTGCTATTTACACCGTAGTATGGTCGCAGTGTTCAAACACTTGCGAATGCAAATGAATGACACAAAGATGATGGTCATGACGTAAAACTCATGTTAAACGTCAGTTGATACCAATTATGACATAATCAGAATGGAACTCAAGATCAATTTTAACTATTTCCCCCCAAACACGCGCACACAAATACCAGGAAAAACACACACACTGAAGTCAAAATGCACGCACACACACAGCGAAGTACAACACACACACACATGTCGGGCAGGCCCTGAGTGTGTGTGTTGCAGTGCGTGCAGTGTGTGTGATGCGTAAGACATTGTGTGTGTGTGTGATTGTGTATGTGTGTTTGTGTGTATGTGTTTGCGTGATTATCTATCCGTGTGTGCGTTGAATAAGTTTCTCGTAGATCTTTTATGATTTATTGAGTGAGATATGACTGCGATCTTTTATGTGTCTCTTTTTTTTCATTTATCTGGCTGTAACATACAGCTCCTAGTAGAGGTTCAGCCCGTTTTGCTACTTTTTTTTGCGTGTGATAGTGTACATGTATGTGTGAGTATGTGTGTGTGTGTTTTGAATGAATGTATCGTGAATTTATTGATGAATGGAAAACACCATTATCGTCTTCTATGTGCCCTTGAACTTGTCCTTTTCGCGTTCATCTTGCTGTACAATACAGCTACTCTAGGTTCCGCCCAGGCCTCTTGCTATTTACACCGTGGTATGGTCGTAGCGTTCATACACTTGCGAATGTGTAAATTACACAAATATGATGGTCGTGACGTTAAACTCATTGTTAAACGTCAGTTGATACCAATCATGACATAAACAGAATGGAACTCAAGATCAATTTCAATTATTTCCCCAAAAACACGCGCACACAGATTAATACCAGTAAAATACGCACACTGAAGTCAAAATGCACACACACACAGCGAAGTTGTTCAAGATCAATTTAATTATTTCCCCAAAAACACGCGCACACAGATACCAGTACAACACGCACACTGAAGTCAAAATACGCACACACACAGCGAAGTACAACACACACACACGTCGACACGCGCACACAGATTAATACCAGTAAAACACGCACACTGAAGTCAAAATGCACACACACACAGCGAAGTACAACACACACGTCTGGTAGGCCCTGAGTGTGTGTGTTGCAGTGCGCGCAGTGTGTGTGTTGCGTAATACTTTGTGTGTGTGTGATTGTGTATGTGTGTGTGTGTGTGTGTTGAATGAATGTATCGGGTATTTATTGATAGATGAATGAATGAGAAATAATTATCGTCTTTTACCTGATCTTAAACTTGTCATTTTCACGTTCATCTTGCTGTACAATACAGCTACTCCACCTAGTTTCCGTCCAGGCCTCTTGCTATTTACACCGTGGTATGGTCGCAGTGTTCATACACTTGCGAATGAATTACACAAAGATGATGGTCGTGACGTTAAACTCATTGTTAAACGTCAGTTGATACCAATTACAACATAAACAGAATGGAACTCAAGATCAATTTGAATTATTTCCCCCCAAACACGCGCATACAGATACCAGTACAACACGCACACTGAAAACCAAATACACACACACACAGCGAGGTACAACACACACACACATGTCGGGCAGGCCCTGTGTGTGTGTGTTGTGGTGCGCGCAGTGTGTGTGCTGCGTAAGACTTTGTGTGTGTGTGATTGTGTATGTGTTTGTGTGTGTTGAATGAAAGAATCGGGTATTTATTGATGGATGAATGAGACACCATTATCGTTTTTTACGTGTCCTTGAACTTGTCATTTTCGCGTTCATCTTGCTGTACAATACAGCTGTACTCTAGTTTCCGTCCAGGCCTCTTGCTATTTACACCGTGGTATGGTCGCAGTGTATTACACAAAGATGGTGGTCGTGACGTTAAACTTATTGTTAAACGTCAGTTGATACCAATTATGTCATAAACAGAATGGAACTCACGATCAATTTTAATTATTTCCCCAAAACACGCACACAGATACCAGTACAACACGCACACTGAAGTAAAAATGCACACACACACAGCGAAGTACAACACACACATGTCGAACATGCCCTGAGTGTGTGTGTGTTGTAGTGCACATTGTGTGTGTGTGTGCTGTATACGTCGTTGTGTGTGTGTGTGATTATCTTTCTGTGCGTGCGTTGCATAAGTTTATCGTACATCTTTTATGATTTATGGAGGGAGATACGATTGCCGTCTTTTATGTTTCTCCTGAACTTGTTATCTTCTCATTCATCTGCCTGTATAATACAGGTACAGATCCGCTAGATTTATCCCGTTTTGCTTCTTACACCATGCTAGCCTCGCTAGCTATAGACTCGTGTGCAAATCACCTAAGTATAATAAACATAGTGCTGATGACGTAATACTCACTGTTTAACTATAGGTACTTCAATAATATCAGTTCTGGCATGAACCGAGGATTGCAAAATTGAAAAGAACAATGTAATCCATTGTAGCACACACTCTAGTAAAAACATACAAAAACACTGGGCGAATTTCAACACACGCATGTCGAGCAGGCCCTGTGTGTGTGTGTGTGTGTTGTAGTGGGCGCTGTGTGTGTGTGTGTGTGTGTGTGTGTGTGCTGTCTGTGAGTGTGTGATTGTGTACAGGTCTGCATGTGTGTGTGCTTGTTGAATAGATATATTGTGTATTTATTGTTGAATGGATGAGTCACCATTGCCGTCTTTTATGTACCCTTGAATTTGTCATCCTGGCATAGATCTACATCTGGCTGTACAATACAGCTACTCTAGCTTCCGCCCAGGCCTCTTGCTAGTTATATATATACACCGGTTGCAGTCGCTGTTCACTTGCGAATGAATTACACAATGAAAGATAATGGTCATGACGTGACACTCTTTGTTGAACGTCAGTTGATACCAATTATGACCTTAACAGACTGGAATGCAAAATCAACTATATCAATATAATCACCGCACAGATACCAGTACAACACGCACACTGAAGTAAAAATGCACACACACAGCGAGATGCAACACACACGTCAGACAGGCCTTGTGTGTGTGTGTGTTGCTGTGAGCGCATTGTGTGTGTTGTGTATATCCTGGTGTGTGTGTGTGTGTTTGTGTTTATGAGTGTGTGTGTGTTTGTGGGATTTTTGTATCAATGTGTTCGTTGCATAAATACATCCTTTATTCTTTTCATATTTTGGGTGAAATACCATTGCCGTCTATTATATGCCCATGTGCTTGTCGTCTCCTCATCTAACTGGCTGTAAGAAACCCTTTTGCTATCTACACTGGGATACTATTGCTGTTTATAGATGTCTAGGGTATGAAACAACCAAAGAAAGATAATGATGAGGACGTAAAACTCATCGTCAAACTACAGGTAATAATATAAATAATATCTCTACTGGAACGCAATCGCAATAAGGTCAAATTGAATATAATTCATTGCACGCAAACACACACACATACTGGAGGCAACACACACACACACATACTGGGCAGACGCTGAGTGTGTGTGTGTTGCAAGTGGCACAGTGTGTGTGTGTCTTAAGGCCCCCTCTCACTTGACGTGCGGCACGCTTGCGGCATTGCTGCGTTCGGAAGATGCTCAACGAATTTCAGAGATAAAGAACGAATTTTCTTACTTGTTGTATATTTTGTCGTCTTTTATGTTATACTTTTACGTATTGTGCAATATCTGAATCATAAAAAATCGAAGAAAATAACAAAACAGTGACGCAGTGAACGAACGCAGCAATGCCGCAAGCGTGCCGCACGTCAAGTGAGAGGGGGCCTTTACGGCTTTGTATGTGCGTGTGATTGAATGTGTTTCTTTGCGTATGTGTTGGATAAATTTTCGGCCGTCGGGTGATCCTTCCCGCGGTCGTGCTGGAACCACGGGTGATACGGAATACACCGTGTTGTATTTTATTTATATCATATCCACCTGAGAAAACATATCTTTTGATGCGAAATGCACCAGAAGTTGAGAAAATGTTGTGTCCTCGAACAAAAATTGTAACCGAACAGCAACTTAGAGCCCATGCGATACAGAAAAGTATCACCCGGTCCGGAACACCTGTATCGAACGTTTTCGCGGCCCTATAAATGCATTTATTGGACAGTGGGTGAGATAGCCTTTCTGTCTTTTATTTGTCCTTGAACTTGTTGAAATAAGGAGTCATGCTTTTAGTGTTAACTGAGGAACGCAAAAGCAATAATTAATGCAAACACAAACATACAGACACACACACATGCCAGACCCTGAGTGTACGTGTTGCAATTTTCAAAGCTGTTTGTGTGTGATTGTGTATTTGGGTGGTATCATGCATCGATGAATGAATGTTGAACTTGACATCTTCTCATTTATCTGGCTGTACGGTATGAACAGTACAGCCTCCGTTGAATTTTGTAGCTGGTTATGAATCCACATCCGTTTCCAACAATATATGCATACATCTCCATTTATACCAGATAACTACCTTTATCCTGAACGTTGTTAAAGTAACGGAGGGGGGGGGGGAGATGTATGATTGAACACGAATCTGTGAGATATGAGTGTAACAGACAGAAGTGGTACTGTGGTTGTGTGTGTGTGTGTGTGTGTTTGTGTTGGAATCCGGAGTTGTGTGTGCGAAACAGAAGTGGCGTTATGTGTGTGTGTTGCATTTGCGCTATGTTTGTGTGATGCGCGCGATTTGTGTGTGTGTGTGTTGGAATCTGGGGTTGTGTGTGTGTGTTGCATTTGCGCTATGTTTGTGTGATGCGCGCGATTTGTGTGTGTGTGTGTTGGAATCTGGGGTTGTGTGTGTGTGTTGCACTTGCGCTATGTTTGTGTGATGCGCGCGATTTGTGTGTGTGTGTGTTGGAATCTGGGGTTGTGTGTGTGTGTTGCACTTGCGCTATGTTTGTGTGATGCGCGCGATTTGTGTGTGTATGATTTTGCAACACTTGGCCCTCCGTAGTACGACCCTGCGTTTACACACACACGGCCCTGCGCTTACACACACACGGCCCTGTGCCTACACACACACACACGGCCCAGCCCCTACACACACACGACCCTGCGCCTACACACACACGACCCTGCGCTTACACACACACGACCCTGCGCCTACACACACACACACACACACGGCCCTGGTGCGCCTACACATACACACGACCCTGCGCCTACACACACACGACCCAGCGCTCGCACACACACGACCCTGCGCCTACACACACACGACCCTGCGCCTGCACACACACGCCCCTGCGCTTACACACTTCTTACGACGCTCATGCACTGAAATATTCTCACATACATTTACGGGAGTGACACACTGATTCATACGCTGTTGGGTTGTGATGTCTGTCTTTAAATCAAGCTTTAAGTTGATATCTAGGGACCGTAAAAACTTTGTCTAGAATGTAGTCTCGGTAGCTAAATATTGGTAACAGAAAGTTAATAACGGTCTAGCTGTGGCGTCTATAGTTACAGTGTCGGAGTTGTGCTGACTAGGCACCTTGAACTTGATTAAACTTAACTGCGCTGACCTGGTGTTCTTGTCGTAAAACAGGTTGATCTGTACGCAGTGCAAAAAAAGCAACAGATTGAGTGGAAAACACTGTTGATTTGAATTGATACAAAATAATACGGAATAAGAAAGTACCGTAAAACCTTTCAAATACTTACAGTTACTTAAAATTCCAGCTATAAAATATTCTACTAAGGGAGTTCTATCGAAAGATATCTTGGATCCTGAATCCTGTAACTAGCTGTATATATACAAGCATAAGAATATCGATGTATGCATAATAACAAAGTATGGTGCACATATGAGAGTACGAACACACGTTTTATTTATAACACATACTCAAGCATGCGCATGTGCATATTGCATAAATATTTTGCGTCTACATAAGATTTCTGCAGACATACATACATATTATGTGTATACGAAGAGAGTGTGCGAATACAAACATGGCTGTGTTTACACACACATGAGCGTGTACATTTATGTGCATATACACGGGTAATGTGTACACACACAGAGAGTGTAAGTGTGCACATACATACATGGCTGTGTGTACACACACATGAGACTTGTGTATGCGCACATACACGAGTTATGTGTACACACGCAGTGAGTGTAAGCGTGTACATACATACATGGCTGTGTATACACACACGAGACTTGTGTATGCGCACATACACAAGTAATGTGTACACACGCAGTGAGTGTAAGTGTGTACATACATACATGGCTGTGTGTACACACACGAGACTTGTGTATGTGCACGTACACGAGTTATGTGTACACACGCAGTGACGGTGTGTACATACATACGTGGCTGTGTGTGTACATACATACATGGCTGTGTGTACACACACGAGATTTGTGTATGTGCACATACACGATACTTGTGTATGTGCACACATGCAGTGAGTGTATATGTACATACACAAGTAATGTCTGTACATACACAGTGAGTGTAAGTGTGTACATACATACATGGTTGTGTGTACACACACGAGATTTGTGTATGTGCACATACACGCGTTATGTGTACACACGCAGTGAGTGTAAGTGTGCGCATACATACATGGCTGTGTGTACACACACGAGATTTGTGTATGTGCACATACACGATACTTGTGTATGTGCACACATGCAGTGAGTGTATATGTACACAAGTAATGTCTGTACAGACACAGTGAGTGTAAGTGTGTACATACATACATGGCTGTGTGTACACACACGAGACTTGTGTATGCGCACATATACGAGTAATGTATATTTTACTCCGTACCAATTCTCGCTTGTTTCTCTTTAAATCCTGTTTGAAAACGCCTAAAATATGTCCCTCAAGTCGTGTTCAAACAGCGAAAAATGTATTGATAGGCCGTCTGAAATTAACATATGCACACTATTAGCACCTGACAAGATTTACCATTGGAATGGAAAGGTTGTAGAAGTGTTTATTTTTGTCGGAAGCATATCAGCAAGGATGTCCTGACAATCTGACGTTCTATGCGGCTCACCTTGGCCGGCTCACATGGTCCCAATTAGACTATGAATCTAAAGGAATGTTTGCAGACCTTCTCTCAGGATGCAGGTTTGACAAGTGAGACCTCTTGGACATGGTCAATCAGTGTAAAATTACAATATGGACGTATGAATCAGTGAATCAATCCTGTAAATATATGTGAGAATATTTGCCCTTTCAGTGCATGACAGTCTTAAGACGTGTGTAAGCGCAAGGTCGTGCGTGAGTGAAATCGCCGGGTAGTGTGTGTGTAAACGATGGATCGTGTGTACACATTACTCGTGTATGTGCACATAAACAAATCTCGTGTGTGTACACACAGCCATGTATGTATGTACACACTTACACTCACTGCGTGTGTACACATAACTCGTGTATGTGCGCATACACAAGTCTCATGTGTGTGTACACACAGCCATGTATGTATGTACACACTTACACTCACTGCGTGTGTACACATAACTCGTGTATGTGCACATACACAAGTCTCATGTGTGTGTATACACAGCCATGTATACGCTTACACTCACTGCGCGTGTACACATAACTCGTGTATGTGCACATACACAAGTCTCATGTGTGTGTATACACAGCCATGTATGTATGTACACGCTTACACTCACTGCGTGTGTACACATAACTCGTGTATGTGCACATACACAAGTCTCATGTGTGTGTATACACAGCCATGTATGTATGTACACGCTTACACTCACTGCGTGTGTACACATAACTCGTGTATGTGCACATACACAAGTCTCATGTGTGTGTATACACAGCCATGTATGTATGTACACGCTTACACTCACTGCGTGTGTACACATAACTCGTGTATGTGCACATACACAAGCCTCATGTGTGTGTACACACAGCCATGTATGTATGTACACACTTACACTCACTGCGTGTGTACACATAACTCGTGTATGTGCACATACACAAGTCTTATGTGTGGTACACACATGAGGTTGAGTGTACGTACAGATCAACCTGTTTTACGACAAGAACACCAGGTCAGCGCAGTTAAGTTTAATCAAGTTCAAGGTGCCTAGTCAGCACAACTCCGACACTGTAACTATAGACGCCACAGCTAGACCGTTATTACCTCCATGAAATGTCATGGAATGGAGGTTATATTTTCTGTTATGTGTCTCTGTCTGTGTAGATGATTACTCAAGAACGGTTGAATGGATTGGTTTTATACTTGTTGTGTTGGTGGGGTGTGATGAAAGCTCGAATCGATGAGATTTTGGGAGCCGTATCTGTCGTTATAATCGATGTAATAATATCAGAAATCACCCCTTTATTTGAGATATATTGGTACAGGCATCGTGCTTTATGTGTTTGTTAATGGGCTTAGCTCCAAGCAGATGGTGAAAGCTGTTTGGGGAACCCCGAGTTTTTTTTAAATATGATAATTAGTTTTATTTATGTCTGCTTAGGATATCATGGAGATGTGAAGCGTAAGTATAATTGTAAGAAGTTGAGGTACCTACGCTAATGCTTAACAGGTATGGATGTCTCACATACTGTACTGCTGATTTGAGTGACATGGTGATTAAAATGCCATTAGCTCTGCGCGACTAAGGTGGCCCAGGCCTGTCTTGCCAAATGCCTCATTTAAATATGATGATTAGGTACTTGAATATTGTAATGAATCAAGTGCGAGTTAGGTGCTTGTAAATATGCAGTAGTTCAGCACGTCACCGGAACGTACTGCGCCTGCGCGAACCCTGGTGTTTTGGGGCTTGGTTTGGTCAACGTTGCATTGAAATCCCGCTTGTTGCACAGTATATGTTAGAGACATGGTTTCATGCAAAACGTACACGGGATTTTACCCTTATATACGCACGTACTTTCTTAAATGCGGCCCTTTAGTAAACCGGGGGTTTAGCAAGGTTTAGCATGTCTATACTTTTCGCGCAGGCGCAGTACGTTCCGGTGACGTGCTCAGTAGTTCCCCTCCCAGTGTCCCGCCTGCTGTTTTGCATCCCAATCACGTGCTAATTTCCCCTGGTGAGTTAATTGCTTTACCTCCGGACTCCATTTCCAAGATGGCCCAGCAAATACAAAGCAAAGGACAAGACAGGGCTGTATGTGCTAATGTGTAGGTGTTCGTTTTGTGACTAGAAATAAAGCATGTAATATTCTTTCTTATGTACAGACCTGCGGTTATTGTGTAGTTCATACTATTTGTCTATAAATCAAAAATAACCTTGACTGTGTACGTGAGAACTAAGACTTCCAAAAAATGTCTCAAAAAGTTTCAATTGGGCATATCATCCTACACGAGTATTAAAGATATTTTTGTGTTGATCTTATCCAACACACAATATTTCCAAGGAGGTTAAATAAGGGTTAGGGTTTTAACCTCGATATTTCAGTTGTTGCTTTTGTGAACACATTGTCTAGACAGTTAACGTTATTGTCTTAAGTCAGAGAAGAACTTTTGCACTGATGGCGAAAAATTTGTCGTGGATGCTTCAAGGATGCTTTTATTAATTTCCCCTGGTTGAAACCGCACAAAATAGCTACACGTAACTCTTTCTCTAAGACAAAATTCCCAGACAGGCAGCTGCGAATCGGCTCCGATTATTGTCTAATTCCTTTGGTAAAAACAACTTTCCCAGCCAGAGGAGGACAATGATCTTTTGTTCTCCAATCAAGCACAAACAATACTAAAACAACAGACTTTGTACATGTACATCGGAATTACCCCGCTTCCAGCACAAGTCTTTGTGGCTTAGTTGGTAAGGGTTTGATACTACATGTGAACTTTGTTTTGACCCGGGTTCGAAACCGAGTTGGTGTAATTTTCTATTTCCTTTTTTCACTACTAGTATTTATCACAATCTTTTTGCACATTTGTAATTCAAACGTTGGTTTAGATGGTATTCCTTCTTATCAGCCCTCCAAAATGTTATAAAACGTTCGGCTATGGTGTCGATCAGTCTTTAATAGCGAGATATACATGTGAGGTGCCGTACGCGTGTATAATGACAAATATATGAATGAATAGTGCTCACATAAAGTTATAACAAAATCGAAATATTTTATTTGTATTCTTTTGAGAAGAGTCTTTTAGTAGATGCTCTACAATCGCAAAAAACGTAGCTTTTTAAAAACCAAATTGAAGGTACCTTTTTTTCAAACTCTATATCACCTTTATCAATTCAAATTGTTTCAGAAATTATCTGTATTGCATCATACAATGGACATGACAAACTCAAACTGATTACTAGTAATAATGTCTACTTTGTAGTTACATTGTGTATTGCCGATTGACTCATATCCAAATTTTCCTAATACATGTACTACATTCTATGTAAAGTCTTTTTGACACTTTGCGCTGCCGATCTTGTCTATTCCTGGGGTCTCACTACAGCCCCGGGACACTGAATGAAGCAAAATATCGGTGAAGAAGCGACACATATGTTGATATTTTAGGTCTTCATTTTATCACCAAAATTAACAACATGTACATAGAATTCAATCATTCAGTTCACCTTCGATCATTAGTTATGTGCGCAGCTATATGAACAGTACTTCGACTGCTAAAGGAAACAAAAGGAATTCATGGGCCTTCATTAATCGAAATGTAACTTTTGTAAATTTTACAGTTGTCTTTTAATGTCATTATTTTGTGTTTAAAAAAACTTTTGGATGGGCATTGGAGTATGGTAAGGTGAAAAGCGCAAGACAAACCTGACAGACCACACTACGCATAACAATAGCACCAGCTGAGCCCCGATGCAAGTGTCAATTACTTATAATTGCTTCTCAAGGAGGTGCTAAATAAACTAAGTAATTAGGCTGTCAGATTGATTGGTTGGAGAACATGCCTCTGCAGGTAAAATTTATAGTACAAAGTTTAAACCATTTTAAAGGACTATAGTAACCTTTCAGGAAAGACCAAAATAACGTTTGATGATCGGCCATGTCCTTGTCTACTCTAAAAACAGCCAAAAAACTAGGAAAATGATTCCGTACATTTTATATAAGCCAGAAGGGAAAGAACTACCCTAAAATATCCATCAATAACATAGACAAATAATGATTTTTCAAGAGAAGGAAATATAGTATCATTATAATCACCCAGTTTCTGTTCAAAGGTAAGTATTAGCAGCTATACACAAATAAACACAAGTATTGAACTTTAGGAATGGTTCTTTAAACTACATTTTCTACCCCCAAAAATGACTTTATTAATTTATTAAAACAAACAAATGAATACAATATATCAATACCAAAATTACTTAGACGCAACGATACCCATCCAATCTAACCCTCCTGCAAATTTGAGTGAATTTGAAATGCGTATGGCTGACTTATACCCATTTTCACTCCGACCCCAAGTGATAGCTGTAACATGGCCTGGACCACCTTAGTTACGCAGAGAGGTCCTCTCATCTGGGTTGGGTGTCAGAAGTTTTATGGGCGATACGGATGTTCTGATTCTGTTACGATAAGGGACAGTTGTTAGTTGTCTCTTTCGTAGCCAATGGTACTTGTTTTTTAGCAGACGGGGTTGGCGCCAAGTATTCATCTTACAGTTGGTGTAGGGCTGTCAGAGGAAAGTGTGCATCTCGTTTTTGTACCGTGTGAACAGCTGATGTTATGACATATTGGTGGAAAATCAAATCACCATCTGACTAAAGTTGGCCACATCCCTTCTTCTTTCTGAGTTTCCCAACTTCCTCCCACCACACAGCTCTGAGGCACATAGTCGAACCTCAATAATGCTGACAACCTTAGACATTTTAAATGCCAAACATCAAGCTTAAGGAACACCACGCTACCATATGCCGTCGACCTCTTAAACGCACATTACACAATTAAGTGTCACATTTTGATAATTACTAATCAGATGGACATCCTCTGTGTCATTAAATAAATACACCACTACTTTCCCATAACATTTATATTATATAACCATTACTCTCAAATACAACCGACTATAAACATACATACCATCCACAAAAAAGCAATAAATATTTCATGGAGGTATGAGGTCCCCGAACTCTAGTTAACTTTCTGTTACCAATATTTAGCTACCGAGACTACATTCTAGACATCGCCTTTTTACGGTCCCTAGATATCAACTTAAAGCTTGATTTAAAGACAGACATCACAACCCAACAGCGTATGAATCAGTATGTCACTCCCGTAAATGTATGTGAGAATATTTCAGTGCATGAGCGTCGTAAGAAGTGTGTAAGCGCAGGGGCGTGTGTGTGTAGGCGCAGGGTCGTGTGTGTGTAGGCGCAGGGTCGTGTGTGTGCGAGCGCTGGGTCGTGTGTGTGTAGGCGCAGGGTCGTGCGTGTGCAAGCGCTGGGTCGGGTGTGTGTAGGCGCAGGGTCGTGTGTATGTGTAGGCGCACCAGGGCCGTGTGTGTGTGTGTGTAGGCACAGGGTCGTGCGTGTATGTAAGCGCAGGGTCATGTGTGTGTGTAAGGGCAGGGTCCTATGTGTTTGTTTGCTGGATGTATATGTAATGCATCATTATTGTATGTATGTATTTTTGCAACATTTGGCCCTCGGTAGGGCGAGATCGCTGGGGGGGCGAGATCGCTGTCACAGGTGCGGTGTACCGGTAAAAAAAACGGTTTTTCTTATTGGACCGGCCTAGAAAAACCAGACCTGAAAAAAATTCGTGGACCGGATGTTGGACCTTTTGGAAAATGAACATATTATTTGATCAGGCATTCACACGTTTCGGGGCTTACCAGCCGAGGGAAATAACAAGACTAAAGTTGAGTCTGTAGTCAATGGGTTTTGCAGTCAAAAGTACAGAGGCAGTTAGCCTTGTAGGATTTTAAAACGCCAATGAGAGTCGAATACTCAAACAAAACAGATTTCTTTGTAGCGAAAAGGACAATTGTTTTGTGTATAGTCCATTGACATGTTCTCACATACTGAATGAGGTCCAGGTTCCTCTTGACCTGAACCGGACCTGAACCTGCATTTTCTGTACCGGTACCCACCCCTACTATATATAAGAAGCCATAGTTCAGTCAGTATACGTCAGATCAAGCCGTGAAACGTGTCCCCGTAAAGCCGTAAAGTCAGAGCACAACTTGATATTTATGAAACTTTGACTTCATCTAGAAGCAAGGTTCATTACGTCAAAGTTGATCTCTCCGCATGTTTTTTTGGCGAATTTCGCACCCTATGGGGGTTTCACGGGACATGGTTTCTGGTGTGCTTATCTGTTTCCGGGTCCTCGTTATATAACAGGGTATTGGGACCAGTACGTCGTGAAAAGAACGAAATATAATCTTCTTCAACAGACATCAGGAGGATCTGAAAAGCAGGTGATAGGTCACAACTAATCTTCCTATTTTTCTACAAAGAAAATTTATCAAAAGTTTTAGTTCAGGTGATTTAATATTTTCAATACTCTCGTCTCTGGGGGAGAGGGAAGGCTTAACAGTTATATATTAAACATAGTCATATCTACTACCATTTCATTCATGTTTCTTAGATACGTCGATGGAGATTAGACATCCCGGTAATAAGATTTGCCAAAAAGTAGTTACTCAAGCAACTGGCTATGGTTTGGGAAACGGTCAGACGTTTTAGATAGTATCCACTATCCTTCGTCAGTGGTACTGGAGTGATCTGGAAAAAATTGTCTTTTATACCCTAACTATGAATGAAGACAGATTAAGATGTCCAATAGGAGACATTGTAAAACAAAGTCAAGCTGAAGACAATTTGGATTCCAATAGAAACAAAAGTAAGGCAAAGTCAAGATGGAGACAATTTGGATTCCAATAGAAACAAAAGTTTACAAAGTTAAGCTGGAGACAATGTTGGATTGCAATGGGAAACAAAGCTAAGACACAGTTAACGCAAATGACTCAATTAGCTCCTGTTGTTTATGTTAAGTTACATGAGCCAAGGACGTTACATGAGCTAAACGTTTGGAATTTGATGGCCTGTGTTGCATATTTTTCAAGGCTATGAGCTGCTGTTACGCTGTGAGTCTTTAAAAAAATGTGTGTTTTTAATGCCATATTATTAACACTGAAATGTAGCGCCTGTTCACTTTCATTTCCAGGATAACCTAATCCGTTGTTTTTGAAGACGGTAGTTTGGAAAATCAGGCCGATGGTTTCATACTGCATGACATTAAAACAATACAATTCCAAACCACAACTGTCGACCCTAAATAGCATTTTTTTTTAAAGAACAAATAGAGATCACCCCGCAAATAAATGTGAACTAGCGTTATATTTTGATTTGGCAACAAACAATGTCAAATGAGCTGAAATTTGGAAGTGTTTGTAACAGTCATATGTATATGTAAGATCTCAGTCCAATATTTTGCTTGCAGTTTTCCTCATGTTTGATTACAAACATTACTGTGTTATTGGCTTACGTCGCCCAATATCATGGTACTATATTCAAAGTCAGTTCATATTAATCTGTGAGCATTTTAATTTTCACTTCACGGAATTTTTACAGCATTAAGTATGGAAAGGGTGTATGTTAAGCTGTTAGAAATAACCGAGAGAGGTCAAATATCTGTAAAAGTTGTACTGATTCATTGGAAATGATGGACTAAGTGATAAACTAGGATTATATCATTGTATGTCATATTGATTAAGAACTGTCAATGATAAGGTCCATGCTGGGGCCGCCACATGGACATGGCTCTAAATTCTCAAGGAAGTAATCAATTTAGTTCATTTTTGTGAAATGATATCACATCCCCTCGATCAGTGTATCAGGCAGAGGGGAAATTTTTGTTCAACTCATTTTTCATTACCCAGAAGGGCAGACGTCACAGTTGAGTTGCAAAGTAGAAGGCACAGAATAGTATCCTATTTGTCCTGGTCATCTATCCGCCCTCCGTTATAAAGTGATGGGGAATCGTCGTCTGGAGCCTAAAGTCACCTATGCGCTGAGACGACCGCCTACAAGCGGGCGTCTAATTCCGCGCAAAGCAGAAAAACTTACCGAGGGCTGGGCGGGTGGGTCGCTTCAGGCTCCAGACGTGGTCGGAGGGCGGCCTGCGAGTGATGAGATGCTCCTAATCTGCATACTTATACAATGGAGGGATCACGTGTCTAACATCCGGGCGAATAGGCGACCAGAATAAATAGTATCCTATTTGTCCTGGTCATCTATCCGCCCTCCGTTATAAAGTGATGGGGAATCGTCGTCTTCCGCCTTTGCCCTCTCTGGCTTCACAGCCTTTCCTTTCCTGTCACCTAATATCTTCCTCCGATGACACTCTCCTAAGATATCTTCTCGATCCTTTTCCTGTTCACTCTTTCAAATCATCTATCTTATCCCTCTCTCAACTTCCCATCCTTATCTTCGCTCTTTCACCTTTCCTCTCCCCTTACTCATCTTATCCCTTTCTTATTCCTCTCGACTTGTCCCCCTCACTTCATTCCTATTATAAGTATTCACTCTCGTTTACCCAACGCTAATCTACCCATTCTAATCTTAAACACCGGTCAAACCATGAAGAGAAAACCAAACATGACTGAACCGTGCTCTGTACTGCATCTAGTAAGTCGGCACTGTGCGATACAAAATCATTTGTGCACAAACGCACGTCATGCTGTTCACTTCTGTCCTCTAAGCCCGTTTCCCGCGCACACTCATTAGCCAGGCCTCAGTCCGGCCCAGGACCTTACGCATTTCCACCTAACCAGTCATCCAGCCTTCCGCGGAAACCCATCGCGCTGGATTAAGTCACAAAAAGTAGGAAAACGTACAAGACTTCTCGGATCCTCCAGCTTTCCGCGGAACCCCTTCGCACTGGATGTCGTCACAGTGTGTCACGAGAGAAACGTGAGCAAATCTTCGGATCGCCCAGCTTTCCGCGGAAACCCTTCGCGCTGGGTAATGCCACACCGTCTAAAAACAACTACAAACTTTTCGGATCATTCAGCTTTCCGCGGCACCCCGTCGCACTGAATGATATTCCACCGATACACCGTCTTACACCTTCTCGGATCCCCGCACTGGAAAGACGTTAGAATACGAGCGGGTGAGTCGGCTTGTTCTTCACAAGGACGTCAGGCTAAAACAGGGTTACTCGAGTAATTCCGAACAATCCAGCATTCCGCGGCACCCCATCGCACTGGAAAACGACATTTCACAAATCAAGAGAGGAAAGGGGGAAAAAACCTGCCTAGCAAAAGAAGCCAAAAAGACTCACAGTCCGTTCCTTGAGCTGCCGGTGAAGTTGGATGAACTGGCGGGCTGGGCGGTGTTGGGGACCGGAGCGCCAGCCAGGCCTGATCCTCAAACTACTGTTCCTCGTAGCGCTGCGCCCTGAAGCCACCTCCTCGGATTCCCTGGTATCTGTTTTCAACAGCTTTCAACAGTAAAAGAAACAAGGTTTACAATAAAACATCACAGCCTAAACAGGTTCCTGTCGCGTCTTGACTCCTCTCTGCTGCTGTTGTTGTTGTGCCACCAACATGTCCCATGGCCGCACATCTGGCACGTGCACCTGGCGAGTTGGTGGTGGCGCGTCCCGGAACTGGGCGGTGGTGTGTCCCGCGCATTCCTGTTGTCGGAGGGGGAGAGCGTCAGACCTGTATGAACAACACGTGAACCATGAGACAGTGGGAAGGGACGGGCGCCCAGCAACAGGTCCGGTCCCAGACAGACAAGTCTAAAGCATACGCATCTTCCACACCGCCCAGCCCCCCACAAACGGTCTAGGGTGCCGCGTACGCGGTTAGGACTGGGCCACGCGTGTCCACAACTCAGTCACCACGCCTTACAGGTGCCCACTCATACACATGCAAACTAAAACAAATGTTAGCAGGAAACCCCGTACACAGCCCCGACGTTCAATCTAGGAAAGCAAAAGAAAAAATTCTACCTGGCCACAAAAAACGGAAAAAATGACACCCAAATCGTACCAGCTGCAGCCTTCCAAGCTCAGGTGAGTTGGCTGAACGCTACGCCAGGCTCTCCCAGAGGGGTGACATGTAATCCTAAAAAACAAAGAACCAAGGGGGGTCGCCATCTTGCCTCCTGGATCATGCCAACGTCGTTCCCTGTTCCTGCCTGAAATGTTCACGAAAATCAAAAAATGACATAAAAATCTGGAAACTCTCGTTCTGCTCCACGCCTTAGCAATGAATGCCAACACCCACCGCTTTCCTTTGCAGAAGATTAGAGTGGATACAAAAACATGGCGCGGACAAAGGAATTCCGGAGAATCACCATCTCGCCATGTGGGCACCAACTATCTGCTTGGAGCAGCTGTCGGGTCCTGCTAAAAACGTACACAAAGTCAGGAAATCACACAAGAATCACTCAGCTCCAAACGGAGCGAAACGCCAACGTGAACTAAAGGCGTCCTAAACTCGACGCGGCCTAGGATAAAAGGGAAGAAACTGTAAAACGAGCAAAAGGTGTAAGGCAGCCATCCTCTGCACTAGGGTCTTTCCTCCCCCGCCGCTCAAGAGCTCATACATACGAATAAGCGACAGATATGCAAAATTAAAACGATACAGCCGGCACTCAGAATTCCTGGCGTGCTAGAAGAAAAATCACAAACGGCGAAAGAACATATCAAAAAAGGTCGCTCCGAAGCTCTTTAAACGCAACAAACACGAAACAAAATTTTTAAAATGCGGGAGAGGCGCAGAAAAAATGTACCGACCGACCACTGGAAACCGACACCAAACCTTCCGTGGAAAGAACAAACGTCGACCTGACGGTAACCAAGCCGTGACCGCCGGAGTCCACGGGCTGTCTCGTACCACCCTGCGGCGTCCGAACGCAATCTTGCCGCCGGAAGTTTTGTCTGCTTTGCGATAGGAGCCGTAGCTTGAGCTCCAGACGTGGTCAGAGGCGGCCTGCGAGTGATGAGATGCCCCTAATCTGCATACTTATACAATGGAGGGATCACGTGTCTAACATCCGGGCGAATAGGCGACCAGAATAAATAGGAATTGAAGTGCCACTTAAAATCCTTGAAAGTCTTCTTTTTCCTTGAAATCTTTGGCCCAACGTGGAGACTTTTTGGGTAAGAAGGAACAGGCAGGGTCTAAGCTTTCCCATTTCGGTCAAAATTTGCTCAGTTTAGCAGTTTAGATGGCGCACGGAAGGATTTTAGTTGTTGGGTCATATGGGTGTTATCAGGATAAAAATTGGGGTCGAAGGTAAGGTTTCTTTCATAGAGCGAGGATTCCTCGGAGTTTGAGCTGAACAACCCTCTGTTTTCTTTTAATGGTTGCAAAGACAACCCTTGTGAATGTCTGGTGGAGAAAACATTTTTTAAAGATGGAAATTGGGGTTAGTGCTTTTCTGAAGCTATGTTTCGGTGTATTTTAACATGCTTTCCTATGGAGAGGCCCAACTGTGTCATCAGCCTTACGTATACCTTCCAGTCACAGAGTAATAAAAATCACAATGTTTCAAAATCCATTATGATAGCGCTTGCTGTCCTTTTGTAATACACGGAATGTCTACATAATCGTTGTGTAAAAAACCTGTTGATATGAAAAAGTATAAACATAATGTAGGACTGCAGTCTTTTTGTTGCACCGCAGTCAGCTGTTTACACATATGCATAGTGATAAAGCCATAAACTGGCGTGACCCGTAAATTTGAGAACAACGCGTTCTACGTGATCTGTGTCGTTTGAGAAAACCCCGGAAGTAGAACCGAATATCGATGCCTGGCCCTTCGACTGACGCATCGTATGTATCACGTATTTATCGCTGATGATAGATTTATAGATGCAAATCATAGAAACTAATACTTAATTTGTCATCTTAACATAGGGGCAGAAGGGTAAAGGTTCCAAATCACAGAAGGAGTTACTGTTTGCCATATGGACAGAAACTTTCCTGATTGCCGTGGATCTGCTTGGCCCGAGGTCAGATTTCCATAACCAGGCATCCCTCTAGTGCCACTGCCAGTAATATGCATGTCAGACTTGTGATAAATAGGCTGCAAACACCATCATTACCTTTGCCAAGAAGGTTACATTTTGTGAAGCGTGTGTGTGTGTGTGTGTGTGTGTGTGTGTGTGTGTGTGTGTGTGTGTGTGTGCACATGTGTGTGTGTGTATGCGTGTTTGTTTTAGTGTATGTGCGTGTCTGTGTGTATGTATTTGTGTGTGTTTCTTTCTCTGATTGTTTGTAGAAGACCAGCATAAATGGATAAATTTGTCTAGGAAGCTCGCTCTATACTAGACACATGGAAGGGCACTCAAATTTGAAGTGAAAAATAGTAGGTACCCACAGGCGCATGATGGGCTTGGAACCAAACCTGGTTTGAACAATACGCGAAACCAAACAAGAAGGGCGCAGGTGTATCGGGGACCGGGCGAGAAGTGTAATGGACTATTGGGGCGTACTAATTACCTCCATAAAATTTCATGGAGGTTTTATTTTCACTAGCGTGTGTCTGTGTGTCTGTAAACAAGAAATCTAACAAAAGTCATTCCCGCTTTTATCACACGCTACCAACACACCAAGTATGAAACTAATCCTCCCAGAGTTAAACTCAAGAACGGATGGAAGGATTTGTTTCATACTTGGTGTGCTGGTAGCGTGTGATAAAAGCTGGGAATGATTTTTTTTAGATTTCTTGGGCCCCAAGCTGCTTTCCTTGGTACTGAAGCGCACCTTCCGGTTTTCTACCTCGTGTTATAAACTAGCTACGTTCACGAAGGTTGGGTATAAGATGGCTCTTGTGCTCAGGAATAAGGGACATAAGTTTGGGCCCCATAGCGGCTAATTTTGGGATAGAAGGGGCAATTTTGCAACTTCTAAAGTGGATGACTCAAGAGGGGACCTTTATGATTTTTGGTATATAGGTACCTTAGACAATGTTGCACGAAATAAAATATTAATCATGCAAAATTAGAGTATTTTTACATAATTAATGAAAACATTCTATCGTAGCATTTATTCTATATATGTCTTGTCTTGGACATGGTATGGTCTTGACATTTGGGTGGTAGATAGCTTTTAGCGCCATGACAAGATGGGTCAAGATTCAGCCTCCTAACATTTAATTTTGGAAATGCAGATGCGTTTTTGTTAAGACATTCTAAACAGGATAACTGTAGAGAGGAATGACGGATTCCCATTATTTAGGTATGAAGGTAGCCTAGACAAAGATGTTCATAATGATTTACATGTTATACAAATGATGACTTAATTTTCGTAATTAATGAGGAAATTCTATAATCCCATTATTTTCAATAACTGGACTTCAATAAATGTAACGTATCTAAATTTTCATAGGTGGAACATGGACTGATGGTAACCGGTCGTTTCGTTACATCGCCTTTTCGTTACAGTCGATTCGTTACATACGAAGTCATTTCGTTACACATGGGAAGGTCATTTCGTTACACATGGGATGGTCATTTCGTTACACTTGATTATTATCCTATCTTGGTCGCATGTTAAACGCTATAAGTGTTTTCCTGTTATCTTTTTCAGCTTGATCTTCCTTGGTTGACATTAGAGCCGTGACAGGACACTCAATTTTACGTTTTGTTTTGGTTATTGTTTGTTTTTTATCGTTCGGTTTTGTTCCGTTCCGTGATACCAATACTATAGACACATATCATTCATCCCTAACACGTCCCTGTTTCTCATATCTCTCTACTAACACTGTTCAATGTTTCTATATCTTCTAGAAAGGGTATTCGATTAAGTTTTTACCGGGGAAATGCGAATTTCGGGAAAGGTAAGTCGGGGAATAATTTGCGGCTCGGCTCGGCTCCGATCCAAGATGGCGGCCCGACTGGGTCGGCTATCCCAGCATGCACAGCGATTGCAAGCGGACGTCATAGCCCATACGTGGTAGGTGGTAGCAAACCCTTGCCTCGAGTCCAGTCTGGTTATCTTATCTTAACTGTGTAGTACTCTGAAGCAATTGACTCTAGATGACTGCTATTCGATATACTTGAAATGAAACAACGAAACTGTCAACTGTGAAAATGAAAACAAAATTTTATTGTCAAAATCGACAAAAGAGAATCAATATTCAAAAGTGCCTGATACTATCGTAATCACAGTAATTACAGGTTATTACAACTAATTACAAGTCACTATGTACAACTTTACAATGGAAAAAAATGTTTGTCAAAATCGGTAAAAGGAAATCAGTTTTTACAAGTCCCTTATTGACAACTTATTTGCACATTTACATATTACAATTTACATATGACAAGACTGCCCTACTATCGTCAGTATGTAAAACTTTACAATGGAAAAACAATGTTTGTCAAAATCGGCAAAAGGAAATCAATATTTACATTATATTACATATACATATGACAAGACTTCCCTACAATCGTCATGCAAGTTTGAAATACACATTACATTATACATAGATTGATTGCAACAAATCGGTAATTTACAAGTCAGTATGTACAACTTGAAAAAACGTTTGTCAAAATCGGCAAAAGGTAATCAATATTTACAAGATTACATTTCATACATACATTGACAAGACTTCCCTACAATCGTCATGCAAGTTTGAAATACACATTACATTATACATAGATTGATTGCAACAAATCGGTAATTTACAAGTCAGTATGTACAACTTTACAATAGAAAGATGTTTGTCAAAATCAGCAAAGGGAAATCAATATTTACAAGCTGAAAATTGTCCTGTGAAACTTTGTTACCCTACGAAATGGCGTGCCGGCTCAGGGCAGTAGTGGCTGCACGCTGAGAGCAGTTCGCGGGCAGTCTTCTGTCCGGTCTCGTACTGGGTCCACAGCTCGAAGATCTTTTCTTGTGCTATCCTGCTGCCCTTCCTTTGTGTTCGCGACAGTTTCTTGTCTTTGACAAGGCGGATGTTCAGGTGCACCAGGGCCGCTTCCTTCTGGAGGTGGGGGACCAGCAAGTAGAACGGAAGATTGCTCTTCCCGGTGGCTCTCTTGTTGAGGGCGTTATGCCATCCTTCAACATCGTTGTTTGTGCGGATGGTCTTCTTGAATATGCTCCAGGTGGCCGGAGGGTGCATAGATGACTCGATCCAGTTCCTGTCTATGTAGTCAGCCAGGGCGATGAGGGCAGGGGTTGATGCCTGTGCTTTCAGGGCCTCCCATTCAGTCTCGATCTGATCTTCGGGCAGGAAAGGCAGCGACATTGCCATCCTGAGGTACTTGTAGGTGCTGCCTTTCCGGAGGTATGTCGTCTGCAGCCCGACCTCTTGGATTTTCCTTAACACACACTGCGTCCAGTGAAACATGCACCCAGTCAGGTGGACGTCAGGCAGAACTTGTCTCATGGCCGGCCACATGGCCTTCTCAAAGTCCATCATGGCTCGTTTGACGTTCGGTGGCCCAGGCAGGATGTCCAGAATCTTCTTAAGAACCTTCTTGTAGTCTTTTTTTCTCCCTCCTACTCATTAGGACGAACACCATGGGGACGCTCTTCATGCAGTCATCTTTCCTGATAAAAACGCTGATGGTGAATAACTGCATGAAGGGCGCCCGGCACAGCTTGAAGGTCCCGTCTAAGTACCAGGTCTTGGCGTCGCCCAGGTGTTTGACCTGAGTGTCCGTAGCCAAGATTAGGTGGCGACGTTCGCTGTCCCCGCAGCGAACTCGGACATCCCCCTTCAGGAAAGATGGCGGTACGAAGTCCTCGTCAACTTCGAAGTTCAGGTCCTTCGGCTCGTCTGGCCTGAGCTTCTGTCTGCGGCGGTTGGCAGCTCTCGCCAGGTGTTCGGGCTTGCTCAGTGCTGGGCAGGGCCCGTCACCAAGCTCCTCCAGCAACACGTCGTTGACGATGACTGCCGCCGATTTGAAGAGGTCTCCTTCCGCCTCCTTCTTCACCCGAGCCGCGATCTTAGCTGCTGTCGCGGCGCCGACGTCGGGTCCGTGGTTGTGCTCGTGGGGTCCAGCCTCGAACACGCCGTCTCGCTCCTTCACGCTGGCTTTGCAAGGGTCGACCTTCGGGCGGAAAGTACAGGTCCAGTGAACAGTTCCGCTGGGCGGGTTACGCTGAACACCGAACCTGTACCCAAGGTTGTCGATCAGCTGAGGTTTCCCCTTCTTTGAAGCGCCCTCCACAACTTCGTAGGTACGGGGCACTGGCTGCTCGTCGATCTCCATCTCCTCCAACGCAGATTCCTCCAAAGAATCCTCCATCGTCTCGTTGTTCGCCGATCGGGACGCAGGGGAGATTGGTGGGTCGTCGATCAACGTGGGTGGATCAGTGATGTCCGCGTCGTTCTCTGCAGGGGTACGGCAGTTGTTGCAGGCCCAAACTCCAAGGTCAGCTTCTCCTCGGACAATCTGTCTGTACAGAGCTTGTGATATACCTTAAACGTTAAAAAAAGAAGAAATTGTCAATACAAGGCACACAAAAAATGTTTGCTATTCTCCCTGTGGTTCTGCACATCAATACAAGTATATAATAAATGGAAACCAATAAATGACAATGACAATGCAATATGATCTATTCTAGAATTTAAATGTATCTTTCCTTTTGTAGTACAAATTACTATAATGCTGTCAATGTTGTTTTTCCATTAGAGTTGAGACTAAACCACTATAGAGCACCCACGACTATAGAACATGAAATAAAACATGAGATAGATAACAATATTTTAAATGTCCTGTCTAATCATGTCGTGTATAGTATTCCATAGATAGTCTGTTGGGTCTGTTATAAAACCACTTGCATTACTCTCTTATTCAACCTCTTACATATATCATATATCCTACTATAGCGGTACGGACAGGAGAGGTAAATAAAACAAGTGCAATTGCCTACCTGAACGGCACACTCTGTGTTGCCACCCCAAGCACTCGTCACATTGTAGGCGGTGTTGTCTATCTCTAACTGTGTCATTGCACACAACGCATGAAGCCATGGTCGAATAGAATGAATCGCTGAGGTATCTTGCTCCATTTAAAGGCAGAAGGAATTTTGTCTGCCGCGTCGGTATATTGTTTTACAAAAGACCCTTTCCCTGTAAATAGCCGACTTTTCTTATAGAAGGTGCCGACTGAAACAACAGTCTTTCATACATGAAGGTACCTATATATAGGCGACTCCTGTATAGAATGTTGCGATGTATTTATGTATATGATGTTGCGATGTACTAGTATGTATAGCAGTTGCGACGTAAATTTGTTTTATAAGATCACACTACTATTTTATACTAATACAGCACTTCATGACGCCCCCCAAATCATGTGTGGAAGATGTACCATTTAGAAGAACGTTGCTGTAATGTATCTTGACCCGACTTTGCATTGAATCTTTCATATTTATATTCAGTCAAAAATACACAACAAGACTATTGTACCATTTGGGTTCCCCACTGACCTTTGTCCTGTATACTATTACGGTATTCACTATTACAGTACTACGTACGTGGTGGGAAGGAGGACAATGAACCCTTGCGTCATGCAATGCATGACGGTCTAGCATCAGTTCTCGACAAAGGAAAATATTTGTGTGCGTTGTAAGCTGCTTGGTTGTAGGAAATGTACGGAAACATTATATTTTCTCCTTCTAAACTGGCACAAACTGTCCATAGGTTTCTGTCCATACCATGTAGAAGTAGAAGAACATCTGCTATGTCGCAATCACATTTGCCGCACAGGCTGACGGCATAACCCACGCCAAAACAAGCGACGCGGGCGCCATTTTGAATTATATTCAGCGTGAAAGACAGTGCTAAGTTTTAAACTTTCAGCGTAATTTGTGGACACAAGTTGTACACAAGAAGGTGAAGAGTTTATCTCTCCCATATTTACAGAGAGATATAAGCCTGAATTTTTTTCCTTGAAGGGGTATTGGATTTCGTTTTATAGGCATTTTGTCGGCGCCGAACGGACCAGAAGCCTACGAAAGTGCGTGCCCGCCGGTCTATTAAACAACAATAGGTCTTTACTGCGCGCGCTGTACTAGTATATCAACGATACTAAAGGCATCTAATCGTGATTTATTGTACACATCACAGCATATATGATAAATGATCAAGTTACTACATAACAGATATATTATGTGTAATCTCTCCTTGGTTCAGATGACCGTTCAAGCCGACATGTAGCGTGGCCCGTCAGCGCCTCCAGCGCTTAGCGGCGTTCAATATCTGCCGAAAAACAAGAGAAAGAAATTGAATTTTGAGTCCCGGCTTGTTGTTACCACGAAAAGTAATACGTTTGTAGTAAGAAGTACTATAACGGCCTGACATTAATCTGTAACGAAATGACTTTGTGATGTAACGAAATGACTTCGTGATGTAACGAAATGACTAATCATGGTGTAACGAAATGACTTCATGTGTAACGAAATGACGTGTAACGAAAAGACCATGTAACGAAACGACCTGTATTCGGACTGATACCAAATATTCAAATGAAGATTTGCTTTTCATAATATATGCAAAAAAGTCAAAACCGCTTTATGATTGATGATGGGAATTTTATACTTGTGACATGCGTATGTTGTCAATGATGAACATCACCATACAAATATCACTGTAGTGGCGAAATATTGGACATTCTGAAACATGGGGCATTTCAAAAACTTACAAAAAAACTTACGAACCAACGGGTTATCGATTTAAATACATGTACATCATTGTGCTTTCATAACAATCTACCTTCAGTGGCTACGAGTAAAATCTACACCAGGGGTTCATTCATGTCTCCCTTGGGAATTTCAGTACAGAGGACTAACAGGTTGCCCGGTGTCGTTCATGGCCCGTTGCTTGCCCGCTATATCGAGCTGCGATGTTTTCCTCAAACCCTACATTACGGAAGTGGTCAATTAAGTCCAGGTCCTGCTGTGGTCCGCTATCTCGAGCTGCGATGTCTTCGTCAACCCTTACGTTACGGAAGCCTGTCCGCTATCTCGAGCTGCGATTTTTTTGTCAACCCTTACGTTACGGAAGCCTGTCCGCTATCTCGAGCTGCGATTTTTTTGTCAACCCTTACGTTACGGAAGCCTGCCCGCTATCTCGAGCTGCGATTTTTTTGTCAACCCTTACGTTACGGAAGTGGTCAATTAGGAGGTCCTGCTGGGGCCAGTTCAAGCCAGTTGCGTGTCCGCTCATATCTCGAGCTGCGATCGTTTCGTCAAACGTTACGGAAGTGGTCAATTATGTCCAGGTCCTGTGTGGCCCGTTGACGGAAGTGGTCAATTAGAACTAGCGCCGCTACGTGCGGCACGCAAAATCCAAACACTCAGGGCCCCAACGAATTTCGAAACAGTCTATATAAAGACACGAAAATATGAAAAAATGGAGCGTTTAATACCAGTCCCATGATCTTTTAAACCGAACGTTTTTAGAAAATGTGGTAGAGACACAGCCCGGTGTGATTCTTTTAGTTCATGTTTACCAGAATCGTTGGAGAATGCCCCACTGTTGCAGGCACTCCGAATGACCAGCAGCATGCACGCCTGGCTTGGCACGTGTTGAGCAAATGTGCTTCCAAGTGTAAACTCGAAGGTCATACTACACATTTTACTAGAGAAGCATTTTTTCGAAATGTTTAGATTATGCTATATGTAATATTTTTACGAGAACTTCGCTTAACAGAAGCTCGGTGACAGCTTGTGTACTGATGACTGCTAAATTCTCCCAACAGCCGGATTTTTCCAGCTGTGGGCTCGCCGGCCTCACGTTTCTTCCCCTTTACAGCGTTCTTTAGAGGAAAATTGGACATGCAAGCTCCCAAAGTTCTGCACAACATTTTGAATGTCGGAATATTAGTTCTCCTTCTGATGGCCAAAAACCACTACCTAAGGGACTGGTCGATATTTAGCGGGGGGGGGGAGGGCCGGTCGTCAGAGGGGGGAGGGCCTAGGAAAAAAAATTTGAGCCGGGGGGAGGGCCTAGGAAAAAATATTTGAGCCGGGGGGAGGGCCTAGGAAAAATATTTTGATCGGACTACCAGCAAAATTTGTCCCTCAAAGTGCTGGAAATGGCGTTTCAGAGGGGCAAGATTTCAAAATTTCCCCGGGCCTCCACAAGCTTGAGACGCCTCGCGCCCGAGTGCGGCGCTCGGCATGGTACAAAAAGGTCGGTGGCTCCCCGCTACACATGCTGAAAATTCACTCAGTAATATTCCACTGCCGCGCCTTTGACTCTATCTCTGTTTAACACCGCTACAACGTTGTAAAAATATTGATTGCAATGTTCATTTACCGTTTTAACGCTTGTATAGGTATAGAGGTGGGCGGAGAAAATACCAGTCAAATTTGTTTTCCTTTCTTATGAAGCTGGCGCGGCAAAGGCATGAAGCCGATAAGTTACCAAAATGCGACGTAAAATGTAACGTTACTTCCGGTTTGCAATGCTACCATTCAGTCACGGTGACAAAATTTAGCGCACTTGCATATCTAGTCAGCGCACCAACACGTGTCGGTATTTTTCCTCAGATTTTCCGAAAAAAATGACGTGAAAATGCGTATTTTCTTTCATAATTTGGAACGCTGTGGAAGATGACTTGTGACAAAGTGCCATCTGTGAAACGGCCGGTAAGACTTGTGAATTCAGCTTTCCTCGTTTCATGTTCGCTTCCTCTCGCTGTACACCGTCAGCAAATAGGTGTGTTTGGAGATCAAAATCTTTGTCGACAATGTTCAATTTGCTTTTTAATAGAAGGAGAAACGTCGACTGTCACAGGGCTTGGCGTATCGTGAGGGCTTGGAATATTTTGCTTGGCGCAACGCGATTTTAAACCCACTGCGCTACCTGAAATTTTGCAGACAGGACGCTTCTTTCCCCACTATTATAACCAACATAAAATCTTATACAACGTCCTTGTTTAGTTGTTATAACCTGTACAGCTAGCAGCGAGTGCTCGACTTGGGAACTATCATAATTATCAAACGCACGCAGTACAAGACGTGTGCAAGCCGATTCGCATGTAGGACATGCTGTTGTACGTGTCGTTACCATGGCAACAGCCTTGGCTGGAGTCTTTAGATGTACCGATTGGACAGGGTGTGCCACTTTATGCGAAAAATCGAATTAACTTGCGACCAATCACAGCCCGCAGCGGCGCCAAAAGGCGGTATCCGTCAATATAGAAGCGCCAAACTATGCAAATAACCCGGGAAACTGCAATGTTTGGGAATGGAAAACATACACAAGTATCTCGCCAAGGCATCGACTTGTCAAGAAGTGGACGACGCGGAAACAATTGCTTCTACTACAAGTGTTGAGAAACAAGAAGGTGCAGCGGTAGAGTCAGGGCTGGCAAAGATCGCGAGGAAACGATGTCGGAGCCGCGGAGGACGACTCGAGCCTCTCAAATCCAAGAAAAATGGCGCAAGAGGCGGCAGTGTCTTTGTCACATAGGAGACGAGTGGTGTGTGACGTCTGTTTACAGTTTGCACCAGGAGAAAACATCGATTCCTTAAACGATTCCTTTGTCGATAGCTAAAAACTATGAAAATCGGAAGTGATTCCGATCGGAGTTTGCAGGCATTGCAAATTAGAATCTTGAGTAAAAGTGAATAAATAGTATGAATCATAATTCTATGTCATGCTTGTTCATGTGCCAGTACACCTAGAACAACAGTACAAATGGCCTTTTGATTTAGAACTTTTCTTACGCGCCCTCATCAATAATAGTAACATAATACAGAGAATACAGACATAAAGTTAACATGTTGCTGCAACATCGTGCGGGAAAAACGTAATTTTTTTTCAAATCATCGCAATATTCCTACTATATGCAGGCCCATTCCATCATGTTTGACCGACAAAATGGATATACAAAAAGTGGGGGATTTTTAAAAGATCTAGTAGTCTGCGTTCTAAGACTGAAGGCGACGGTAGACCCCGGCCCGCCGTGGGAAAACCGTCCTTACGCTTCGGCGCCCCCCTCCCCACTACATTTTTGGTTAGTCGCATCGTGCTGACGTTTTTGTTGGCATTTTCCCCCGAGTCATCGTCAGTTATTGCCACCACAAAACCAAGAAGTCCCGAAGGTATGTACTGAAAATAGTCTCCGACAAGCTGCTCAGATCATCCCACGAGCTTGCAATTTGCGTTTCAAAGGGGCGGGGCGCGCGCCGCAAAGCGGCGCAAATCTACTAGAAATCCAGGTACAAAATACTTTTGTGGTGTTGTTTGGATAGAGCGGCATCATTTATTAATATCAAAAGAATAAAGTAGCCTCCATGAAGAATATATTTATGGCCTCCGAGCCATTCAATTTCCCTTTTTTGCTAGGGGTGAAAGAACTGCTTCGCGACTAAAAACGGAAAACCAATATCATCAGTATGGCGTAAAGAATATTATCAAGCGGGAGCGCGATGATTTATTGGCGTCTTGACTGTTTTTTCAAATTTGATAGGAGGGGGGGAGGGCCTAGGAAAAATATTTGACTTAGGGGGAGGGCCTAGGAAAAAAATTTTGACCGGGGGGGAGGGCCTAGGAAAAAATTTTGAACCGACCCTCTGACGACCGGCCCTCCCCCCCCCCCCGCTAAATATCGACCAGTCCCTAACAAATGAAGTCGATTTTGGTGGTCATTTTCATTGTCAACCTCACACACGAAACAGCACCAAACTGTGTTACGCAGACGTGATAACTCCAGAGGGGACGTCACTTTATACAGCTTGGAACGCCGTGGTAGCAAAAGTTCCACTCTTGTTAAACTAATATTTGATACACGGCATTGAACCGGAAAACATTCCGGATGAGCGTGAAAATAAACCTCTAGTACCTCCCTCGCTTGGTTTATTTCGTGGGGGTCAAAGGTCGACCCCAGCTGCTGCTGTTGTTGTTGTTATTGTTGTTGTGCAGCCGACTATTCTCCAAGCAAAGGTTGTTGTGAAAATTTGACCATTTTTAGGTTGCTGAATTTTTGTCCTCGAGGCATAATCTAAAACATTTCGAAAAAATGTTTCTCTGGTAAAATGTGTAGTATGACCTTCGAGTTTACACTTGGAAGCACATTTGCTCAACACGTGCCAAGCCAGGCGTGCATGCTGCTTGTCATTCGGAGTGCCTGCAGCAGTGGGGCATTCTGCAACGAGTCTGGTAAACATGAACTAAAAGAATCACACCGGGCTGTGTCTCCACCACAGTTTACGTTACTTTCGAAAAGGAACGAAAAGAAACGAAAAGGAAAGTACCGAAAGTGCGAAAAGGAACGAAAAGGAACGAAAAGATTGGATAGGATTTACGAAAAGGAAAGTACCGAAAGTGCGAAAAGGAACGAAGTATAAAGCAAAGTGAAATAAAATCGATGGGAATATAAGGTAACGGTACTGTGATCGGCAAATGCATTTGAAACGGACTTTATTTTTGTATTTTGTGGCTTGTTCCACGAAATTCCTAGAGCTCCAATGGTTCAACGGCGAACCGGCGGAAAAGTGCACGCGTGGAAATAGCTAAAGACAAATCAAAGGCGATGGGCGGAGTCACGAATCAGTGCGTCCTGGGTTCCCACGCGGGCTGTCTCAGATCAAATGGGGGGGGGGGGGGGGGGGGGGGAAAGCCGCTGAGTAGCACGCTAGAAAAACGTTTGACGGGTTGACATTCTGGTGTAGGTTATTTTTCTACGGTCCCAAAAATGTCACAAAGTCGTTTTCTAGTGGTCCCGGCCTAAATTATAAGTCTTCGGCTCTTGTCGTCTCGTGAGACGGTCGACAGCATCAGTCAGTCAAGGCCTCAGTCGTTACTGGTTACAGTTCTCGCCTGACAGTGCCTTTGATGACTTATGAGTCCAATCTTGGCACGGCAGGCTCTTCCACAGGAAGTGCAGGTGAACACTTCTCTGGTATTCGACCCCTCCCCTTTCTTCTTCCTCTGTCTTGCCTCTCGGACTTGCCTCTCACGGGCAGCCCTGTACCTCTCCATACCGGTGTGTACTGCTGCTCTCCATCTACTTCTGTCTGTTGCTACACTTTCCCAGTTTTTTGTGCAAATGGAGAAATCTTGGAGGGTAGCTTTGCATACATCTTTGTACCTCAGCTTTGGCCTCCCTCTGGGTCGACTGCCCACAGAGAGTTCTCCATAAAGTACTCTCTTTGGAAGCCTGGTGTCATCCATCCTGCTCACATGACCTAGCCAGCGCAGCCTGTTTCGCCGCAGGGTCTCGAACAACGATGGTATGCCTGCTTGCCGGAGTACTTCTTCATTTGTGATTCTGTCCTGCCATTTTATATTGAGAATCCTACGTAGACATCGCATGTGAAAACTGTTAAGTCTTTTTTCTTGCCGCGAATAAACAGTCCAGGTTTCACTACCATACAGTAAAGTTGGCAATACGCATGTGTTGTAGATCTGTACCTTTGTCTTTCTTGTTAGCTTCTGGTTTTCCCAGGCCCTCTTGCTGAGTTTCCCAAAGGAAGCAGCAGCTCTACCAATTCTCACATTTATCTCCTCGTCCAGAGAGTTGGTGCTTGTCGCCACTGATCCCAGGTAAGTAAACTTTGGAACTGTTCGAAGAGGATTTCCATGCAGTGTGATTGAAGGGGGGATTGCGGTACCTTGCCCAATTACCTCCGTCTTCTTGACACTGATGGTAAGACAGAACAGGTCACAGGCCCGGGAGAGGTTGTCCAACAGACCCTGCAGGGTTGTCTCCTCATGTGCCGTGAGTGCTGCATCGTCAGCAAAGAGGAGTTCTCTGCACAGCACCTCGACAGTTTTACTTTTAGCCCTCAGTCTTGCCAGGTTGAACAGTGAGCCATCTGCACGTGACCGGATGTAGACACCGTCCTGGTTTCCACCAAAGGCACAACGGAGGAGTACAGAGAAATAGATGCTGAAAAGAGTCGGTGCCAGCACACACCCCTGCTTAACTCCGTTCCTGACGTCAAAGCAGTCAGAGGTGGAGCCATCAAACTGAATGCAGGCTTTCATGTCCTCATGGAAGGAGATGACCAGTTGCAGGAGTTTAGGTGGACATCCGATACTCTTGAGTACTTTGTAGAGGGCAGATCGGCAGACAGTATCAAATGCCTTGGTCAAGTCCACGAAGGCGATATAAAGCGGCATACACTGCTCTCTACATTTCTCCTGAAGTTGTCGCAAAGTGAAGATCATGTCCGTAGTGGACCGTCCAGCTCTGAACCCACACTGAGACTCCGGGAGAACACGTTCCGCTAGGGTCTGTAGGCGCTTGCGTACAATCCGTGCAATAGCCTTCCCAGTTATGCTCAGCAGTGAGATCCCCCTGAAGCTGTTACAGTCCCCTCTATCGCCTTTGTTCTTATACAGGGTCACAATCTTAGCATTGCGCATTTCGTGAGGAATCATCCCTTTCTCCCAGCACTGGCGAAGTAGATCATACAGGTGTGGCAATACTACCTCCTTGTTCTCCTTAAGGACTTCTGCGGGTATGCCATCCTGACCCGGTGCCTTGCCGCTGGGTAGAGCGCTCAGCGCCTCGAGAAGTTCACTCTCTTCAGGCATCCTGTCCAACTCTGTCAGCTCTGGGAAATCTGGTAGGGCCTCATCCAGTCCCGGTTTCTCTGGTATTTCATTTGAGTACAGTTCAGAGTAATGTTCTACCCATCTCTCAAGCTGTTTAGATCTGTCGGTTATCACTTCTCCCTCTTTTGACTTCAAAGGTGCAGTCTTAGAGACCCTCGGCCCGAGCGCTACTTTCATGAGACTGTGCATTGTGCCTGAATCACCCCTGTCTGAAGCAGATTGGATTGAAGAGCACAAATCTGTCCAGTACCGGTTTGCACACTTTCTTGACTCCCTCTGTGCTTCCGATCTTGTGTGACGAAGACGATCTAATGTGGCTTGTGATGGATTTGTTTTGTGTTCAAACATCGCCTTCCTTTTTGCGTCGAATAAGGGCAAAAGAGAACCGGCATGCGCCTCAACCCAGTCCTTGCCTGCCTGTCTCTTTTTCCCACAACTGGCAGCTGCGCTGTCGTAGATGTTCTTGCTCAGTGTATGCCACAGTTCATCCACAGTGTCGCCAGTCGCACACTCTTGCATTCTCCGAGAGAACTCCCTAGCAAAGGTTTTCTTCCTCTCAGGCTCCTTTGCTACCATAGCATTGACTTTAGGCCTAGCCTCCGGTCTCCGCCTATGGATGCGTTTGTGTGTAATCTCCACTCTGCTGGCTACGAGTGAGTGATCTGTATCACAATCTGCGCTGTGAAAGGACCGTGTAACCTTGACTGTGTTCATGTGTTTTTTACGGGTGATTACTAAGTCAAGATGATGCCAGTGTTTGGACCTTGGGAGGCACCATGACACTCTCTGACACTCTTTCACTCCAAACACTGTGTTTGTGATGACGAGATACCTCTCTGAACAAAACTCCAAAAGTCTCTGTCCATTCTCGTTCATCTTCCCAACACCAAAGTGACCAAGTGGTACGGACCAAGTGTCGTAGTCTCTGCCCACCCGTGCATTGAAATCCCCTAGGATATACAGCTGTTCTCCTTGTGGGATCGAAGTATAGACCTGACTAAGCACTCCGTAGAAGTTGTCCTTCAACTCTCCCGATGAAGTGAGTGTTGGTGCATATGCGTTAATGAAGTTAACGTAGCCTCCAGCTGAGTTTAGCCGCAATGACATCAGGCGTTCCGATGTCCCGACAGGGGTAGTTATGGATTGAACCAGGGTGTTCCTAACAGCAAACCCAACACCATGCCACCGAGGCTGGTTTGCTTCCAGTCCCTTCCAGTAGAATGTGAAGTTTGCTTCCCTCAAACATCCATTTTCAGCAATCCTTGTTTCTTGAAGAGCAACAATGTCCATCTGCAGTTTTTAAAGTTCTTCATCAATTAGAGCAGTCTTTCTAATTTCCCCATGCCTAATGTCCATGTTATCTAATCCGGGTAACATGGTTCTTACATTCCATGTCCCGATGCGCAAGTACTTCTTTCTGTTCTTGGTAACGGGTACAGTCTTACATCTGTCGTTCGACTTTTGGTCTATCCCCATGCACCCTGTGAGGCAGACAGACGTGACGGGTCGACACCTAATTGGCCTGGGGCTGCCAGGCTTTGGCGGGCGGTAGTCGCATCCTATGTAGCTAAACAGCCACTCCCACCGTCAAAAACGGCCCGTGGCGTCCTCCCTTTCGCCAATTTGGGAGAACTTATAACCCGTAACTGCCGTCTTCCGCTGAGGTTAACGGACCTCTGCTGTGCCGGGGCATGTTAGGGAGCGGTGCCTTGCCCATAGCGCACCACGCCCCACTCGACTCTAGGAATTCACTCCGAAGGAGAGACAAAGTCTATACGTCCGAAGCATCCCTATAGCTGCAGGGGATGCCAGACGATGGCTGTGGATAAGTCCGCACCAACGACTGCCTACGGGTCCCTCCCTCCGGAATTTTGGTCAGGGTTAACTCCCTTAGCCTTGGCCTCAAAAGGCAAAACCTGCAAGACAGCAGGTGGTTTGGAATCAGGGTTTTCCTTCCCCTAGACGGACTGCCTTCCAAGGCTATTGAGCTCCGTCTGCCCGGCTTGCACTGCCCTTCGTCTGACCTCTCACCCGTAACCTGCCCGGCATGGTTAGACCTGCCAGGGGCATGGGAGCCCCCGCCGGTATAGCCCACAGGATCCTTGAGGCACTCAAGCTTCCCCACCACGACAAGGTAGCAGTACGAGGGGAAATAAATTATAAGTGGCCCCTGGCAATCGGAACGCCGCGTTGATTTCAATTTGAAACCCCAGGTTCCAAAGACTTTTTCTGCCGAACATGCACGGGAGACGTGAGTCGCCCGCCAGATCTCCAGGTTCCAAAGACTTTTTTCTGCCGAACCTGCACGGGAGACGTGAGTCGCCCGCCAGATCTCCAGGTTCCAAAGACTTTTTCTGCCGAACCTGCACGGGAGACGTGAGTCGCCCGCCAGATCTCCAGGTTCCAAAGACTTTTTCTGCCGAACCTGCACGGGAGACGTGAGTCGCCCGCCAGATCTCCAGGTTCCAAAGACTTTTTCTGCCGAACCTGCACGGGAGACGTGAGTCGCCCGCCAGATCTCCAGGTTCCAAAGACTTTTTCTGCCGAACCCGCACGGGAGACGTGAGTCGCCCACCAGATCTCTCCGTAGTTTCCCAATATCCTTTGCACAAATTCCTCACGTCGGCCATTTCTTCCCGCAAAATTATTAATACTCATGGTACAACGTGAAGAAATCTCCTTGGTACAATGTATACATGTCTATCCTTTCACACCTTTTCTTTTGTCGTGAACGAGCAAAAAGATATGTTTCCAGTCTCCAGAAAACCATGTTGTGGGCCCTGTTGAAGGGAGCTGTCATGCTCGTGGGGCAGCAGTTTATTAGCATATCCTTCCTGACCGGACTTCTATCAGACGTAAATAATCGCAGGTCATTTGCATGCGGCGCTCCCATCCTGGGAGAACAGAAGCCACCCAAATACAACAACAACGCTACAATCTTTCCTCATTCTGAAAATGTATATTAATCGATATTTATCCATCACCTACCAGTAACTAAATTTTAGTCCTTATTTTCTTATCTCAGTTATGTTTCCTTGTATTTCGCTGCCTAGAACAGCCCCGTAAAAAATTGATATTGCCAAATTCTGAGTAAAATAAAACACGTTTCATAGGCTTCTAACGCCCGCAGTACCGGTTCCTTATATTCTCATTGATTTTATTTTAGTTTGCTTCATACTTCGTTCCTTTTTGCACTTTCGGTAGCAAAAAAGCGAAAAGGAACGAAAAGGAAAGTGCCGAAAGTGTGAAAAGGAACGAAAGGAAAGTACCGAAAGTGCGAAAAGGAACGAAAAGGAACGAAAAGGAAAGTACCGAAAGTGCGAAAAGGAACGAAAAGGAACGTTTGTTTCGTTTCGTTCCTTTTCGCACTTTCGGAACTTTCCTTTTCGTTCCTTTTCGTTCCTTTTCCGTTCGTTCCTTTTTGTTCCTTTTCGTTCCTTTTCGTTCCTTTTCGTTCCTTTTCGTTCCTTTTCGTTCCTTTTCGTTCCTTTTCGCACTTTCGGTAGACCCGTACCCAGCCCTAGTTGCAACAATGATGATGTAACATTCTTTGCTTCACAATGCAGTCCACTACATTGTGTATCCCATATGTCTAATGTACACTCCCTATAAACAATCTCATCAATGACTGCAAGTTACTGTGAAAAACAAACCCTGCTTTGTTCAACAATGTATTGTACCGGTAGTAACTGTTACATGTGCAACCTTTTTAAAACGTATAATATACGCCCTTGTATACAATATCATCATTGCCCTTAGTCTACAGATTATCAAATCTTATGGGGAACATGCACACCCCATCATGTAAAATGTACTGTCCCTATAAACCATTTTCTCTATTGCGCAAGTATAACCTTTGGGATCACTTCCTGTGGGGATGGGGTAAGTCACAACTGCAGCCCATCAGCATGACGTAATACCACCTAAATATAGCACGATTGCGTAATACCCACTGTAAAACCCGTTTTCCACGTACAAACATCCCCTGCAAAACCGTCAGAAGCCACTAGACAAAAAAACGCCTCGTAGGTTTCTTCTCCTTCTCAAGAGCTACCCACATACCAAATATCAGATCAATCTGTCTCGGCGTTAGGGAGATTTTCTGTCCGCAGACACAGAGTGTAGAAGGTTTCTACACATACCTATAGTATTATGCAAATTACCACCTAATTTGCCTAACAAGCATACAATTACGTACATCATTACGTAAGCTATCTGCATACCTACAGTCATTAACATCCATCAACCCCTGCTTGCATTATTCCTTCTCAAAACCTAAAACAAGAATTACTTTCACCGCCTCTGCGAAACACCTAGGTGGCCAAAACTTACCTTACTATGCTTTTACACAGCTACCTACCACTTAGAAATAATCACCCAAACAAGTCCCTAACAAAAAATAGCAAAACCGGAAGTTCTGCTGCAGTACCATAATACGCCGCTAGAGCGCCATGTCGTAACGCAATTCCTACCATTCCTTTGTCATGTCTAATGCTACCCACATACCGAATATCAAAACAATCCATCCGCGCGTTCCCCAGTTATCAGGCTAACAAACGCCCCCCTGACATAAAAACGGCAGTGATTATAAACCCTTCGCTTCACGAAGGGAATAACTTACAAGTAGGAGCTGAACGTCTTGTATGTAGATTCCTAATTTTACAATATCATTATGAGGTTTCACCTCACCTCACCGGTCCCATAGCCTCACCGGCCGTAGGGGAAGCACTTCCATCAACAAGTTGGTACTGATTGGCGCATTAAGTAATTTGTACCTTACAACATTCACTGCTACGTCGATGAAGGTTAGACATCCAGGTAATAAGATACGTCAAATAGCAATTACTCAAGCAACTGGATATGATTTTGGAAAAGGTCAGACGTTAAGGTAGCACCCACTACGGTGACCTTTCATCATTGATGAGTCACTGACGAAAAATAGTGGATTCTACCTGAAACATCTGACATTGTGCCATTGGGAAAGGCACTTAACAGCTTTCCTCACTTTACTTAGGTGAAAATGAGTACCTAGTTTCAGCTATGACCGTCCCTCAGATAGGACGTTAAATTGAGGTCCCGTGTCTGCGGAGAGCTACCCCCCCCCCCCCCCATGCACGTTAAAGAGCCCCCACACGTGCGATAGTGCGGTGTGCGTTGGTGCAACTTCTTCTGTCGGGAGTTGGTGATTCACTTCAAATCACCCGGATGGAGGCCTGACTAACCTCTGTCTCGTATCAGCCACATAGTGATTTACATCATTCACTCGGACGGGAGACCTGGCGCATCCCCGTCTTGAAATAAGCCAGAGAAAGGGTATGTCACCCTGTAAATAAGGGGCGGTATATATAACCCCGTCGTGTGTAAACATGTGCGAACATGTGTGATCACGTCGACCGATGATGATGATGATGCAATTACACATTGACACATAATTTGGATAATTATTGTGAAAGTGTCCTAATTCATGTACATGTAGTAAGTTTGGTTTGGTTTGATTTGGTTTGGTTTATTTAGATCTCCATTAGTGAAACACACTAGTCTTCCTGGAGTCCACATTAAAACTATACAGAAACTAGAAAGGCCGACATTCGCTTGAGAGCAAATACAGCATATTTCAGCCATACCCCTTCCCACGCAACATTGGACTGTTCCAAATCACCCCTGCGCAAAAATGGAACATCTTAACAGTACATTATCCCCCAAAGTGGACTAGTATTGTGAATTGATTCCAGGTCAAAACAGAGCTTGCTTCTATTTTTTCAGAAAATGACAATAATCACACCTTCCATTCAGAAAATTTTCATCATGACTGAAAATTGTTGAATGACTTCATGTAATGTCATTAACAATTTTCAGTACGATAACTAGGTCTAAGTATAAAAAAAGTATAAGCTCCTTGTGAGGTGGGTACATTTAATATTGCAGTGAACTTTTTTTATTCAAGTAGGGCATACGATTTAATAATTATCAAGCAGGTGCAGGTACTGTGTAGTAGGAGCGTTTGTTTTCTTCAAGCTGTAAAACTGTTAAACTGTTTTACTTTGTATGCAATCAGCCATCGAGCCTATTCTTATCTTAGTTTAACAACTTCCTGCCAGACCCGGAAGATACGATTGAACCTTGTTCGAGGATTTCTTTTCGGAGGTCAGTCTGTTCATACCCTGGTGCTGAGAGTGTTTTATTGGGCTGAAACTCTGGCAGTTCAAAGTTACTTACAATTTGAATGTTCAAAGTTTATGTCAAACAACAACAGCACAGGAAACACCTACATTTGCTCTGGAGAAAATACAGCAGTTTTCTTTCCAGTCCAGTGATAGAAATGTGGCCACTGTAGACAGGTGGTCACTATAGAGAAAATGTTGATCTATTGACTACTAGCAATACGTTACACATCATTTCAGTACACTGATCTTTACTCATACAAACATTGCACAGGTAAGCCAATTGTTTAGATGTACAATTAAGTTCAAATGATTCTGAAGAGAAATATTGATGAGAAAATAATCATTCTCGCCACTGTCTAACTTATAATTACGTATCAAAACTAAACGCAAACTGTCTTACTAACGCACCTTTCGCCGACTTGATCAAAGGGCCGCCGGCTATCAATCAAACACGGCTATTGATTAGACTTAGAGTTTTGTCAGTGTGCCAGTTGACAGCGAACTTCATACTACGTGATGTGTCCCACATGTTTTATAGAATAGAATTTGACGCAGAACAGCGTTTTTTGTCAGGCATTTTTCTTGAAACATGTCCGTGGGAATATCAGCGAGGCGGCGACGCAGGGATATCAGACCGTCAACAAAAGTTGCACGGCGGCTAACGGCGCATCGAAGATACTAGCGCTATAAATAAACGCTTCAACTAAGGATGGCAACCCGGACAATATTTACAAGTACCGTTGAGCTAAGTAAAGTTTGTTGTTTATGAGGTTTTGGTTGTCTTTGAAGCTTTGACCCGAAATATTTTTTAAGTCAAACTGCTGAATGGTCCTATGGCCCTAAAAAAACTGATAAAAGAAGCCTTCTCAATAGTCTAAAATGCAAGAGCTTCCGGGGGGCTTCGCACACCTAGGTCCCCCCACCGTGGCCCTGCCCCTGGACCCCTCCAGGGACATTCGGCGGCCCCTGGACCCCTGTCCGACGCTTTGAAAAAACCCTGGCGAGAAGTCTGTACAGCCTGAGTCTTCAAGTTACCGTATTGTGTGGTCCCGCTTATGAATATTAATTAACCTTCGCTTTCCTCTTCGCTGATTGGCTGAACCATTAATTGAATTAACTCTTCCTGCCGGCTAGACGCAGGTGCAGATGTCGGCTCTGTGGGGTGAACGTCCGAAAGGTCACGGCATGGAGAACGAAAGAAAACCAATTTCCCCTCAAAAAAAGTGCTGTAATTAAGCCTTTTACAGTACTTTATGCCAAAAATTTTACTTGGATCATTTAACCAACTATCTTATGCCTATCTATACCAAATGTTAGGTCATTCACTTGTAATACCAGGGTACAGGGGGGGCAAAATATATTGTTATAAGACCGTCAACAACAGTCGCACGGAGCTAACAGCGCAGCGAAAATACCATCGCTAGCGTCTCAACTTCGGATGACAAGTTATAAGTACTGTTGAACTCAGTAACGTTAAAGTTTGTTTTTAGTTGCCTTTGACGGTTTGACCTGAAATACTGTTACGCTAAACTCCTGAAGAGAAGTTAAGTGACTGCTGCGATTATCATAGATATGCCCCTAAGAACTGATACAATATAAAGCCTTCTGAATAGTCTAAAATGCGAGGGCTTCAGGCGGGCTTCGTTCCCCCTGGGGCCCCCAACGCTGTAAAAAAATTCTGGCGGGAACACTGCTATATACGGGATCATGAGGCCTGCTTATGAATATCAATTATCCTTCGGCCTCCTCTTCGCTGATTGGCTAGGTCTTTGATTCAATTATCTCTCCGGCTGACGCGCACAGGTGTGAGCTCTTTGCGGGGTCACAGAAGGTCACGTCAGGAGGCCAAAAGAAAACAAATTTCCCCTAAGAAAAGTGCCAAAATTAATCATTTTAAAGTAGTTTATGTCAAAACTTTTACTTGAATCTTTTTACCAAATATCCACTGCCTATCTATACCAAATTTTAGGTCATTTAATTATAATACCAGGGTACAGGGGGGATTATACCGTTTTGGTCAAAACATGACTAAAAAACCTCAATAAAATCATTTTAGAGGCAGATATGAAAAAAATGAGAAGTAGGCATCAAGGTATTGGCCCACTCTACCCCTGTGCCGAATTTCAGATCATTCGGTCCAGGAACGGCGGAGTTGAATCACTTTGAAGATTTGACAGGAGAAAGAAAGAAAAAAAAACATAACGAATACAATATATTTCACCATACTATGTATGGCTGAAATATAATAATAGCAACAGAAATGTACAAATAATACAAATTATAATTTTGAAATAACAGAAAGCAAACATATGGTAAACAGAAAATCAGTGATTTACATACGTGAAGTAAAATAAAATAAATCAACTTAGTTCTAATATATATGTCACAGTAGAGATCACGATCCAGTAGAATCGTCGATTCTCCTAGGAGAGATCGCGATCGGAGCTGGTCCTAGGGCCAACTCCGATCGGGGTCTCTCCTAGGAGAATCGACGATTCTACTAGTACAGATTGCGATCGGGGTCTCTCCTAGGGCCAACTCCGATCCAAACTCAAATGATACTAAGATATGGGAAACAGACTGCGATCGGGATATCTCCTAGGAGAATCGGCGATTCTACTAGGAGAGACCTCGATCGGAGTTGGCCCTAGGACCATCTCCGATCCAAACTCAAATGACACTAAGATATAGGAACAGCAATACTTTTTTGATAAACAATAATTTTATTTAGTATTAATGCAAACCTAACTCATTAACAACTACACACAAGCCTACTTGTGTCACTTCTACAATGTTCACTCAAGACTACCACACTAGGGTCACTTCTTCAACTTTACTCAAGGCACACTTCTACTCAATGCTACCTCACTAGTGTCTTGGTGTATCTTGTGTGATACAGTAGTTGGTCTTCTTTCCCTTTTCCAACACCATTGATATGCTCTTCCGCCAACCCATAGAACTCCGCTTTCTGCTGCTCCTCCTCTGCCATGCTACCAAGCTGATGTCAAACTTGGAACTGGCTGGAGGGGGAAATTCGCCCTTATATTTCTTGGGGGCATGCAAACTCTGTTTGATATTTTGACACCTGTTTGATCACTTTACAATGGTTATTGTTCTTCAAAAGTTGTGAAATGATGCGGTACACGTTTGACTCAGTGAAATGTACTCAATAGGTGTGAAATTGTGAGTAATATCTTGAAAACTTTGCTTGGTATTTTGACACCTGTTGATCGCTTAACAATGGTTATTGTTCTTCTAAAGCTGAAATTATTCAGTACAAGTCTGACTAGTGTCAGTAGTGAAATGTACTCAATAGGTGTGAAATTGTGAGTAATATCTTGAAACTCTACTTACTCTTTAGACACCTGTTTGACGACTTTACACAACAGTTGTTATTGTTCTTCCAGCTGTGAAATTTGCATATGACACATTGTTTGATCACCCGTTGGTGCCTTTCACATATTATAAGATTTTTGCCAACTACTTTATCAGAAATTACTTTATCAGAAAACATACTGACATGAAATTTATCATGAAAGTGATGCTATATACGAGGGGGTTTCAAAAAGTAATGTCACTAGTTTCATAACAGGTTCATTTTTACACCGAGTGAGTTGAAATTTGGTACAGTGCTAAAGGCATATATCCTCTTGAAAGTGAGATATCCCACTTTGTTGTTCACGTTTTTATGAGTGACTGAGTTGAGTTCAAGATGACCACACCCTTGTTTTCCCGTCGAAAGAAATTAGAGGTTCAATTAAGGTGCAATTGATAATGTCCCTGACTCACTTGCAGCAATTGTATGAAACTAAAACTGCACATGTATCAAGTTCCATTTATCCGTAAGACACATGTCAATTTTTGCCTTTTAAATCCAATCATGTTTTCTTTTTTCGTTCCTTGGGAGAAGTAAGGTATGACCCCGGTCATCAGTGCCGTTAATCAGGGGTGGGCTGATTTAAGTTTCTGTAGTGGACTTTTCAATAAACAGAAAGAAATCAAACTTTGCACACTTCTTGGTCTTGAAACAACCAATAACTGTGCCAAGTTTCGTATCTTTTAGTTGATGGCAAATTAGTCTACAAACACTTTTATAAATAAACCACGTATTTGGCTATTAATCAAACTGCCTGTAATATAGTAACTCGCTCCTTTCCAGCAGCCGTAAAAGATGAACCATTGGGAGTTCAGATATGAAAATTGGCATGTAACTTATAAAGACATTTGTTATTATACAGGTGAAATTTCGGCTTCGTACAGTAGTTATAAGAGGGTCAGATCTAGAGGAACTGATCTTCTGACAAACTTCCAGGGGTATGGTTATTTTGAAATCAACTCAGTTGCTCATAAAAATTTTAACAACAAATTGAGATATTTTAATCTCAAGAAAATATATGCCTTTACCTTTGTGCAAAATTTCATCTCATTCGAGGAACAAATGAGCCTGTTATAAAACTAGTGACATTACTTTTTGAAGCACCCTCGTACTATAGTGTACCTCAAGTAAAGTGAAAGAAGTGACGCTAGTGTGGTAGTCTTGAGCGAAGTTAACATTGTAGACACAAGTACGCTTGAGTGTAGTTGGTAATGAGTTAGTAGGTTTGCATTAATACTAGATAAAATCATTGTTTATCAAAAAAAAAAAGTATTGCTGTTTCCTATATCTTAGTATCATTTGAGTTTGGATCGGAGATGGTCCTAGGGCCAACTCCGATCGGGGTCTCCCCTAGTAGAAACGCCGATTCTCCTAGGAGAGATCCCGATGGCAGTCTATTTCCCATATCTTAGTATCATTTGAGTTGGATCGGAATTGGCTCTAGGAGAGACACCAATCGCAATCTATACTAGTATACTAGAGACCCCGATCGGAGTTGGCCCTAGGACCAGCTCCGATCGCGATCTCTCCTAGGAGAATCGACGATTCTACTGGATCGTGATCTCTACTGTGACAAAATGTCTAATTGAATTAACAGAAAACTTGGTAATATCAACTCAAAAACGGAGTGGAAGAGGTCGGAGGTCGAGCAAAATCATACTAAATCAGATACAATTTGTACTGAAGTATTGAAACAAAAAGTATTTGATTGCATATAAATCATATAGCAAAAATAATAATGATACTCGTAATAATAATAGTCATTGATACACCATTGATACATCATCAATAAAACAAAACCTAATTGGAGCCAAGAGATGAGTTTCATTTTTACCACCATGAAGTGAGTGGCTGGTTTTTGTCTTTTTTGTGCCTTCCCCCACACTCTTAACTTAGTCTTGAATACTTCCTGGTTTGTTGTCGTAATACTTGTAGGGAGTGTGTTGTAGGCCTTTATACATCTGTATTGAAATGTTCTGGTCAATGCATTTGTACGGGGTTTAGGTTGTACGTAGCCTCCTCTCTGTGATAGCCTTGTGTTGTGGTTATGTGCGGTGTTTATATTTCTTAAGTTGTCATACTTACATTTTGGTTCTTTAATCGTCACTATCTTATGGAAGGCACAGATTGTTGTTGTAAACATCCTTTCCTTCACTGACGGCCAACATAGTCGATCATGTATCACTTCTGAGCTTGTTGTATGTGATGTATTTGCGGCTAACCTTGCAGCTCTGTTTTGGATTATTTGTAGTCTGTCTAGCTATGTTTGTGCTGTTGAGGAAAGTATCCCAGAACAGTAGTCAAGATGCGTAAGTACAAGTGATTGGATTACTGTTTTTAGTGTGTCTTCAGGAAAGTAATCTTTATACTTCCTGATTGTTGCTGTGACTCCTGTCATCTTTCTTTTGATCTTGTTTGCATGCAAATTCCAGGATAGGTGTTGGTCTACTGTGTATAAACCCAGGAGTTCAGCTTGGCTAACTTGCATTATTTTCTTACCCCCTACAGTGAGATCCAGAGTTGGATTATGCTTTAGTTTATGGTGACTGCCCAGGAGTATGGACTTTGTCTTTCCGACATTAAGAATAAGCTTATTTATTTGTATCCATTCCCAGATGCGCGTGAGATCTGACTGTAAAATGCTTCCTACTGCTCTAGCACTGGGTGCAGAAGCAAAGGGAGTAGTGTCATCGGCATACATGACTAGTTCGGCTTTCTTTGTTATGGTGGCCAAGTCATTAGTACAGAGACAAAACAACAACGGACCCAGGCAGCTCCCTTGTGGAACTCCGGACTTGGTCTCCTTATAAGTTGAAAAGGCTCCGTTAATGTAGACGGCCTGACTCCTGTTTGTTAAATAGCTTTCCATCCATTCTACAGCAGAATCTGCAAATCCATAGCTTTTTAACTTGGCCAACAATATTTCATGGTTAACAGTGTCAAAAGCGGCACTGAAATCAAGCAAGACTGCACCGACCAGATTTCCTTTGTCCACTTCTCCTAGCCAGTGATCAGTCATTTGTGCTAAAGCGCTGGCTGTGGAGTGGTGTTGCTTGTATGCGTGTTGGTTCTGTAAGATTATGTTGTTAGAGATGAGATAGCTTTGGATTTGTTTTTGGCATATTTTTTTCACAACTTTGCTGATCACTGGCAGCAAGCTGATGGGTCGGCTGTTCGGACCGTCTAATGGGGCAGACCTGTTTTTGAGTAGTGGTATCACTTTTGCTTTCTTCCACTGTGCTGGGAAAACCCCTTGTCTTAATGAGCTGTTTATTATGTAACAAACAGGGCCTGCTATGTACTCTGCGCTGAGCTTCAGGAGTGTGTTGTCTATATGGTCGTGCCCTGTGGCCTTACTTATTTATTAAACTTTACAGAAAAAGTTCTGCAAGGTGTGGGTAACAGGATATACCTTTACATGACCCACACCTCCAGCAACAGTTAAAATCATAACAATGAACAATAGAGAAAGGGCAAATAAAAACAAAGAACTTTACATAGAGATATTCTAACAAAAAACGGCAAGATACAAAACAATACCCAAACGAAACAACAATAAAAGGGATCAGATAAACTAAGGTTAACAAACAAATGAGAATGATGTAACTATAGGTTGACCACACATTTAGATGTGCATCCAATCAGCACTTGGAACAATGGGTCCAAGTGCTTATTAGATGGACATTAAAATGTGTGGCCAAAAGAGAGAAGTAATGATCAATAACGGACTGCTTAAAACGATTTGTTGAGAATGTTGGATTCAGCCGAAGTTTTCTAATTTCAGGTGGTAAGGAGTTCCATATGTAGACGATTCTGTTAAAATAGGAGTACTGAAAGTTTGTAGTGTGACATTTACCAGGGATAAGTTTAGCTTGTGAATGTGCTCTTAAAAGGGGATGTGGGAGATTTAGAAAGTTGTCAATATTAATATCATAAAGTCCTAGTATTACTAAGCACTTATATAAAAAACATAGATCAAGTATTTCTCGTCGGTAGGACAGAGGTAATAGTGAACAATGTATTAATCTCGCCTTGTAGTCTGTTGTGTAATCATTAAGAATATACTTGGAGGCACGTCTTTGAACTTTTTCGACTGAGGAAATGAGGTTGTGCGTATAGGGTGACCAAACGACAGAGCAGTACTCAAGTCTGCTTCTGACTAAAGTGAGATATAGCATTTTTTTTGCATTTACAGGGGCATTGAAACCTACAGATCTCTTTAAAAAGCCGAGAGCTGAATTTGCTCTCGAAGTGATATTATGTACATGAGAATCGAAAGTTAAATTCCACGTAGCTAATACCCCTAAGTCGGTAAATTCAGGAACAGACTCGAGGACCGTGTCATTCATTTTGTACGTAAAAGTAATAGGATTTCTAGATCTGCTTATCCTGAGAATTTTACATTTGTCAGGATTAAAATTCATTTGCCAAGTATTACTCCAATCGTACATGCAATCAATATCTCTCTGGAGTGATACACAATCTAAAACAGTAGATACATGTTTGTAGCATTTGGAGTCGTCAGCGTAAAGGCCCATTTTGTTGCTTACTACGGATGGAAGATCGTTGATATATAATAAGAAAAGGAGGGGACCTAAAATTGACCCTTGGGGCACTCCCGATACTACTGTGAGCCAATCCGAACACGTACCCTCGACCATTACACGTTGCCTCCTACATGAAAGATAACTAGAAAGGCCGACATTTGCTTGAGAGCAAATACAGCATATTTCAGCCATCTCCTTCCCCAAGCAACAATGGACTATTCCAAAATCACCCATGTGCAAAAATGGAACTCTTCTGCTTAAGATGACTAAGCATCCTAAGCTACTAATTACACGTATGAGCAAAAATGAATCGTACAACCCCCTTCCCTGCAAGAATGGACTCAAGTGCACCCAATGTAGAAGGGTAAGATAGACCAGTCCAAAAACACTTCCGCTAAGAAATGGAATTTTGAATCATCAGCCGTCCAAAACTGAATTTGAAAGAAATCCCCCCCCCCCTTTGCATGAATGGACTCTACCTGTTATACCCCTGTGCAAAGTGGAGCGATCCAAAAATACATCCGCTAAAATAGGACTTTGACATAATCACCAAAGTCCAGAAATACATGGCCTTTTCTATAATAAGCAACCCAGTCCAAAACTGAATTTTTTTAATAGTCCCCTGTGCATGAATGGACTCATCCATATTACATCAGGCTTGCTGATTGGCTGCCGAATCCTCAGGTACAGTCTTCAGGTGGGGTCAAGTTCCGTTCAACAAATGGAATTCGGAATCATCACCCATGTCCAAAAATGAATTTTTTAAAAATCCCCCCTATGTGCCAAAATGGACTGTCCCAGCAGTAGCCTTATGTCAAGTGGATCAGTGCAAAAACACTTCCGCTAAAAAAAGCATTGGCATTATCACCAAAGTCTTAAAGTAAATTTAAAAAAACACCCCCCTGACCAACAATGGACTCTTCCAGCAAAATAACCTTGCTCATTGGCTAATAATTAATTAGATTTACCTTTCCCCCCAACCACCTGGAGGAACATGGACTAGGTAGGTATGTAGATGATTGGATCTACCAGAAACACCTGTGGCTTCCAGAATGACCTAGAGGTCGTTGACCTCGGCACTTCCACCACACAAATCCAAAATTCTCCCACAAAAACCTCCATAATGAGCCATTTTGAAGTGATTTATACCAAATATTATGCATGGATCCTTTGAATAAGTACCTAGGGCACCTCTGTGCTAAATTTCAGGTCATTTGGATGTAATACCATGGTACAGGGGGCCTAAATATAAAGTTGTGGTCCAAAAATTGCAATAAAACCTCAATAAAATCATTTTAGAAGCAGATATGAATAAAATGAAAAAAACACCTAAGGGTATTGGCCCACTCTACCCTTGTGCCAAATTTCAAGTCATTCGGTCCAGGAACGACGGAGTTGATTCGATTTGAAGATTTGACAGGAGAAAGAAAGAAAGAAAGAAAGAAGAAGAAAGAAAGAAACATTACGAATACAATATATTTCACCATACCTATGGTATGGCTGAAATATAACTATGGAACCAGGAAAGTAAATTAGAATGAATACCATACATTTTGAGCTTATGGACTAACAGCTGGTGAGAAACGCAGTCAAATGCCTTGGAAAAATCCAAATATATAATGTCTACTTGGCCACCTCGATCTAAAATCCCGCCAATTTCATGGTAAATTTCAAGGAGCTGTGTCGATGATGATCTGCCCTTGATGAAACCGTGTTGTAATGGATAGATCAAGTGCTTTAAATGAGGAAAGATACGATTAAACAAACACCTTTCCATTATCTTTCCAACAATACTAAGAAGAGAAATTGGGCGGTAATTTTCTACTAAATCTTTCCGGCCTTTTTTAAAGACAGGACAGATATTTGCATCCTTCCACTGCGCAGGAACCCAGCCTTGGTTCAAACTTCTGTTAAACAATGCAGTCAGGTAAGGAGCGATCACATGTGCGCACTCTCGAAATACGGTAGGAGAAAGTCCATCTGGACCAATAGCCTTTGAGCAATCGAGTCTAGACGGTACATTTTGGACTTCTTCAATTGAAAATACAATATTTCCTAGACATGGATGTTCGAAAACAGCGATTTCAGGCAGACAAAGGGTATCATTAGATAAAGTGAAGACTGGATGAAAGTAATCGTTAAACATGTCAGCCTTCTCTATAGCGGAGCTTGCTACGGCGCTAGCTGAATTCAAGACGGCCGGAAGGCATTTGGATTTGGTTTTAGATCTAAAAAAAGACCAGAACCTTTTCGGGTTCGTCTGTACTAGCGAGCCAAGATTGTTCAGAAACGAGTTGCACTTTGTCTTAATGAGTCTTTGAAGGTCGTTTCTGAGTTTTCTAAACTTGCTCCAATGTGAAGGACTGTTAGTTCGTTTGGCTAATCGCCATGCCGTCTTCTTTTTGTTGCGTGCATGTCTGACTTCACCGTCGAACCAAGGTAATGAAGATGATCGTTTAACACACATTTTGGGAACACAAAGCTCAACAGATTCGGTAACTTCGAAAATCCACCTCTCCCAGATATTGTCAAGATTAACATCATCGTTGATATTGTGTAGTTTTCTTTCTAGATCTAACCTTAACCTATTAAAGTTACCTCTTTTATAATTATAAACATATCGTTTATCTTCATGCCTTTTGATCTTCCTATTGACGATCAAACCAAACTGTAATATAGCATGGTCAGTAGGATACTCTGACGTCACCTGTTCGATTTCTAAACATTTGTCAGGTATGTTAGTCAACACTACATCTAGCAAATGACCATGACTGTTGGAGATGACATTATTTATCTGAGTAAGAGCGTAGTCGTTTAGTAAATCACATAGGCGACCCTCATGTTCGGAGTGGCTTCCTCCTTTAGACCAATCTATGTTTGGGCAGTTAAGATCACCAATCAGTACTACCTGGCTGTACTCCTTGGAGACACAGCTAAGAATAGAGCTCAGATTAGCATTAAAGACAGACAAGTCACCACTCGGTGGCCTGTAATACACAATGAGTACAATTTTTTGATGATTTGTGGGATGAATGTCACAAATAAGAACCTCGTCCATGGGCTCAAGGTCCTCTCTTCTCTGAGAGAGAATATTAGATTTAACAGCCAACATTACACCACCACCTGTCACTCCAGGCTTGGTGACACTTCTGTCTTTCCGATGAACGGTGTAGTCCTGGGGCAGAAGCTCCTGGTCGGCTACACACGGAGTTAGCCAGGTTTCAGTCACAGATATGATGTCAGGCTGGACAGTAGCAACAAGATTTTGAAAGCGAACGAGTTTGTTGTATTTCTTGCTAACTGACTTGACACTGCGGGCGTTTAGATATAGTACATTAAGACATGAAATGTCAGTTGGGAGAGTCTTTACTCGTTGCTATTCGCCCACCAACGGTCTGGAGTTTGAGTGAGTGTTCATGGCGCAGACGCGGACAGTATCACAGGAAACGGTTGAGTCAGGAGGACTCGTCGCGGGCATGGCCGACAGGGATTCCTCACACGTAGTCCGGAGGTCCAAAGGTGGAACATCGGTGGTGAGTGGAGGGGTGGTTATGTGGGAAACGGTTTTGGTGTGTAGGTCACGAGCAGGTTTCGGGACTCCTTGACTGGATGATGGAACAGCGCCTAATCGTTCTGCATTCTGTTTTTTAGTTGCCGGATGTGTGCGTTGCTCGGGTGAGGGAAGCGAGCATTTCCTGTTCCTCAGGTTGTAGCGATCGTTTGGGGGGCGGTAGCTTGGTGCTGTGACGTCGCTGTTGGGATGTGGTTCCTCAGCCGACATGAATCTGGAGACCCTAGACCGCCGCTTATTCCTGTGATTAGAGAGGTGGCGCCTGTCAGCATCAGCAACCGCTGACGGACGCTGATCTGTGTGTTGAACACGAATGTCCCGTATAGCTCCTGCAATGGCGAGGTCAGATTCGTCCTCTAGTCTAGCGAGTGACTGGAATCTGTTAGACGTAGGTACTACGGCTGGTCTCACATACTTGTTAAAGGCTCGGTTGATCATGTCTACCGAGTCTTGGGTTTGGGGACTAAACCCAACAGAATCATCTCGGTCAGCAGACCTTCTTTGATAGCGAGTTGGATGTCGCTCGGTTTCAGTAATGGAGGCGCAATTTGCCTTGGTGTGCCCAGTCATACCGCATGAAAAGCACGTGATGTTAGGGCATTCGTAAGCCTTGTGGTCGAGAGCTTTGCAACGTCGACAGTTAACGATCTGCCCTTGACCACAAAATACTTCAAGATCAATGTCAGTACATTCAGAAGGGTTCAGTGGATGCGGCACACTTATGGTGGTGAACCTCGGGGGCGGACGCTCAGTGAACTTTTCCACATAACAGAACCTGTGCCCCGTTCTAAGGTGATTGAACATGTCAGTAGCGTTTTTGACTAGATGTCTCTCGATTGGTGTAGCACGTATGGAAAACTTGTCAACCCAATCAGCTACAACGACGTCAGGTACCGAGTGATACACCCCGTGTATTGATATCCTGGTTAAGCGAGGTTTTGTCAGGGGTGTGGTCACGAAGTCGAGCAAAGTCAGATCCTTGCCATGTAACTGAATATGATTCTGTTTAAGAGCTGCAGCTTTTACTTTGTGGTTTGACAAGTTTATGATGATCATTGGGGGAATAACTTGAACACCCAATATGTCTGACGGTCTCACACCATCGGCTCCATGATGTTGCGTACTTTCTACTAGGGACAAGGCAACGTCTTCTTCCCTTGCCCTGAATCCTGATTTCATGTAGCATTTAATCCACAGATTCGTGTCGGCCAGCTTGTCCGCAAGCGGATCTGGTACGGATATATCCACTTCGGACATCATGAAAATGTAAACAAAGGCTTACTACAGCCCAACACTGTGCTTTTAGCCAATTTCTTCACAGAAGACTCACCGGTCAGATCGTGCGGTTATCCCCGTAGACTTAGAAATCAGCTTCTTTGATGGATGCTTCTCTGGGCATTTAGAACTCCTCTCTACGATCGTAGGACGTCTGGAGTGCTGTCGTGTAGGATTCCTTTGTACGGCACCCTCCCCACTCAGCCGACGCTGGCAACTTACAAGATCCAAAAATCGTTGTACACAACACAAAACGTTCAAGTCTCGTCTTCAAAGTGTAGCGATACTGTCCTGCTAACACCCTGCACGTGGATTTGGATCGGATGGGCACGCAAATGACGAGAAAGAAGCTTTTATTGAGAACTATTACAGACCGACTCATAAACACTGCTACTGCTACTACTTACCTGGTGGAAGTGATTTGAGAATGTTTTTTATCTGGGTGACTGTAGCAGCTTGGAATGTGAAAGAACAATTCTTGGATGACATAATATTCTCGATAGGTGCCACGGCTTCTTGCTTGTTTATGTCTTTATCTATTTACTTTATCAATGAAATAATCGTTAAAGTGCTCGGCTATATCCCTAGGTTTGGTAATTACAGGTTTGCGATAGCACAACCTGTTTTGTTTTCGTTAGCGGAGTAGGGCGCCGCCATGTTGTATTATAGGGCGCCGCCATGTTGGATGATGTCAAGGGAGTGAGGCATGCTGGGAGTGAGGCATGCTGGGAGTGAGGCATGCCGGGAAAGTTGGTGCCATGTTGTGTGAGGCATGTTGGGAAATGTGTCGTCATGTTTGGTGTGGGGCATGCTGGGATTGAGGCATCTTGGGGAAGCTGTGGTTATGTTTTGAGCTTGTTGTTGCGGGCTTGTCGGAAGATATAGGGACCACAGTTTCACAGTTTGTTTGTAGCAAGGACAACAAAACAACAACAATGAGATGGTTGTTTATTATGCGATTTTGATGTGTTAACGGTGCTGTGGTATATTGTGAACTTGTTGTGACGGACTTGTCGGAAAGACATGTAGGGACGACAGCCGCACAACAGATGATTAGTCTGTATTAAACAAGGACAACAAAACAACAACAACAATGGCCAAGGGATGGTGGCTTTATATGCGATTTTGATGTGTTAACGATGCTGTGGAATTTGTGAACTTGCTGTGACGGACTTGTCGGAAAGACATGTAGGGACGACAGCCGCACAACAGATGATTAGTCGGTTTTAAGGAAGGACAACAAAAGAACAACAACAATGGCCAAGGGATGGTGGCTTTATATGCGATTTTGATGTGTTAACGATGCTGTGGAATATGTGAACTTGCTGTGACGGACTTGTCGGAAAGACATGTAGGGACGACAGCCGCACAACAGATGATTAGTCGGTTTTAAGGAAGGACAACAAAAGAACAACAACAATGGCCATGGGATGGTGGTTTTATATGCGATTTTGATGTGTTAACGATGCTGTGAAATATGTGAACTTGCTGTGACGGACTTGTCGGAAAGACATGTAGGGACGACAGCCGCACAACAGATGATTAGTCTGTTTTAAACAAGGACAACAAAACAACAACAATGGGATGGTGGTAACGATGCTGTGGAACGTTGTGAACTTGTTGTGACGGACTTGTCGGAAAGACATGTAGGGACGACAGCCGCACAACAGATGATTAGTCTGTTTTAAACAAGGAAAACAAAACAACAACAATGGGATGGTGGTAACGATGCTGTGGAACGTTGTGAACTTGTTGTGACGGACTTGTCGGAAAGACATGTAGGGACGACAGCCGCACAACAGATGATTAGTCTGTTTTAAACAAAGACAACAAAACAACAACAATGGGATGGTGGTTTTATATGCGATCTTGATGTGTTAACGATGCTGTTTAATGTTGTGAGCTTTGTGGACTTGTGGACTTGTCGGAAAGACATTCCATAGTAGCGACGACAGCCGCACAACAATGATGGTCAGTCAGTGTTGTGGTGAGGTAGTGGTTTTGCATGAGATAAAATGTTATATGAGTCATAGCTGTTCATTTTTGTATATTCAGTTTTGCTTCTTACAATATGTAATGATATGCCTTGACAGGGCGGTTTTGGAATTCAACAAAGTAGAATTTGATATGGTAAATGATTCAGAATTAAAATAAATGTTTACCGATGTTTCTGACAACGATTTTCTTCCTCTGATAAACAATGGTATTCTTGGACATGTAACTAATTCTTTTGGATTCTGATTTGAAGACGACCACGTTAACGATAAAGAAATGACACAGAGATAGGGATTTCCGTACACTGGGCACGGGAGACTTTGAACGTATACTAACTGCGACGTCATAATGCTATGTCACTCGGTCTGTTGCTCTCCTGAATTGCCTTAGAAATAAATCTCTCGTCTTTATATTCTGTCTTACCTGACAGACAGTTACACAGCTGTCCGCTCACATCACACAACATTGTTACAAGTACTTTATCTCGGTCTGTTGCAGTTCACATTATCAAATTTAACGAATTACCGGAAACCGTCTGAGAATAATAATCATGGCACAATATAGACTAATACATGCCGGTACATACAGCAACCATTGCGTTGTATCTAGCTTGTTGCAAGTGACGGACTGAAATGCAACATCAGCTTGCATACATAATATTTGTAAGGTCCCGTTGATGTATTACTCCAAATTACGGCCCAAAAAAGTAAGCGGCTGCACGGAGGTGTTTTTTTAGCGATGAGAATTTTCCTTTTATCCAGCCCAACTGATCTCTAACGTTAGATTGGTGAAAGTTTCTTTCTACTTCAAGAAATTAGCAGGCAATGTTCGGTAGCTGCGGTCTGGGTCGGAGGCACACAGTTCTGAGTTGTGCAGTCCCCGTTGCGGTGTGTACTAACTTCATGCATGTTCTAATTGTCATATAAGACTGAATGTTTAGCTGTTGTCGCAAATTTTTTACAAGATAAAACGTAAATGAGCGCAACAAATAATAAATAGAATAAACATATTTCAAGTGCGTTCATTTTGTACGCGCCCATGTGAAACACGTATTTTTGCATGCCATTACTCCCAATGCAGTTAAAAACTCATCAATGAGACCTTACGTGCGTCTGTATGGGATTTCCACCATTCGTAAATCCGCACATGGTTTGATTTGGACCGTGGTCGTCTGAGTCAATTACATTACTTGTATATTCTTTGATACACATAATAGACTAGACAATACGTATTTGTGTCTGTAAAGTCAAATACTAGTAATTGCAGACAATACGTGTACATCAGTCCATAAACTGGCGTCAGTATTTCCATAGTTGCAGCACCGCAATCTTGGCTGTACGCGGCTCTGCTCCGGTCTGGCATTTTCCTCTCATGGCTTTGCTCCTTAGGGCGACGTTGTTCCGGATTTTGCATGGCTCCCAGCCTTGGTCCCGCCAGTTGTTGCAATTTGCATACGGGCGTCCTTCCCCACAGTGATACAGCTCGTCTTCCAGCGCAAGCCATCAGCGACGTCCGTTGCGGCGGGAGGAGTCGGTCTTGCCCGTGTTTATCTCTCTTGCCCGACCTGTGCAGAGATTGAGAGAGAACATGCACACGTATATCAACTTGAACGCTCTAGCCGATTGAAATATCCAAGCTATTCCAAAATGATACTTCGCTTTTGAATAAGAATAAGAATTATAATAAATAGAGTAAGAATAATAAAAAATGTAATAATATATCCCTTTAGAAGGAATCAAATTGAATACATATCTGTTTTGAAAATGAGATATATCATTACAGTTTAGCAGTTCCGTAGCCCTATTGTGTTCTACTGTTACACACAATGTCCGAAATCTGGGACGGAATCCTCGGGAGACAACCCAAACGACGTTGTTTTCCGGACACTGCATACCACAAGATATATCCCATTTTTAAAACAAATATATATATATACTGACAAAAAGAACAGGTCAAGTGCATTTACGTACAAATTAAAAAAAAGTACGAAGCTAACAATTTGATAACCTTTGATAAACTACTCATTTGTATACCTGGCTCTGATCAAACCAGACAAAGGAACTTTTCTAAGATCCTCTTCGGTACGCAGAAGTGGAAGCTGAGTTACTTACCAAAGTGAAAGGGAGTGTGTTGACTTCGTGGCAGCAGGTGTTATTGATCATCAGAGACTCCGCCCTGACCTCACGTGTGCCAATCTGACAAGAAAAAAATAAAAGAATCACACAAGACATATTCTCCAAACATTCCATTCACGTGATTGCGCGATTTTGTGTAACATACTATATTAGTTTCCCTGTACAGGGTATTGCACGCGAATGATACTAATGTATTACGAATTACGTTACCTCGTGAGGCTTACTTCAACACTTGGAGTTGGATTCAACTATCTTAAGTTAGCTAGTTCTGCATCAAAGTATTAATTTTATGTTGTTTGGAAGTGACGACGAACATTTTTTAGAGGCGGCGGCAGTGAATTTCTTACTTTTAAGGTTTGGGCGAAATATTATTGGCTGAATTTTCAGCATGTGCAGCATGGAAGGCGTGACAAGTGGGACTGAGGGTATTGTCCCCGGGAACAGTTTGAACTATTGACCCCTTGAAACGCTATTTCCTGCATTGTGGTGAGAAAATTTGGCTAGCAGACAAAGCTACGCATAATAACACGAGTGAAAAAATACACATGTGCACAGGCGTTATAGTAATACGTTTTTGAGGGTATTCTAGTGCGTTGACATGTGATATGACAGGGCAGCGTAACTGTAAATACTAACAAATTTCACGTAACACTACTGTACAGTGTGGCATGCAAGTTGATTGTTTATAAACTACACTAGCTGACCTGAGCTGTTCACACGCCCTTAATGTCACTGTTATTAACCTTCCCTGTGATGTGAGAAACATAATCCCGATGCAGCTGTGCGGCTAACTGACAGGTGGGTGACGACTTAGTGACCCGTAGTAAGCTGCGACGTGATTCTCTGTAATTGAAACTACCAACTGCGCTCTTCTGACAACTCAAACATTTTAAGGGACAGTTCGTTATATTATTCACATTCCATTTTCTTTGCTATGAGAGGGAAACGATTGTGGTCACACACTAACCCTTTACATACAGGTATCAGAACACTTGCGATAATTAGACCTGACCAGAACGTCAAATTAACGCGTTAACGGTGAATCACGGTGAGTCACGGACACGTTCGATCAGAACTCTTGGTGTACTGGAGACGTTTAAACATTTTTTGTGTACATTATCATTTTAACGAGCCAGTCTTTTAACTTGCATCTGCTACCTTTTTATCTACTGGTTAAAACCCCGATGATCCGTTAATGAATGAATCTTACATACTTAGAAATTACTAGCTGTATAAAACTAGTATAGGCCTTTCCTTTTCGACGGTTGTCATACAAGCACACCAGGTACCTTCAATGGTCAGAAAATGAACACTTTCCTTGCCGCGTGTAATTTTCACCACGTTTGAAGTCATTTGAACAAGTATTTATTGCATGCAATTCTGAGTATATTTGTCTAGAACCCTAGGCCCAACCATATTTTGATCGCAGCTACCGATAGTGCACAGATGGAATGTGACTGCCGTGCAAGTGCAAGTGTGTCTGATGTTTGAAAAAGACGTAATTTGAGAAAGTAAATCGTTGTTTTGAATAGCAAAATTACGGGTAAATAGTGACGCTACCAACAAAGTTATATATATATATATATATGCCCTGTGACCCCATTGTGTTTTATTGTTTTTAAAAAGTTGGCAAAGAATGTCAGACCTGCCTTTATAGGGATTTTCGACGAATGGAATTATGACGTTCACCATGTGGAGCGGACAAAATGTGGCAATAAAAGCGGTACCTAAAATACAACGAGAAAAACTTTAAAATTTACCGAAGCGTCTGCCTCAGGGTTTCTACGATTGTTCACTACGTGAGGCGTGCAGAATATGGTATTGGAAGCAGGTCTTAAAATTTGCATTAAGCTAACAATGATACGGGTGAAACCCACCTTCATGCTTTCCTTGGGGTGGCGTCAGCTCTGGAGTTGGGGAATTGTGTAGAGGCTGTTGGAACTATGGCTTCCTGGCTACGTTGGCGACCGGTTCCTCGGACTTGCCTTGTCGACCACCGGTAGCTTAATCTGATCTCCGCTCCTCGTCGTCCCATCATCCTGCACCTGGTTTTAACCCACCTGCAGCCCCAACCTCGTGTCTGCTGAGTTGACATGTACAAAAAAAAGGAATTGCACCAAACTTGAAAGCGTGAACATATTCTCGAAACATAGAAAAACACCATAGTTCTAACACAATCTGATCTGTATATTGCACAACCCCACGCAAACTCGACGTGAAACATCTGGAATGTGGATATGGTTACACTGCGTCCCAGATTACGGACAACGTCCCAGATTACGGACAAGAAACAATAGCCCCTTCAGATTAGTGCTTGATGGCCGGGGTGCGTGAGAGATGTCGAACCCACAAATTTAAAAAAAATTAAACAGCCCAAAAGAAGAGAAATTACGAATGTTGCATCGGCATGATGGCCACCATAATGAAAACGTACCTATTAACGTTGATCATACCCATACATACCTTAAGTTTTTTTTTTACAAGGGAATTGGAGTTTGCTCGTTTTTTGTTCTTGTTATCATTTGTAACGTACTTTTCGTTCCCCCCAAACTGTCCAACTGGGTCCTTTTATGGACATATGCCGCCGGCGTTAGTCGAACACAGTCACATTAAAAAAAACACCTACCTCGTTTTCTGCCCAAATTTTTAGAAGTACTGTCCTTGCCTGTTTACTTCCGGCACAAAACATATTGTGGTGATCCGACGGGCGGCAACACGTCTCTAGACTCTGTGAAAAAGTCTAGGAGCTACAGCGGACTCCTCAGCGGTACAATTCCCAAAATAAAAGTGGAAGAACTCCCAGAGACTGGTAGCCTGGATGCTACCCTGATCTCTATAAATTTCATCGCGCGGAGACTCTAACTCAGGGGGTTCCCAGGTCTGTTGTAGAGTTTTCTTCGGGCAGGTCGCCCCCTGGAACCGAGGAGTTGGTCTGTGTTATTCTGTAACTGTTTGAGTCCCGCCTACACACAGAAATTTGGCTAGTATATGCAAATTTCTCGGCCATGATTCGGTAAATACGATGTAAATACAATTAATATTAATGACTATGCAAAATTTTATTTGTCAAGGCGGAAAACTACAGTGACCGGTTGAATGACACATTACGTGCCTAAGATGTTATTGCAAGATTACTTCGCCTGAACGCAGTCCTCAGCGTGACGACCCCGGGTCAACTCTGGGGTTCATGCACCGGTCACGCACATGTCCCGTCAATCAAGCACCCCAAGGCAGGTGTAGCCTATGACACACTAGGAAAAGAGGCATAAATCGATAGCATATCTCTTTGTCATATGTTGAATAGACCAATCACCCTTTATCAAAAGGTACGATTGAAAACAACAATGAAAAGAATTTTAAAAATAAGTCGAAACCAAGTAAAAAGAATTTTAAAAAATAAGTCGAAACCAAGTAAAAAGATTTTAAAAAATAAGTCGAAAGATTTTTTATAGTAAAAAGATTTTTAAAAATAAGTCGAAACCAATTAAAAATATTTTAGAAAATTAGTCGAAACCAAGTAAAAAGATTTTAAAAAATAAGTCGAAAGTTAGTAAAAAGATTTTAGCAAATAAGTCGAAACCAAGTAAAAAGATTTTTAAAAATAAGTCAAAAGTTTTTATAGTAAAAAGATTTAAAAAAATAAGTCGAAAGTTTCTTTATAGTAAAAAGATTTTTAAAAATAAGTGGAAACCAAGTAAAAATATTTTAAAAATAAGTCCAAACCAAGTAAAAACATTTTTAAAAATAAGTCGAAATCAAGTAAAAACATTTTTAAAAATAAGTCGAATTTTTTAATAGTAAAAAGATTTTAGAAAATAAGTCGAAACCAAGTAAAAACATTTTTAAAAATGAGTCGAAACCAAGTAAAAACATTTTTAAAATAAATCGGAACCAAGTAAAAAGATTTCTAAAAATAAGTCGAAAGTTTTTTTTTTATGGTAAAAAGATCTTTAAAAATAAGTCAAAAGTTTTTTATAGTAAAAAGATTTTTAAAAATAAGTCGAAACCAAGTAAAAAGATTTTTAAAAATAAGTCGAAAGTTTTTTTTGTAAATAGATTTTAAAAAATAAGTCGAAACCAAGTAAAAAGATTTTTAAAAATATGTCGAAGCCAATTTAAAATATTTTAGAAAATTAGTCGAAACCAAGTAAAAAGATTTTAAAAAATAAGTCAAATTTTTTTTATAGTGAAAAGATTTTAAAAAATAAGTCGAAACCAAGTAAAAAGATTTGTAAAAATAAGTCGAAACCAAGTTAAAAGATTTTTTTAAAAATATGTCGAAACCAAGTAAAAAGATTTTTGAAAATAAGTCGAAACCGAGTAAAAAGATTTAAAAAAATAAGTCGAAACGAAGTAAAAATATTTTAGAAAATTAGTCGAAAGCAAGTAAAAAGATTTTGAAAAATAAGTCAAAATGTTTCTAAAATATTCAAAGAAATTCAAATAAATGAGTATTTTCTTAGTCAATTTTTTGAAAATGATTTAATTATTGTGGCTCAGATATTCTTTTATTCAAAATAATTCAGACTAATTATAAATATCGCCTAAAAACCCTCATGGTGTCTTGGAATGGACTCTAGTAAAAAGATTTTAGATAATGAGTCGAAACCAAGTAAAAAGATTTTTAAAAATAAGTCAAAAGTTTTTATAGTAAAAAGATTTTAAAAAATAAGTCGAAAGTTTTTTTATAGTAAAAAGATTTTTAAAAATAAGTCGAAACCAATTAGTAAGTAAAAACATTTTTAAAAATAAGTCGAAACCAAGTAAAAACATTTTTAAAAATAAGTCGAAACCAAGTAAAAACATTTTTAAAAATAAGTCGAATTTTTTATAGTAAAAAGATTTTAGAAAATAAGTCGAAACCAAGTAAAAAGATTTTAAAAAATAAGTCGAAAGTGTTTTTATAGTAAAAAGATTTTAAAAAGTAAGTCGAAACCAAGTAAAAAGATTTTTAAAAAATAAGTAGAAAACATCCTGCATGAGTAACTTTGATATAAAACAGCATCCCCTAATCTTGTTCCCCTGTTTTGGATAACACAGATACATGTATATGTATACAAATTTTAAATCAAGCTGACTTCTGCTGACAAGTGGGAGGAGATGATTTTTTCTCGATCTCGATCACCAACAGTTACTTGCCCTAATCCACACCGTGAGAAAGCCACCAGGTGCAATCCGAAGAAACAGTTGATTGACATTTGAATGACAGGTCGTGACTTACTCGATATTGCCCGGATTAAGCTTAAGGTGCCCCAAGAGAGAACTATCTTTTCAACCCTGTAACGTAGGCATTTTTCATCCTACTACAACGAAACTTGGACACAACTTATATATATGTATGTATATGTACATAACAGCCATCAAGTTATATTCAAGGAAATAGATCTAGTCAAAGGTTTGAATAAAATTGCGGCCATCACCAACAGTTACTTGCCCTTTAGAAAAACGGTTTGAATTTGCATGATGCATATAAATGGAAAGATGTAATTCGAAACAAAGGAAGGTAAGAAGACTTTCGTTGGCTTTTCGTTGTCTTTGGGCTTGCTGGTATACTAAGGACTTTTGAAACAGCTCATATCACAACATCATAGGAAATGTCAAATGATCAATAAGCTAATACATATATAAGATGTGATCTTAACCGCATGGAAATTGTCCGTTTGTCACATGGACTTTCTATATTTGTCAACCTTCACAGATATAGTCTGTTTGTATACAAACTTTGTAACATGGATATTCTACATTTGTGAAACCTCGCTGAACTTGTCTGTTTCTGACAATCACATGGTTTTTCTGACAAAGTGACATTTGTCAACCCTCACTAAAGTTGTCCGTGTTTGTGACGTGGAACTTTCTTTCCTCTGCCTCCTTGTTTCAATTGTGAAAAAAAGCGACCACAAAATCAACTGACTAAACCCTGATTCAACATTTTCTAAGTTTGTCGAGATATTTACAAAAACGGACTTGTCATGCAATACGTGTTTTCCACGTATGTTTTATACATGTTATGTAGTTGTGGCTGATAGATTTAGTATAGCATGCCCCAGTGCCCACCACAGCCTAAGGAATGTTTGTAGAATATGTCCAAGCTTTCGAGGTTGGTGTAATTTTTTTTTTTGACATTTTTTGTCAACTTGGCAGAAACGAGGTCAGGGTAGTAGGACGCTGTCAGGAGCAGGATGATCATGAAGAAGGGACGAAGAGGAGCGGATATATGAGATGAAGCGATAGGTAAATGCACTTGACCTGTCCTTTTTGGCCGGGTTGTTAAAGGGTCTTATCATAATGATATTCAAAAAAATTATTGCAACTAAGGCTTGCAGTAAAAAAAACAATTTCATCATCACGGACGCTTCTAGTTGAATCAAATGTCAAAGTTTGCGCTACTAAAGAATTATTTCTGTACGAAGCAGAAACACTGTCACAACGATCGTACAGATACTTTGAAAATGGAATATATCTTGTCGTATGCAGTGTCTGGAAAAAGTGTTTGGGTTGTCTTCAGAGGATTGCGCCCCAGATTTAGGACTTTGTGTGTAACATTAGAAGGTACGGGTATATCCTATTTTAAAACAGATATAATTCCAATTTGATAACTTCAAAAAACATGTATTATTGTATTTCTTTTCATTCTTATTACCTGTTTGAAAAAGCAGGTCTTGATTCTGGTAGGGATGTTTGTGATTCCGGACCGTTTGCGATCACGTTTGCTATGGGGATAGATATTGTGAGTCATTGTGCTACAGCGCGCATTAGAAGTTTGCAGCAGTTTTGTGGTTTGTTTAAAAAATATTTACACCCCTTTTTGACAGGAGTAGAGTGGTCCTAGTTTATCTGGTAATTCTAGAGCAAACCAGCTGGGCAATAAATACCCCTGTCAAGCTGGTCAATTAGGCACCACTGTGTGCAGGGGTGAATCACTATGTACACATTAGGGATATGAAGCCAGTGGCTGCACAAATCCACAACTAGGAGAAAGAGGAACCGTGACCATCCCTGTCACCTCTGTATGGAATGAACCAATACAATAGTATACACATTGGGGATATGTGCCAGGTGCAGGTGTAACAATAGGAAATAAAAATGCAATGGTGAGGTTACAAGAAGGTGTAGTTTTGGATCTCACTGTTTACCATAGGTAGATATATAAGAACAATGATGGAATAATTTTGCCAAACGTCAAACCCTAACAACCTAACATGATAGTGCAAGAGTCTTTTCTTTGGCAGGTCTTTAGAAGTGTTTTTGAACGTCGATTTTAATTTTTATGTTAATTCCCTAACATGAGTTACTCACGCGCAAACCTGTTCTCGTATTTGCTGGAACAGCTAATATTACACTCTAGTTATTTGTCCCTTTGACTCAATGAAACTAGGAGATTTGCCAGACGTTTTGCCCATCATTCCGTTTATCACAGCCCACAACTGTTTGGTATTTCTGTCTTTACTGTGTTTCTCTATTTGGTCTTTGAAAAAAGTATTCATCTTATTCCTATTCTCTCTTACCACGTCATTCCGGAGACGCTTGTACCTGTTGAAGTCTGACAACGTTCCGGTGGTATTTGCCTCCGCCTTTGCACGGTCTCGTTCGTCCATGAGAACCCGTAGGTCTTCATCTACCTACTGGGCGGATGAAGCCCTTACGGTTCTTTTACAGACTGGAGCGTGTTTGTCAGCCACCGTCGTAAAGAGAGCCATGGTATTCACAGGTGAACAAGTCAAGCGCGGAGTAAGCACGGAACACGCAATCATCAGTTTAAAAGAAAAATCCACAATAAAAGCTGAAACCATCAGAACATGGTCGGTATTTATGGACACTTCTCTTGGTCATCAGTAGCTATAGAAAAAAGGGCCCGTACTGAAGCCCGTTATGGCGGTAATAAAATCGTACAACGATGGATACATTTTGATCATGTTCAAAATCCATGACAGCTCTATTTCTCGTTGTAGGACGTTCCCCAGTGGCGACCAATGTTTTGCCGCGATTGACGTAGGTAGGCTCATGGCCCAATAACCCTATCGTACGTGGACCAACGAAATTTGTGACTACGGCTTTCTATAGCGCCCAATTTCTCCGAAATGCGCGTATACGACGTGCGGCGCTACACATGCGGCGTGGGATCGTGTGGTATAGCGGCAGGATGTTTGGCCCAGAACCCATAGGTCCTTGATTATGTCACCGATCTTGCGCCCTATTGAAAGGCACTTCACACGACTTCACTGAGAAATGAGTACCGAGCTTCTGTTAGGGCCTTCCGTGGATAGGATGTTAATTGGAGGTCCCGTGTTTGGAGGGAGCCACACTTTGGGGACGTTAAAGAACCCACCGCACTTATCGAAAAGAGTGGAGGCCTTCCCCGTGTGAGTGGATATAACCTTCCAGTTTGGTCTTCCCCACCCCTACTTTGCTACTGATCTCCCCCCAAAATTGCCCAACTTTGCGCTGGTTGGGGTTATTTGGGGTTGTTACTCAATCATGTATATGTTGCTATTATCGCGCATGAAATGCTTATCGCGATGAATTGCGCAGTGTATGATATCATGAAACAAACAATCATGTATGTCCGCATACACTTTAACATCTTTATCGACTCTTCCGCCGTATGGGACAAGGTCCAAAACTTATCACCATTGCTCTCTTAATCCTCACGTCGCCTATGTTTAAAAAAACACCCTTTTTTGCAACTCTTTTTTGAAGGTTTTTGAGTGCTTTCATACACTGTGATGCTCACGATTCCAACCGATTCTTCAGACTTGGCATCACCGAACGTAGTTTTGATGTGGCCTTGACTCTTGCCATTTAAGTGGCGTGCTCTTCTTCATATAGGCAGTTAGCCAGGACTTCGAAAGGCTTTGGGGTAGATAGATACCTATGCTTTGTGCGTAATTTTGCACGCAATAGTCTCTTCGCTGCCGTAGTGACTTCTTGGTAGGCTTGGGAGAGTTGGGGATGACGCCACTGTCATTGTAGATGTGTCTGTGCGACGCGTCAGAAAGAACAAAGAATGCTCTGCTCACCTCTTTATACTTTGAGTCAGCATCCTTATAAGTGCTGTCCTTTCTGCTCAACGTTGAAGCCTCTTCGTACTGTAAAACTTCTTTCTTTTATGCATCGATGATTTCATCGAGCGTAGCTGTAGGTGGCACTCTAAGTAGAGAGTACAGCTCGTTACGGTCACCTCTATCTGTCGGCCATGTTTGGCTTGGGTCCGGCTTGGGTCTTAGACAGCAGCTAGATACCGTCGTTTTACGAAGGAAATCACTAGAACAGACGATTAAACTTATCACGGTAGAAGATATTACATCTACAAACTAGTAAACTGTAGAATATTGTAAGATCGTACGATCACGACACAATTTAACATCTTTTAGCAGGAGCGCACAAAAGCCGTTACCACAATCGCCGCCATCTTGAATCAATGTTATGGTTTACCATTGGCCACGGAAAAACAACAGTGACTGTGTCACCAAAATGGCGACACAGAAAAACAAGAAAAGCTTCTTAACGCTTAGCTGGTCACAAATAAACTTTGACCCTTCATCCACCCGCACCATTCATGACTAGATGATATATGGTCGCCCAAGGCACTTTGAAGCCCCCAGTCGCCTACACTCCATTCAATGTTCCTCTATCACACTATAGTCTATAGACTGATTTTTTCTGGCATGACTTCTTTTTCCTTTTTTCCTCCATGTGCACTTTTAGCCCAAACACCTCGCCATGACTCTTTTGACACAGCCTCGTCAACGCCACCCCCCCACCCCCCCCACCCCCGTTCCCAACCCCCGTTCCCAACCCCGTTCCCAACCCCAGTGCCCTCACAGTTCGTCACTAGATATACAAAAATGTAGTTGAACCGGCACACCTTCAGGCAACTCAGTCCGCGCACTTGCCTTGGTTCAGACAGAAAAGGGGCGGACACCATGGACTACTGGCGCGTTTGGGCGCTTGTCTTGATCATTCCAGTGACTTCTGTCGATGTATGCTCGTCGTCGTCAACCACACAGAGCAGCGATATCGGGGAAGATGCTTCCTTGTTTCAACGTAAGAATCTTTTGGCTTTGTTACGTAATTTTATCAGCACTGACTCTCAAAATAGTTTCAACTAATGTGCCGTTCCAAGCCATTTCATCTTATGATTTCTTTGCATGTATTTGCTAGACATGAGGTAGTATCTCTCAAAGAACTCATTGCCGCGCCTCCTAAGACAACATGTAGCCCCGATATCTTTGAATATTTTCCGATCTATTTCTTATTTGGTACATCGTGGTGTCCTAAGAATTTCTGGATTTTCGGCAGTGGGTTGTCTTGCTGGATTGATATGATTGGCATATTAGTGCACCCGGATTAAGGCTTCAATGAAAGGCGGTCAAGAAAAGATTACGGAGATATGTGTGAAAACTTAAAAGATTGTCCTTCATTCTATTGACTTTCAATGTTTTTCCAACTTTTTTTCCGCACAGTACAACCAACGCACGCCCCCCCCCCCCACACACACACACATACACACTCTTGATCAGACGTGAAAAATGTTGTTCAGCCAGTTTTTAATTATATGTCATGCTCGGGCACATCTTATTAATGCACTTGTTTTGAGGTGTTATGAAAATGTTAGATTACAAGATACTATGATAGCGTTTTCTCAGGATAAATTAAGTAAACGACGTCCGGTTTGGAAAAAATAGTACCAAGGTAGCAAATGAAACGCTAATTTTGTCATGTAGTTTACTGGCGCGCTCACACAAACACACACACTCATACACAACCTCACACACACAAACAGACACAAACACACATACACACCCATACACAGATACACACACACACTCACACAAACACAAATACACACACAAACACACACACTCATACACAACTTCACAGACACAAACACACACAAACACTCACACAAACACACATACACACCCATACACAGATACACACAAAAACTCACACAAAAACACTCACACAAACACAAATACACACACAAACATACAAACGCACACATAGACACACAAGCACAAACACACACACACACACACACACACACACAAACACAACACACACACACAAACAAACACAAATACACACAGACACAAACACACGCACAAATACAAACACAGACACACACACACAAACAAACACAAACAAACACACACGAACGCACACACACACATACATATCCAAACAGACATTTCTTCCTAATATCCCGGTCACATTGCGCGAAAATCGATCAGACGACGAATCTGCTTGCTCTAGTGACATTTATGTCCGGTGTTTTCTCGATCAGCGCGCCATTTTAGTGATCGTTTTTTTAGTCATCCGATGCTCGCTGTGCACCAAAACTGGTTCTTAACACCAGCGACTAGTCACATCGGATGACGTACACCCGTTGGTTTGACGACTTTTGCCCGATTCCCGTTTCTTAGCAAATGTAGACTTTCTTTGACCTAGCGAGTAATTATTACATTGTGGCTCCTGTGGTAGTATGCGGGATGGGTTTATCACACAAATCCTTCCTGTTATCATTACCTCCAAGAAATGTCATGGAATGTCATGGAGGATATATTTTCAGTAGAGGATTAGTTGCATACTTGCTGTGTTGGTAGGGTGTGACGAAAGCTGGAAATGATTAGACTTTGGGCCCCCTAGTGGCTTCCCTTGGTACTGCAGCGCAACTTCCGGTTTGCTATCCCGTGCTCTGAACAAGTTATGGTCACGAATTTTGAGTATTAGATAGACCTTGTGCTCGGGAATTAGTGACATATGTTTTGGCCCCCTAGCGACTAGTTTGGGATAGCAGGGGTATTTTTGTCAAAACTTCTGAAGTGGATAACTCAGTAAGGGAACGGCGAATTTTTGTGATTTTTGGTATGTAGGTACCTTGGACAAAATTGTAAACAATGAAATACTAATTATGCAAAATAGGACTACATTTGCATAATTAATGAGAATGATCTATCATAGCAGTTTTTTCAATGTATCTCTTGTCCCGGACATGATATGGTCTTGAAATTTCAGTGGTTAATAGCTTTTAGGGGAGTCACAAATAAAAACAAGGCTTTAAACCATTGAAAAGCCTTTCTTGGTGGGATTTTATGTGAAATCTGGGCATTTTGGGAGTGGCTAGAGTAGGAAAGGCCCTATACTTGTGGAATTAGTTGTAAAAATGACCTTTCTCAAATGAGGGGATTCCGTACCCCCCTGAAATAGTGGTATCGTCGTCAGATAGCTGTTTGAGCCAAACGGGCCAATCCACGGACACTAATTAGGGGGGTGTATCAAAAGACTAGCCGTATAGAAATTCTTGCAAATGAATTTCATGAGACTGGACATAATAGGCTATCATTTGAATGTAAGCTTGTATTTCTTGAACTTTTTAGTCTTGAGAAAGTTGCATATTTGTTTCTTTAATTCTCCCATTAGAACGCGTGTATTACTGGGGAAAATTCTAATGGCATCGTCTCCCCTTTAGCGTCATTACAAAGTGGGTCAAGTTTCACCCTCGTAACATTCATTTTTGGAACTGCAGGGGCATTTTTGTCAAGACATTCCAAAGAGGATAACAGCGGAAAGGAATGACGGATTGACATCATTTTTGGCATGCGGGTAGCATAGGCAAAGATGTTTATAATGATATACATGTTGTGCAAATGAGGACTTAATTTGCATAATTAATGTGGAAATCGCATGATTCCATTGTTTTCAATAAGGCCATGTTGATTTGATTATATGGATGACATCCTCCGGGAAATCCAAAACCGATGCGAGCGAGCGAATAAAAAAAAAGTTTAGCCAAAAAAAAAAGTTGCCTTCAATATAAAATCAAAGTGGCCAGGAAGGTTGAACATAGGACTAAACACAAATAGCTTGGTATACCATGATCCTCTGGACCTGAATTTTCTGTACTGGTACCTCCCCCAACCAACAATAGATTTAAAACTGAAAACTGAACTGATGACATTCTCCATGAAAAGGGTCAAAGTCAATCACCCACCATTAGTGTTTAAAGGAGTTGTGCTTAAGGAAGTTGACTCTCACAAGCATTTGGGCTTAAACTTGAAACGTGACTTGTCCTGGTCATATCACGTGTCTACATTGATTACCAAGGTAATGAAGCGAATCAATCTTCTGAAGAGGATATCATATTTTATCCCTCGGGGAACATTAGAAACTCTGTATGTCACTATGATTCGTCCATTACTTGAATATGCTGACATTGTTTGGTGTGGCCTTCTCGGCAAAGATTGTGATCTTCTTGAGTCTGTGCAGATGGCCGCGGCACGAGTTTGTACCGGAGCCATTAGAGGCACTAAACATGAGAGCTTGTTAGCCGAGGTTGCATGGGACACACTAGCGGACAGAAGGAAAAAGCACCAGTTGATTCAGTTTTGGAAAATTATGAATGGGCTCGCACCACTGTACTTACATAACATTATCCCGCCACGTATCTGTGATACGGTCTATTACAACCTTCGCGCAAACCAAAACCTTACTTCCATTGCCTGTAAAACTGAAAAGTATAAAAGATCCTTCCTACCTTCAACTGTTCACTTGTGGAATGAACTGCCTACGAATGCTAAAGCCGTCCCCTCGATCTACACTTTCAAAAAAGAGCTGGACTCACTATTTAACAAGCCGACAAAATACTCCCATTTCTCTTATGGCCAAGGTCGTTCCGCAGTTCATCTTACAAGGCTCCGTTTAAATTTTAGTCAGTTAAACTACCATCTATTTCAACACCATTGTATTGATTATCCTACATGTAAATGCGGCTATCATTGTGAAACAACTGAACATTATCTACTACACTGCATGCACACTCTATACCAGCCAAAGAAGTTCTTTGTTATCGGCTGTCTCCAATATTATAGTAGACCTAAAGCACCTCAACGACACCACTTTATGCACTTTACTGTTATCAGGATCAACATCTCTTTCACATCAACAGAACTGTAACATTTTTTATCATGTCATTACCTATATCCATTGTACAGGCAGGTTCTCCTAATTGATTATGCACCAACTTGTCTCGTTTAAATTTACTTTTCTGTTATCCATTTTGTATTTATGTATGTAATGTGGTTTACTGTTCTTGTTTTATGCGTATGTTCTTGAGTAGAAGGCTTAATATAAGCAATTTGTTGCTTTCTGCCTCATACTCTCAAAATATATGTGAATAAATAAATAAATAAAACAATAGATTTGTTTTTTCCGTCCTTTCACATCTTATTCTTTGACTTTAGATTCATTTTGGCATTCTATATATGGCATTAATTATCTGTTTTCTGATCCTTTTTATTTTCAATCTACGGAATATTTGTGCTCATTTTACAGCTGCTTTGCACAATTTATTGTGTGGTCGAAAACTTTTTTTTTTTGAAATAGCCGAAAATTGGTGCGAGCGCGGATGTCATCCATATAATCAAATCAACGTGGCCTAACTGGACTTCAATAAATGTAAAACATGTAAATTATGATAGGTGGAATATAAGCAGATACCAAATATGCTAATGAGGAACTGATTTGCATAATATATGCAAATTTACAAAACCACTTAATGATTTATGATGTGAATTTTATACTTGTCACATGTGTATGGTAGTCAAGGATGGACATCACCATGCATAAGTCATGTTTATGTGTAGATAATTTGCATAAAATTTACAAAAGCTCCAACTATTTTATGGAGGTATAAGGTCGCCGAACTCTAGCTTCTATTCTGCCTGTACGATCAATCAAATGGTTCAAAATATTCCCACAACTAAGACATTAGATTTGATTGAACTGTTGCCTTTTTGCTAGGAACGTTTTGTCTTACCTTGTCCGCTTGCAAGGTGGCGCTATGACTTTGGAGGCTTATCATCATAAATGTAGTCTTATGCAATCGCCGAGCCTCGTCAAATGTGTCAGGGACGGTTTTCGGGCGAAAAATACACGCGACCTTCCTGCGATCGCGTAGTACGCCCGAAGCTCGTAAATAATGTGACCAGGGAGCCTTTATAAATCAAGAATTTAGCTCGGCCGAGAGATTTTGGAGTGATCTATCGCAAAAAATAGTAACATTGATATTAAAATTATTATGTTAATATTATTCTTTTTAGGGTGCTCGTCCACCCCACTCATGCCCTACATATTTCGCAAAACTTAAAAGTTAAAATTGACCAAAATACTAGCTTTTTACCGGTTTAGTCGATTCTCATTTCGTACATATCCAAGAGATGCTACCATACCATATACTAGTAATTATTAGTGTAGTGGTGGACAGAGTCGTCCGAGCCCGTCCAATTTCTGAAAGGGGAGATCTAAATTCTCCGCCAAAAATACAGCCGATGCTCGGGCGATGCTAAAATTCGGCGAGCTCGGACCGATCTACAAATTCGGCCGGCGCTCGCATGTATTGTAAAGCAGGCTTAACAATACACCTCTCCCACTCCTTTCGAATTCTGGCCACCTCAATTCCATTTGTTGCTTGTCGGATTTGCAAACTTTCGAGAAACGAGAAATCTACAAAACCTACAACTACAGAGGTTTGTGATCCCCGTTTTGTCGGAAAATTTGGAGCACACTTCAAGAATGTTTGGATTTTCATGATTTTCGTAGCTTTGGTTAATGTGCACGATGCAAAAATGCAAATTAGAACATGGTTTGCATAACTTATGAGGACATTCTATATTTCAAGTGTTTCCATTTGAGAAATCTACATCAGGGCAAGCAGAACATTATCAAATTTAAGTTGTAAATATGATCCTAATTTACTTAACCAATGGGAAATGCTACAAGTCGCTAGTGGTAGGTAATGGAAAGTTTATGCTTATTAGATAGTTGGTCGACGTACGGTTTTTTTCCCTCGGTTATACCGCCCCTTTCAGGATGATATACCTTTCTTGCATTTGGCTTGCCACTTAGTGTCAAACATTACAGATAAGACAATACAAGACGGGGTTCACCACGGGTCAATGCTGTTAATCAACATGGGTGATACGAAACCTCCATCCAGGGGTGAATCGCAGAATGATTTGCACACCTCACCATCGCACGTGTGGTGGGTTCTTCAACGTGCCCGAGGTATGGCTATCCATTTAAGACCTCCATTTAAAGTCCTATCTGAGGGATGCGAGGGACGAGGGATGCTAGGTACTCATTTTTCAGTAAAGCAAAGTAAAGAGAGCCGTGTAAGTGCCTTTCCCAAGGGCAACAGATCGGTCACACGCAGCCAGATTAGAACTTGAGACCTCTCGGTCCCGAGGCAGACACGCTACCGCTGGGCCACGCATCTCACTATGTAAGTGAGTGGCGACCGATCGTAATGAATGGACTATGTAGATATTACCATCATTTTCGTAATCCATTATTTTCCTCGACTTGGGGACAAAAACTTACTGTGATGGCTTAGCGTTAGCCACGGAAAAAACAACAGTATTATCAAAATGGTGGCTCAGAAAAACAAGAAAAGCTTATCAACGCCTGATTGATCACAAATGAACTTACTCTGCAAGTCCCAGACTGTCGTTTGCCTGCTGTGCATAAAGGTCATCAATAATTCTGTCAAGTTTGTTGGGAGGATCCAGTAAATCAGTATAATGTCTTGTTTATGCAGGGATGTTTCAATTTGATTGAAACCTACTTGTAAATCTCTTACGGTTACAAGTACACACCAACCTTACAAGCTTAAGCTATTTTCTAAACTCACAGCTGTCAAAGGAATACATTTCTAAGTTGTAACTTGAAGAAGGTTGATAATCCAAAACTGAGAGTTGCAAAGAGTATAAAGTCTTGATTATGCAGGGATGTTTCAATTTGATTGAAACCTACTTGTAAATCTCTTATTAATTACAGTTATCTGCGATATTCTGCATGGTCAATCCCATGAACCTCCTTCAGCTTTTCCCCCTACCCGTTCACCTTTTCCCCCGGACTTCCCCTTGACCCCCGCTGTAATTCGTCTGTGCCCCCGCCGTTCTTCTTCCAGCCACCCCACCGCCACCCTGTGTAAGTCCGCTTTCCCCCCGCCCTTATTCCGCTTGTCCCCCAATGGCCGCCGTCAACCCGAATTGCACGGGTTACGCGGGATCTCTCCTTCTCTACAGACCGCTTCTCACCATAGTTTGCAGAAGTGTTCTCAAGATTGGGCGCGATTTGTACAACGCCACTGGACAGAGAGGTGGCCAGGAATGTTTCCTAGAGCATAGGCTATTTCATGTTTCGTGGCGCAGCCGTTATTGTTACTTTCTGAACGATTTTCGTGTCGACTACGTGCAATTCGGGTTGACGGCGGCCATCGGGGGACAAGCGAAAGGGCGGGGGTAAAGCGGAATTACACGGGGGAAAAAGAAGAACGACGGGGGCAAAGACGAATTACAGCGGGGGTCAAGGGTAAGTCCGGGGGAAAAGGTGAACGGGTAGGGGGAAAAGCTGAAGGAGTTTCATGGGGGTGATGGTTTGATAATGTTCTTATGAATTCAATTGCCAATACAGGAAATTTGAATTCAGACAACTTTTTATACTAATCTGACCAACTATTGTTCTTAGCTGGCACACAGTCCTGAATTTGTATGTGGAGGTCCCGTGCAGAGGTCCCGTGTTTGGAGGGAGCCACACTTTGGGGACGTTAAAGAACCCACCGCACTTATCGAAAAGAGTGGAGGCCTTCCCCGTGTGAGTGGATATAACCTTCCAGTTTGGTCTTCCCCACCCCTACTTTGCTACTGATCTCCCCCCAAAATTGCCCAACTTTGCGCTGGTTGGGGTTATTTGGGGTTGTTACTCAATCATGTATATGTTGCTATTATCGCGCATGAAATGCTTATCGCGATGAATTGCGCAATGTATGATATCATGAAACAAACAATCATGTATGTCCGCATACACTTTAACATCTTTATCGACTCTTCCGCCGTATGGGACAAGGTCCAAAACTTATCACCATTGCTCTCTTGATCCTCACGTCGCCTATGTTTAAAAAAACACCCTTTTTTGCAACTCTTTTTTGAAGGTTTTTGAGTGCTTTCATACACTGTGATGCTCACGATTCCAACCGATTCTTCAGACTTGGCATCACCGAACGTAGTTTTGATGTGGCCTTGACTCTTGCCATTTAAGTGGCGTGCTCTTCTTCACATAGGCAGTTAGCCAGGACTTCGAAAGGCTTTGGGGTAGATAGATACCTATGCTTTGTGCGTAATTTTGCACGCAATAGTCTCTTCGCTGCCGTAGTGACTTCTTGGTAGGCTTGGGAGAGTTGGGGATGACGCCGCTGTCATTGTAGATGTGTCTGTGCGACGCGTCAGAAAGAACAAAGAATGCTCTGCTCACCTCTTTATACTTTGAGTCAGCTTCCTTATAAGTGCTGTCCTTTCTGCTCAACGTTGAAGCCTCTTCGTACTGTAAAACTTCTTTCTTTTATGCATCGATGATTTCATCGAGCGTAGCTGTAGGTGGCACTCCAAGTAGAGAGTACAGCTCGTTACGGTCACCTCTATCTGTCGGCCATGTTTGGCTTGGGTCCGGCTTGGGTCTTAGACAGCAGCTAGATACCGTCGTTTTACGAAGGAAATCACTAGAAGAGACGATTAAACTTATCCCGGTAGAAGATATTACATCTACAAACTAGTAGACTGTAGAATATTGTAAGATCGTACGATCACGACACAATTTAACATCTTTTAGCAGGAGCGCACAAAAGCCGTTTCTGCATCACACTAGTTACCCCCCTCCCCAATATGCGCACACAATAACAACACATGACACTTGTATGGGGGGAGAGCGCCGCCTGGTTCAGGTACGCCAGAAAAAGTTTAATGAGAAACTTTGCCGAAAGAGCAGACCAATATCAATGAAAAACTCTTCTGTCCAAATACTTCGTGCATATTTTGCACTTCACAATTTCACCAAACAGAACAACATCAAACATTGCCGAAATTAACGACCAATTATACAAACACAGTTTAACTTTGACATTTGTGCATGGCATAATAAACTTACTTCATAGTACAGCTAGAACATCGTCTGATACAACAATACATTGAACAATATTTTCTGACTATGTTGTTTGCCGGCTACGCAACCCCTAAAAAAACCTTCCATTGTGTTTGAAGGCCAAAAAAATAGGGGACGTACACCAGAGCCCATTGCAAAACAACTTCCTACTCTGGGTTTTCTTGCTAAATCACAATTGCAAAAAAGAAGACACGGCAGTAGCTGTAGCAGTGGCGACCTCGAATGACTATCTCAGCTTGTCACTTCCTCTTATCCATTGTCTGCACTCGCACACCTGGATGCCACTCCCTCATTAGTCTTCACCTGTGTACAACACTTCACCTGCATAACCTAACTGTTACTGCAGAAACGCAATTTCACGCTAATGACTACGTCAAACGCTAGAAATTGTGATTTTCTGCATCACACTAGTTACCCCCCTCCCCAATATGCGCACACAATAACAACACATGACACTTGTATGGGGGGAGAGCGCCGCCTGGTTCAGGCGCCGCATATTTTCGAAAGTACAAAGACAGGGAAGTTTATTCACACACATCTAAGTACCTAAAGCCATCAAAACTGCTAGCCTTTCATGTAGTTGCCTTTCCATCTACCATGTTGTTTGAAGAGTATCAGGAATCCCAGCATTCGCAGCTTCCGTCGCCCCTCCTGCTCTGAGGGAATGTAAACCAAAACATGAAACGTCCTGTACCACAGTCTTCCACAAATCTACTCTCCCTGGCTCTAGTGTAACTTAACCCTCCAGATGTCCTTATGTTCCAGCCATTCTTGCATTTACAGAGACCTCTGAAAATATAAGAATCATAAATCAAGTCAACTTCACCTAGTCTGGAGTACTTAATATTCTCAGGAACAGGACACGTTGCTTTGTTTAATCTTGTTGTCTTATCTCCATTGGTCAGTCTTGCTAGACTCAAAAATTGTTACATAATATCTGAAAAGGTACGTAATATCTTGACAATCTTGGATGTCTCGCTACATCTGAAAACCCTGCATAACAGATCAATATCAAAGTTAATGTGCGAACTGTATTCAAGTCTTCCTTGTCTCCATGCAAGGTCATCAACTTTTTCTGGAGCTCTGCTGTGATTACTTCTTCACCTTCTTTCCTAGTAAACGTTTGGCTGCTCCTAAAACATTTCAAACAACTTTAATGTCAGTGAATGATTCTAAGCCTGCTTGTACATGCGCCCATCGAATTCCGTAGAAAGCCTTTTCTACTGCTGCTAGGGATGAAGTTTCTTGCATCACCTCCAACAAGTACAATGCAACATACAAAGAGTGTGGAAACACAAGTACTTCTCAAAATTTCTTTGCAAAAGTTCTCCACCTACTAAATGCAAGACTATGTTGGTCAACAGTTCCAGGTGCTCTATCTGACATCACCACAGACGCACAGACGGCAACTTGTCTGCCAGCGACCTCAAGTGCGGATGTTCTACATTCTTCAATTCTTTCCAAAATCCTTCTTTCAGCACATCTGAAAAAAAGAATAAAACAATATCTTAAATGTATATCACACTGATATTTCTTTTTCACTTCATTTCATCTTATTTACATGTTGAAAACATCATGGCATTACATATATCTACCATTTACTTTCACTCGCCAACCTTTTCAACCAACTGTGAGATCCTTCTTCTCACAATACAATCAAGGGACTTCAATGCAACTTCTTCCCACCATTGCCTATCAACTCAGGCTGGTAACGTGGCCATGTGCTTTCAATGTTACACTTTCCCACCATTGCCTATCAACTCAGGCTAGTAACGTGGTCAAATGCCTTAATATTACTTCTTCCCACCATTGCCTATCAATTCAGCTGGTAACGTGGCCAAGTGCCTTCAATGTTACCTCTTCTACCATTGCCTATCAATTCAGGCTGGTCACGTGGCCAAGTGCCTTCAATGTTACCTTTCCTACCATTGCCTATCAATTCAGGCAGGTAACGTGGCCAAGTGCCTTCAATGTTACTCTTTCCTACCATTGCCTATCAATTCAGGCTGGTAATATGGCCAAGTGCCTTCAATGTTACTTCTTCCCACCATTGCCTATCAATTCAGGCTGGTAACATGGCCAAATGCCGCAAAATACACTTTCATAGCAAACATGCCTTCGTGTAAACATTCCAAGCCAAAACCTTCAAATTTAAATACTTTGTGTGGAAAATTTCTTCCATCTCTGCGACCAAGCGCCCACAATTAATAATTCAAAAAGACTTCAATATAGTGTTCTTACAATCACAGTCTGAATTGTCTACTCACATACGGTCAGGTGCCTATTTATCCATACTTTCACACATAACATGCAATATATGCAGTACAAGAATGCACTCAGCCAATCTCTTGCTGATGAACAAAAACAATATTTTGCTAATCCAATCTTCAAATTTACATGTGTTGCATATTCCTGCCTCTAACATACACCAATTGGTTGCTCAAACACGTTCACAAAGGATATACACAGCGCCAAAATTCTAAACGGCCTGCGTATTCTCCAACCCAAGTGATTTTGTTCACACCATTATTAAATGGTTTAATCGCAGGCAAGTCTATCCATTCAATAACAAATTGTTCAAATTGTATCCCATCATGACACAGTACAGGCCAAATTGCAGCTGACCTCCAGAGGGGTACAATCAAAGTACCCGTAGCTTTACAATCTCTGAGATGTTTCAAATTGATACTCCAGGCAACAGCTTCACAAGAGGATTCAACCAATTATTCATTTTGCACCAATCAAATGGAAAAGCATCAACTCCGTATCTACCTGAGCACCAGGTCCTGGAATTAAACTTCTTTAACTTTGTATTTAAAGTGATTTGCAAATCTATGTATATCATGAGGACTCCATTTCCTGTCCAAACATTGAAACAAACTATTTTGTAACACATAATCATCACGATGAATAAACTTACTCAACAGATCAGCTTTCTCATCTCTACTTCTACGGATTCAGTCTATTTCTATTGTAAAGGAATACAGTACACAATTATCAAATATCTTCATAGCGATATCCTGCAGCTCTCACTTCCAGTTTTACTATATACACTGCAATTTAACTATCAGCACACCATTTCACGGTTTGCCCAACTAACTATTCCTTAATTGAATGCAGTACTCTGAATTTAGCCTACAGCTCTCTCCATGTGGAACACATTGTTGTTCACATTCAACAACAAAACCTCCATATCCAATACTAGAGGCATCAAAGTGCACTGTCTTGGCATAATAACAACTACTATTTACTCTAATTCCATTCAATTCAGGTAAATGTTCATTCCAAAACTTTACGCAGACATTGCTCTGTCATCCAACTTGACAATACTGTTCCAACTCTGTCTGGATTCAATAACAAAATAACATCACAAACACCATTAGTCATGGAAATAATCTGCCCTACTATAGAGGCCAACTTCCATACATGTACCACAACATTCTTCTCTCAGTTGCCTGAAAAATATATCTAATTAGATCAATTACTGTTCCAACCCAAACCATGACTTTCTGAGGCTTCCAAACGCATTTTTGTAGGCTAGGTAGCCAAGCAAAGCAGAGTAGATCTGTACATACTTTCAAAATTATTAAGATTACACATCTCATAATTTCTTGATTTTCCTAATGCATAATCAAAATACACAAACACGTTTTTCCTTCACTCCGCTATTTCTTTACTAATGGCTTCAACAATTTTGTGAACAGATAGGGGGCGCTTAACACCCCAAATGTCAATACACAGAACACGAAAATATCTTATATCCTATAAATTACCAACTAAAACCTAATTTTTTTTTTTTTTTGTGCTGTGGAAAGATATCAATGTGGTGATATCCAGACTTCAAGTCAAAAGAAAACATATTCATCATATGCAGCACTTGCGATACTAGTCTCAAATCTTCACATTTAAATGTTCTTTTGTAAACAAAATAGTTCACATATCTCAAATCTAGAATAAGTCTTTTCTTTCCGTTAAGCTGTATCGAAACCGATAAGGGATTACAAACATACGGTATATCAAAAACTTCTTCAATACAGCCTAACTAACAATTCAAGTATAGCAATTTCAACAAACTCAGCATTCTTCTTAGCGCTACATTGCTATCTGAAACAGAAGTAGCAGGTATACCTTCCAAGGGTATCTTATAGTCTTCCTTTATCACATCTAATACAAATTCAGGAGCACCAATTTCATACCACTCATTCAAACATCTTCTTAGACGGTTCCTAACTGTCACTTTTTATTGACCTTCATACTCAAAATCTTTCAACAACATGCATTCTTCAGGCGAAATTGCTCCAGGTACTTCGTTCAAATTACCATTTTCGAAACCTGAAGAATCTTGTCAAGTATCTGAATGTTAAAGTTACGGTATTTCAAGACAATTCTCTATCACTATTAACTTTGCAGTTTCTTTCCCCTTGAATATTTAGGACAAATGAGTCGTCAATGACCCTCTTCCCAGTAGGCAAAACAGTTACCTGGTTTGATTGAATTAACTCGAAAGTTTGACTTCACACGAACTGATTATTAGTGTTTTGAGGCTTCCAGCAAGGACAATATTTTCGGCTTTTCATCTCTCTTTCTTCTTGTTGTTAGCTCTGTATTCTGCTTTAGCGATACCTTTTTCATCATCTGTATCAACTGCAAGATCATTTTTTATGTATTCTTGAACCATAGACCACCCATTTTGTGATTTCTCAGCCAAGAGAACCAATTTATGTCGATAACAAATCAACTGCTCACCTTTATGTAACTCGTCCACCGCTTTATCCACTTTTCCTGCAACCAGCAGCTTCTTAGCTTCCGTCAGCTTCTCCTCCAGGGTCTGGGTGAACTCCAAGTTCTCCTCTTCTGCCATCCTGAACACTTCTGATACAGCCACTTGCCGACAAAAAGACACGGCAGTAGCTGTAGCAGTGGCGACCTCGAATGACTATCTCAGCTTGTCACTTCCTCTTATCCATTGTCTGCACTCGCACACCTGGATGCCACTCCCTCATTAGTCTTCACCTGTGTACAACACTTCACCTGCATAACCTAACTGTGTTACTGCAGAAACGCAATTTCACGCTAATGACTACGTCAAACGCTAGAAATTGTGATTTACCACAATCGCCGCCATCTTGAATCAATTTTATGGTTTACCATTGGCCACGGAAAAACAACAGTGACTGTGTTACCAAAATGGCGACATAGAAAAACAAGTAAAGCTTCTTAACGCTTAGCTGGTCACAAATAAACTTTGACCCTTCATCCACCCGCACCATTCATGACTAGATGATATATGGTCGCCCAAGGCACTTTGAAGCCCCCAGTCGCCTACACTCCATTCAATGTTCCTCTATCACACTATAGTCTATAGACTGATTTTTTCTGGCATGACTTCTTTTTCCTTTTTTCCTCCATGTGCACTTTTAGCCCAAACACCTCGCCATGACTCTTTTGACACAGCCTCGTCAACGCCACCCCCCCACCCCCCCACCCCCGTTCCCAACCCCGTTCCCAACCCCAGTGCCCTCACAGTTCGTCACTAGATATACAAAAATGTAGTTGAACCGGCACACCTTCAGGCAACTCAGTCCGCGCACTTGCCTTGGTTCAGACAGAAAAGGGGCGGACACCATGGACTACTGGCGCGTTTGGGCGCTTGTCTTGATCATTCCAATGACTTCTGTTGATGTATGCTCGTCGTCATCAACCACACAGAGCAGCGATATCGGGGAAGATGCTTCCTTGTTTCAACGTAAGAATCTTTTGGCTTTGTTACGTAATTTTATCAGCACTGACTCTCAAAATAGTTTCAACTAATGTGCCGTTCCAAGCCATTTCATCTTATGATTTCTTTGCATGTATTTGCTAGACATGAGGTAGTATCTCTCAAAGAACTCATTGCCGCGCCTCCTAAGACAACATGTAGCCCCGATATCTTTGAATATTTTCCGATCTATTTCTTATTTGGTACATCGTGGTGTCCTAAGAATTTCTGGATTTTCGGCAGTGGGTTGTCTTGCTGGATTGATATGATTGGCATATTAGTGCACCCGGATTAAGGCTTCAATGAAAGGCGGTCAATAAAAGATTACGGAGATATGTGTGAAAACTTAAAAGATTTTCCTTCATTCTATTGACTTTTAATGTTTTTCCAACTTTTTTTCCGCACAGTACAACCAACGCACCCCCCCCCCCACACACACACATACACACTCTTGATCAGACGTGAAAAATGTTGTTCAGCCAGTTTTTAATTATATGTCATGCTCGGGCACATCTTCTTAATGCACTTGTTTTGAGGTGTTATGAAATGTTAGATTACAAGATACTATGATAGCGTTTTCTCAGGATAAACTAAGTAAACGACGTCCGGTTTGGACAAACTAGTACCAAGGTAGCAAATGAAACGCTAATTTTGTCATGTAGTTTACTGGCGCACTCACACAAACACACACACTCATACACAACCTCACACACACAAACAGACACAAACACACATACACACCCATACACAGATACACACACACACTCACACAAACACACACAAACACAAATACACACACAAACATACACACAAAAAACATACACACCCACACATAGACACACAAGCACAAACACGCACAACACACACAGACACACACACAAATACAAACAAACACACACGAACGCACACACACACATACATATCCACACAGACGTTTCTTCCTAATACCCCTGTCACCTTGCGCGAAAATCGATCAGACGACGAATCTGCGTGCTCTGGTGACATTTTACGTCCGGTGTTTTCTCGATCAGCGCGCCATTTTAGTGATCGTTTTTTTAGTCACCCATCGCACGTGTGGTGGGTTCTTCAACGTGCCTGAGGTATGGCTGAGGTAAGACCTCCATTTAAAGTCCTATCTGAGGCGAGGGGATGCGAGGGACGAGGGATGCTAGGTACTCATTTTTCAGTAAAACAAAGTAAAGAGAGCCGTTTAAGTGCCTTTCCCAAGGGCACCAGATCGGTCACACGCAGCCAGATTAGAACTTGAGACCTCTCGGTCCCGAGGCAGACACGCTACCGCTGGGCCACGCATCTCACTATGTAAGTGAGTGGCGACCGATCGTAATGAATGGACTATGTAGATATTACCATCATTTTCGTAATCCATTATTTTCCTCGACTTGGGGACAGAAACTTACTGTGATGGCTTAGCGTTAGCCACGGAAAACAACAGTATTATCAAAATGGTGGCTCAGAAAAACAAGAAAAGCTTATTAACGCCTGATTGATCACAAATGAACTTACTCTGCAAGTCCCAGACTGTCGTTTGCCTGCTGTGCATAAAGGTCATCAATAATTCTGTCAAGTTTGTTGGGAGGATCCAGTATATCAGTATAATGTCTTGATTATGCAGGGGTGTTTCAATTTGATTGAAACCTAGTACACACCAAACTGACAAGCTATGTTCCAAACTCACAGCTAACTTGAACAAGGCTGATATGAGAGTTACAAATAGTATAATGTCTTGATTATGCAGGGATGTTTTAATTTGATTGAAACCTACTTTTGACTCTCTTATTAATTGCAGTTTTCTGCGATATTCTGCATGGTTTGATAATGTTCTTATGAACTCCATTGCCAATACAGGAAATTTGAATTCAGACAATTTTTTATACTAATCTGCCCCACTATTGTTCTTAGCTGGCAGACAGCCCTAAATTTGTATGCGTTTAAATGTATTTAGTGGGGTCAATCCACTGTTTCAACTGCTGGACAGGTCACAGTGAGAGCACTTCCTTATCGTTTTTACTTCCATGAAAATTGTTGCCATATTGTTTTCAGTCTGGAGCTTAAGTGGGGGATATCTCAAGAATCGTTGGAAGGTTTGCAATGGTTTTCGATGGGTGGGTAGGTGTGGGGATGGTTATGGTGCAGGTGGATTTTGTGCCACCTGTTGGTTGACCTTGGTACTGCAGCAACACATTTTGTGTCATATATTTGCACCTGGACTTGCTGGGGTGTTGATTTTTATGTGGTGGGTAGGTGTATGGTGGATGGTGATTTGCTGTTAATTTCGGCCTTGTAGCTGTTTGTTGTGGTTCAGCAGGAGTGTTTGTTTTGTGGATGTTTGTGTGTGCAGCGAATATCTTAAGAACCTGGGGTGGGTTGCGATGAGATTTGTAATGTGGTTAGGTGTTGTGATCGTGAAGATCGTTATGCACTTTTTGGCCTCCTGGTGAATGGCGATGGTAAGACAGAAGGTGTTTTATTTTTATGTTGTAAGTAAAATTGTGTGAAGTAGTTAGGATGGATTGTGATGATTTTTGATGTGTTAGACAGTTATTGAGGTGAGGTGAGACAGTTATTATGCTCTGGAAGTTACATTAGTTTGGACCCCTTAGCGGCTAGTTTAGGAATTGCAGGGGCATTTTTGTCAAAAACTGCCGAGGAGCATAACTCAAGTGGGAATTATGGATAGTCATGATTTTTGGTACGTAGGTAGCTTAGACAAAGATGTACGAAGTGAAATATAAATTATGCAAAATAGGAGACAATTTCATTGATTAATGAGCTTATGTTATCATAGTAGTTGTTTTTATCTCTTGTCCCGAACATGATGCAGTCTTGACATATGTGTAGAAGATAGCTTTTGACATCAAGACAAGGTCTGACAAGATTTGGCCCCCTAGCATTTGATTTTGGAACTGCAGGAGTAGTTTTGTTAATATATTCCAATGAGGATAATTGAAGAAAGGAAGGACAAATTGGCACCATGTTAAGCATGCAAATAGCTTAGGCAAAGATGTACACAAGGATATGCATGTATGCTAATGAGAATTTTTTAGCATAATTAATGACGACATTGTGTGATTCCATTGTAACTAACCCCCTTGGTAACAAATGGTTTAGTCTAACTCTCCCTGTACGTACAGGGTGAATGACCTGTAACTTTATACCAGCCCATCCGGCCAGCATTTGGCCTAAGGCCAAATGAAACTCCAAGCAGACGTAGAGCAAGTTTTATTACTAAATGGTAAAGGGTTGGATTTTCATTCACATGTATAAGTTAAGTAAAGTTGCACATCATTACTGCGGGCCATTCTAAAACAGTTCCCTGTTTTTAGTTGTGAAGATAATTTACTGGTAATCGATGTATTAATGTTTAATTAGTTGTATAAATTGTGATTAAGACTCATAAGAGAGAAAGGAAGATTGAGAGAATCATAGATTACCGCTTACCAATAGATTTGCATGATTAATGAATAATTCCTGATATTTTCATAACAAGACTTCAATACGTGTTATATATGCAATGAAGGGCAGGTATAACATTAGGTCACAGCAAGTAAATATTATGGATGACATCTGCGCGCTCACTAATTTTTGCTTTCGTCAAGAAGGTTATGTTTTCAGTAGCGTGTGTGTGGGGGGGGGGGGATGTGTGTAGAAGACCACGGTAACTCAAGAACGCCTGAGTGCTTTGTATTGATATTTTGTATGTGTGTAGGTCTTGATGAGACCTGGAAATGATTAGATTTTTTAGGCCTGGGAAGGTACTGCAGCGGAACTTCCTGGTTTGATATCTCAAGTTCTGAACATGCTGCGGCTATGATTTTTTAGTGGTAGACAGCTCTTGATGGCAAGAGTAAGTGGTATAGGTTTGGGCCCCCTAGCGGCTTGTTTTGGAACTGCAGGGTAGGTTTAGTGCCAGACTTTGGAAGGGAATAACTCAAGAAGGGGTTGACGGATTGTTATGATTTTTGGTGTATAGATAGCTTTAGTGATGCTTCACATAATTACGTATTAATTATGCAAATTTGGTATCTAATTTGCATAATTAATTAGAAAATCATGTATACACGCTAAGTTCTATTATAGGACCATTGCAACATGTGACATTTGTGACTATAAATGCTATAATGTAATTGTGGTGAATGATGGGAACTTCTTACTTGTAGCATATGGAAGTTATGGACAGGTGAACATCGTTGAACTTTAATTATCAGAAAATGTGGCGTCGGGCGTGGCGTAACTGGTAGAGCGTTCGGCTCGGAATCTATATATGGGTCCTGAGTTCGATTCCCACCGTGCCCCCGACGTTGTGCCCTTGGGAAAGGCACTTTACACGACTTTCCTTCTGTCTGTACCGTGTATGTGGCATTGTTAATATAAGTTACAAAAACTTGAGTGCAGTGCCACATCGTCCTCGTCTGTCCAAAAAGCAAGTAGAAAAAAAAATTATCAGAAAATGCGATAAAAGCCTTCTTTCTTAACATAGATGTGTACGTCTGTTCGTTGGTGGAGGAAATGATAAAGTAATATAATTTGTGCAAATGAGAACCTTATTTGCATTATTAATGAAACACACAATCAACACAGCAGTTGTAAAGGCTAGGATCATTTGGCGAAGGTATGGGGTCGTGGAACTCTAGTTGCATAATGATTTTCTTGTTTAGGGATTTTTAACATGACGAGGAAGTACCAAAATGTGCAAATACGTTGTGTTGTAGCCTATTGATTTTCCTTATAGAAGTGACACTCGGAAGGTAGCCACGAGTGTAGTTGTAGAAGACTTGTTGGATAGCTGTAAAAGTGGCCATGACTGAAGTTGCCAATTTGATGAGTAATACCACACTATTGTCACTTTTTCTACAAAAGTGCACCTCTTGAATAAAGGAACGAATGCTTTGTTGGCTATGATGCCATGTTTTGTCCCTTCATTTCTTGTTAGAACATTTTTATGTTTTGTTGTTTTATTTTTATTGAATAATTTTTCTTTACAAATCTCTAAATATTTCATGGAAGTATGAGGTCTACGAACTCTTGTTATACTTGGTAACAAAATGAGCTTTAAGAATTGTTTCCAATGTCCCTGTCTGATATCAAGTCAAAGTCAAAGTCCCTTCCCGCGAAAGATGGCGCCCATCTCCGTTTCATTAGCCCTGGGCCACACAACGTTTTGCAATAACTACAGCAGGTCCACTGGCCACTGGTAGTGGCGTGTGTTCAACTTCCATACTCTTTCTTGAATGCTTGAGCGCTAAGCAGAGAAAGCAGCATGTGCCATTTTTAAAGTCTTTGGTATGACTCGGCCGGGGATCGAACTCACGACCTACTGAATGCAAGGCGAACACTCTTCCCAATCAGCCATTGCACCCTCGGCTGCCTGATATACTAAAACAAAATTTTCTCATTTATTTGATCGTGTGAATGACAAAATGTTTGAAAATACATCGTAATAAGGTTTTACCTTTGGTTAATCTTATTCCAGAATCTGGTACAGACCATCCCATCCACAGACACATGTATGACCGGAACTACCAAAGAGAGCAAGCACAAGACACCAATGCAGGTGAACAAAACCTATTTTTACCTTCAGGTCTGTTTACCACCATAATGTATGACATAGAGGTTATATTTTAGTCAGCATTAGAGTTTTTTTGTGTTTGTGTGTGTGTGTGTGTGTGTGTGTGTGTGCGCGTGAGTGTGTGTGCGTGTGTATGTGTGCTTACTTGTGTGCGTGTGTGTGCGTGTGTGCGTGTATGTGTGTGCATATGTGTGTGTGCGTGTGTGCGTGTGTATGTGTGCGTCTGTGTGTGCGTCTGTGTGCGCATGTGTGTGTGTGTGTGTGTGTGTGTGTGTGTGTGTGTTTCCATGTGTGTGTGTGTATGTGTCTGTATGTGCATGTGTGTGTGTGTGTGTGTGTGTGTGTGTGTGTGTGTGTGTGTGTGTGTGTGTGTGTGAAAGTGGGGCAGGTTTGTTCAACCTAACATTTAATTTTGGAACTACAGTGGTCTTTCTGTCAAGACATTGAAAAGACGATAACAGAAGAAATGAAGGACGGATTTCCAGCATTCTAGTCTAGGCATGCCGGTAATTTCAGCAATGCTGTACCCAATTAGATACATACTATGCCTTAAGTTAATATAAAGGAATTAGTTATGATTAATAATTTTCAATTTTTTTTCATAACTGGACTTTAAAGAATGTAACACGTGCTATTCATGATAGGTGGTAAATAAACAGATACCAAACATTCAAACGCTGAATGATAAATGATGGGAACTTGTGTTATTTAGTTGAAAGTGAACGTCACCATGCATAACTTATGTAAATGTCATTTGTATAAAATCAATTTCATGGAGGTATGAGTTCGCCAAAGTTTTGCTTTGTTTGTTTTACTGCATATCTGGTAAACCGCCTCAAGGCATACAAGACTAATCTCCAAGCAGATCCTACGGTGCCATATGATAGTATCAAAGCTGGCCAAGGAGTATAGCCGGCCAAAGGGAGTCAAATGGGCAACACCTACGGTGGGTTTGATACTATATTACGCCACCGTGGATCTGCTTGCAGATTAATACAAGAAGGGGTTTGTAATATAGGTGTGTCTCTCCTCATACACGGAACCTCCAGTTTGACGCCCAGTCCGAGCGACTATTAGGTACTGACCTGAGTGAAGTGAAGGAATTGGTACCTTTCCCACGTCGGTGGCATTCGGTAAACCGCCTTATGGCGTAACACACCAGGTTTGTACAGAAAAGTACAAGCTGCAGGCCCGGTAAACCGCCTCATGGTGTAACACACAAGGTTTGTACTGAAAAGTACAAGCTGCATGCCCGGTAAACCGCCACATGGTGTAACACACCAGATTTGTACAGAAAAGTACAAGCTGCATGCTCAGTAAACCGCCTCATGGTGTTACACACCAGGTTTGTACTGAAAAGTACAAGCTGCAGCCCCGGTAAAGCGCCTCATGGTGTAACACACCAGGTTTGTACTGAAAAGTAGAAGCTGCATGCCCGGTAAAGCGCCTCATGGTGTAACACACCAGGTTTGTACAAAAAAGTACAAGCTGCATGCCCAGTAAACTGCCTCATGGTGTAACACACCAGGTTTGTACTGAAAAGTACAAGCTACATGCCCGGTAAAGCGCCTCCTGGTGTAACACACCAGGTTTGTACAGAAACGTACAAGCTGCATGCCCGGTAAACCGCCTCATGGTGTAACACACCGGGTTTGTACTGAACAGTACAAGCTGCATATCCGAAAACCGCCTCATGGTGTAACACACCAGGTTTGTACAGAAAAGTACAAGCTGCATGCCCGGTAAAGCGCCACATGGTGTAACACACCAGGCTTGTACTGAATAGTACAAGCTGCAGGCCGGGTAAACCGCCTCATGGTGTAACACACCAGGTTTGTACTGAAAAGTACAAGCTGCATGCCCGGTAAAGCGCCACATGGTGTAACACACAAGGTTTGTACTGAAAAGTACAAGCTGCATGCCCGGTAAAGCGCCACATCGTGTAACACCCCAGGTTTGTACTGAAAAGTACAAGCTGCATGCCCGGTAAACCGCCTTATGGTGTAACACACCAGGTTTGTACAGAAAAGTACAAGCTGCATGCCCGGTAAAGCGCCTCCTGGTGTAACACACCAGGTTTGTACTGAAAAGTACAATCTGCATGCCCGGTAAACCTCCTCATGGTGTAACACACCAGGTTTGTACTGAAAATTACAAGCTGCATGCCCAGTAAAGCGCCTCATGGCTTAACACCCCAGGTTTGTACTGAAAAATACAAGCTGCATGCCCGGTAAAGCGCCTCATGGTGTAACACACCTGGTTTGTACAGAAAAGTACAAGCTGTTTTTCGTGTTGCCATGGCAACCGTTTGTTGACAGGCAGTTTTGCCAACAATCACTATTATTGGTTCTAACAATGTATTTTTTACATTTATTTGTTATATTACTGCTAAGTAAAATCTAATATTATTTAGCATATCTTTCATAATTATATATGCATAAATTATGCTAATTTGATGACGTCATCAGCCTAAAATCCAAAATGGCGGACCGTATGGCCAGATCAAGAATAACAAGCTAATTATCCCTTAAAATTTGTAAGTACCTGGTATTTTTTAAATCAAAAACCACCTAAACGAATGTATTTAGTCTATTTCCATTGCCTTTTGTAATTATTTGTTGCAAAAAAAGTATTTTTTTTTTAATTCAAGGTGGTGGATATGATATTGGGGAGCCTAACCGGTATCATAGATGTGCATGACGTCATTTTATGACGTCATTTTGACGTCATTGAGGTTGCTTTTGACAACACAGGTCGTAATAAACATTATCCTTCTATCATCTGCACTTGCTGTTACATTTTTGGAGCAAAACTTGAAGTTTTCTGAGAATACCCTTTTTTCATGGGTCCGGCCAATACAAACAAATTGATGACGTCATAATTACGTCATATTACAATATCGTAACGTCAAACGTCTTTTACTTCTTTGATATCATGTCCATATCATTTCCTAAAAATTTGTTGGCCACACAACACGTCGTTCAAGAGTTATAGGACTTAGAAGTGGAGGGCCTCAACCCCCCCCCCCCTCCCCCGGTCCAGGGATGACCAAAAAAGCCCGGTCTGAATAGGGTTAAGCCAGCGTGTATAAAATACTGTCTTTTTAAATCACATAAACCAGGAGATTGCCAGGTTGGAGATGGGGCATCCTACCGTGGAACAGTCGCCGTGGCCTGGACAGGCAAAACGTGTCAGCGCTGGGACAGTCAGACTCCTCATAGACACGACAGGACACCTGCTAAGTACCCATCATCCGGACTGGAGCAGAACTACTGCCGGAATCCGGACGGCGAAAAGGGAGTTTGGTGCTACACCACGGATCCCGGCAAGAGATGGGGGTCTTGTGACGTACCAATCTGTGGTAAGGTCTGATAATAACCCCTCACATTAGGCGAAAATCGATCGGAAGACTAGCCTACGAGCTCTAAATGACATTTTCGTAAGACGTCCGGTGCTCTCACGATCATCTTGCGATTTTTAGGGATCGCCGGCGATTTTCGGGGGTCGTACAATGGTCGCGGTGCAACGAAACATGTTCTTAACATAAGCGACAAGTCGCAGGAGATCTCTGAGATCGCAGAGCTCGTTACCGAGTCGCAGATCATGCGTGCAAATCGTGCGCACCTCGCAAGGGTATCGGTCAACATTCGATTGATAGTCGTGAGTCAATCCAGCACAGACCTACTTATCAATCATCGAGCGCAAATCGGATGGCGAACGCCCGTCAGTCGGGCGACGTTCGGGCGACATTCGCCCGACTTCCGTTTGTTTACAAATATTGAATTTCTGAGAATGTGAGGGTAGTTATTACATTGTGGCCCCTGTGCCAGGATATAGGCTGGCTTTGTGACACAATTTCTTTTCTTGAGTCATTTCTAGTATGCCCGCGCATTCCATTAATTGGTTAAAAAGATTACGACAACATTACATGCTGCATATCCGGTAAACCGCCTCATGGTGTAACACACCGGGTTTGTACCGAGTAGTACAATTTGCATACCCGGTGAACCACTTCATGGTGTAACACACCGGGTTTGTACTGAACAGTACAAGCTGCATACCCGGTAAACCGCCTCATGGTGTAACACACCGGGTTTGTACCGAGTAGTACAAGCTGCATACCCGGTAAACCGCCTCATGGTGTAACACACCGGGTTTGTACCGAGTAGTACAAGCTGCATACCCGGTAAACCGCCTCATGGTGTAACACGCCGGGTTTGTACTGAACAGTACAAGCTGCATTCCCGGTAAACCGCCTCATGGTGTAACACACAAGGTTGGTACCGAACAGTACAAACTGAATACCCGGTAAACCGCCTCATGGTGTAACACGCCGGGTTTGTACTGAACAGTACAAGCTGCATTCCCGGTAAACCGCCTCATGGTGTAACACACAAGGTTGGTACCGAACAGTACAAGCTGAATACCCGGTAAACCGCCTCATGGTGTAACACACCGGGTTTGTACTGAACAGTACAAGCTGCATTCCCGGTAAACCGCCTCATGGTGTAACACACAAGGTTGGTACCGAACAGTACAAGCTGCATACCCGGTAAACCGCCTCATGGTGTAACACACCGGGTTTGTACTGAACAGTACAAGCTGCTTACCCGGTAAACCGCCTCATGGTGTAACACACAAGGTTGGTACCGAACAGTACAAGCTGCATACCCGGTAAACCGCCTCATGGTGTAACACACCGGGTTTGTACCGAACAGTACAAGCTGCATACCCGGTAAACCACCTCATGGTGTAACACACCAGGTTGGTACCGAACAGTACAAGTTGCATACCGGGTAAACCGCCTCATGGTGTAACACACCGGGTTTGTACTGAACAGTACAAGCTGCATACCCGGTACACCGCCTCATGGTGTAACACACCGGGTTTGTACTGAACAGTACAAGCTGCATACCCGGTAAACCGCCTCATGGTGTAACACACCAGGTTGGTACCGAACAGTACAAGCTGCATGCCCGGTAAACCGCCTCATGGTGTAACACACCAGGTTTGTACTGAACAGTACAAGCTGCATACCCGAAAACCGCCTCATGGTGTAACACACCAGGTTTGTACTGAACAGTCAAGCTGCATACCCGAAAACCGCCTCATGGTGTAACACACCAGGTTTCTACTGAACATTACAAGCTGCATGCCCGGTAAAGCGCCTCATGGCGTAACACATGAGGTTTGTACTGAAAAGTACAAGCTGCATACCCGAAAACCGCCTTATGGTGTAACACACCAGGTTTCTACTGAACATTTGAGCTGCATACCCGAAAACCGCCTCATGGTGTAACACACCAGGTTGGTACCGAACAGTACAAGTTGCATACCGGGTAAACCGCCTCATGGTGTAACACACCGGGTTTGTACTGAACAGTACAAGCTGCATACCCGGTACACCGCCTCATGGTGTAACACACCGGGTTTGTACTGAACAGTACAAGCTGCAGGCCCGGTAAACCGCCTCATGGTGTAACACACCAGGTTGGTACCGAACAGTACAAGCTGCATGCCCGGTAAACCGCCTCATGGTGTAACACACCAAGTTTGTACTGAACAGTACAAGCTGCATACCCGAAAACCGCCTCATGGTGTAACACACCAGGTTTGTACTGAACAGTCAAGCTGCATACCCGAAAACCGCCTCATGGTGTAACACACCAGGTTTCTACTGAACATTACAAGCTGCATGCCCGGTAAAGCGCCTCATGGCGTAACACATGAGGTTTGTACTGAAAAGTACAAGCTGCATACCCGAAAACCGCCTTATGGTGTAACACACCAGGTTTCTACTGAACATTTGAGCTGCATACCTGGAAACCGCCTTAACGTGTAACACACCAGGTTTGTACTGAATAGTACAAGCTGCATACCCAGTAAACCGCCTTATGGTTTAAGTGATGAGTTTTTTTTTTCTTTCAATAGACTTCTATGTTATAATTCGTGGTTTAAATGGGCGCTTTCATAATGAAGCTATGTGAAATTTTAGCAGATTTTTCATTCTATGTTGAGCACATTTACCCTATATCGTGGGAAAAAATTGCCAACGTCAACTCTACATATAGGTTCTTTTTTATAGCAATTACAAACTACGATTAGACAATAAAAAAAGGCACTTTTTCGCTGTTAGTGTACAACCGCACCACGCAGAACCCAGGACTGTGTACCTCCGACACCAATTAATATTTCTTTATTAAGTAGATTTTCCTCTTTCCATGAACAATAACACATACACCAGGTGCATTACCTTCAATGTAAAGAGGAAGCATGGGAAGTACTGTATTACACCTTAGAAATGACCAAAATTCTGAGAGATGAAAAGGGTCTACCGAAAGTGCGAAAAAGAACGAAAAGGAACGAAAAATAATCTACAACAGAATGTCGACCCGTCAAACGTTTTTCAGGCGCGCTATTCAGCGGCTTTTATACCCCCCCCCCCCCCGAATTTGATCTGTGACAGCCCGCGTGGGAACCCGAGACGTACTGATTCGTGACTCCGATTCGTGTATTTAGCTATTTCCGCGCGTGCACTTTCCCGCCGGTTTGCCATTGAACCATTGAAGCTCTAGGAATTTCGTGGAACAAGCCGCAAAATGCAAAAATAAAGTCCGTTGCAAATGCATTTGCCGATCACAGTACCGTTACCTTATATTCCCATTGATTTTATTTCACTGTACTTCATACTTCGTTCCTTTTCGTTCCTTTCGGTACTTTCCTTTTCATTCCTTTTCGTTCCTATCCAATCTTTTCGTTCCTTTTCGTTCCTTTTCGCACTTTCGGTACTTTCCTTTTCATTCCTCTCCGTTCCTTCTCGCACTTTCGGTACTTTCCTTTTCGTTCCTTTTCGTTCCTTTTCGCTCCTTTTCGTTCCTTTTCGCACTTTCAGTGCACCGGATAAATTTCAGAGGATCTTCTGAAATTCAATGCTTCATCGTCAACTGCTGATCTGTAAAATTAGGGAACCCATTTCTTATGTGGAAACACAAAACTTCACATCTTCATCAGATCTATGAGGTTGAGGGTAGCCATCGAAATTTCAGTAAATTTCGGCAATGAATTGTTTGATTTTCAAGGGCCTCTTAGGGCGACCTCAGGCCTCAATAACAGAAAAACTAGAGGGTTTATCATATGGCTGTTAGCTCCACATACCTATCACACATACAAAGAATTACTTATAATTTGGCCGACCCCAAACTTCCGACCTCAGCATAGTTTGTCTGGTTTCTCCTGCAATTATATTTTGAAGGTGCGCATCTGTACAAATTAAAGTCAAGAAGACTGTCACATTTCTTGCAAGATAAAAGTAACGAAATTACGTACCAAAGAACTTGATCAAGAAAAGTACAACATACTTGTTATCATCAGAGTATCCTTGTTCTTGGACCTTTTGTTACAGTCTTGTTTCTAGATAAATTTTCAATATGCATGACGCAGTCCTGCATCCACGTGTACTGTGTATTAAACGTTGTCACATATGTGGAGCCCTGGTAACCCCCATGCAGAGCCTTATTTCATTGTGTATGATTTACTAGTACTAGATATACGCTGTGAATTTTAGTAAGGTATCTACTAAATGATGTTAAAGAGCAATTTTTTTAGAATGTGTAAAATCAAGGTAATTAATTTTCAGGTATCCTTATAACCCCCATGTGGAGCCCAAATAAAATTTCCAATCAATTATGCTATTTTTCACAATTATTCATGATTTACAAGATGACAAGAGCAAAATCACGTGTCAGAGAATTTGACTCTCTGCTGTTCTTTGCTTGAAACATTACTGAGTGCACCCTTAGCAACGGCCTAAACAACAGTTTCCAGACGTGCTTCAGGCTCCAGACGTGGTCGGAATGCGGCCTGGCGAAGTGACGAGAGGCCCCTAATCTGCATACTTATACAATGGAGGGATCACGTGTCTAACATCCGGGCGAATATGCGACCAGAATAAATAGTATATATTTTACACCAGAAAATCACCAAAAAGTATGATTTTAGGCGGTTGTTGAAACCGCAAATCTAAAGATATTTTTATGATTCTCTTAACAGTTTCTACTAGCCTGTGAATTTTCATTGAAAAACATTGATGCTTGATTTTTTTGCCCTTCCCCTTGTTTATTAAGACACGAAATTTTCAGATCATTTAGGTGTTGATAGGTTTAAAGGCTGATAGCCGGTAGTATTTTCACATAACTATCATAGAGTGGAATTTGTTATCATATCACCAAGCACAAAAGGGGCATCTTCTCTGGATAGTTTTAAAGAACACTTGCAGATAGATGTACAAAGTTAGGTGTGACGGGTCGTCCAGTGCAGTTCAACCATCTGCTGCCGCGCCGCGTGCCTGCGAAGCTGGTGTGTTACGCCGAAGGGCGGTTGTACCGGCAATATAGATACAGATGGTATGAGGTCGTGGAGCTCTAGTGTTTGTAATAGATGTTACAATGTTTCTGCCATAGCGACTGTCTCAAATAAGGAACTCTTCACCAAGGAGGATGGTCACTTTTTCGGTGATGGGCCTGACCACATAGAAGCGTACAACGACATAGACGCAGACGAGTGTGCCCGCCGCTGTCTGCAAGGTCACGGCTCGTACGACGGCGTCAGTAGACCATGCCTGTCCTTTAACCATCGCCCTGCGGGATCGCCAGAGGGCGGCAGTGCACGCTGTTGGCTCCGTAGTAGTGCCAAAGACCTGGCGGCATCTCCTGGTCCTGAGTGGGACCGTTGGCCTCACCGAAATTACTACCAGAGGCAGAGAAAAGGTAAATACATCATGTTTACCTTCGCCAAAACAAAAATTTGATAGATTGGTAGGGTTAGGAAAACGAAGGTCGAGTTCGATAATGGGCCTCCTAGCGGCTTTCTAAAGTACTGCAACGAAACTTTTTTTGTATCTCGTGTTCTGGACATGCTGTGGTCGTGATTTTTGAGTAGCAGATAGCCCTTGGAACATAGAGTTAGTGCTGTATGTTAGGGCCCCCTAGCGGCATTTGGATTGCAGGCGCCGGATTCGTTTCAAACTTTGAACGAGAAAAACTCGAGAACGAGTTGACGGATCATGACTTAATGAAATACGGAAAGGGGTATAGCTGGTATAGCCCCGCCGGGCTCTATAGCCACAAAGTTGTCTCGGTGGACTGCTGGATACCGGGGTATCTTCCTGTTTTTTAAATGTGCTTCATCGCGCAGCTGCATGCAGACGCCAAAATACGTACGGTTGCGGCGCGGCAAAGGGAACATAGAGATACAGATCACAATATGGCCTCAGCCCAAATCAGCGACATCAAAAGGCGTCATACGGCATGTGTATACGTGCACTTCCCCAACGATTGTCTAGATGTCAAACTGCCAACATTGGATTTCAGTTGTTTACTGCGAACTGAAGAGTACACAGCTACACACGACTTGGCAGGGTAACTCAATTGAATACGCCAAAATGCGCGTGCGCCATCTTTGCGAATTTGTCACAATTTTCCCTTGCGGTCACATTGACGCTCAACGCAGATGGGCCAAGAAAAAAAAAGACCGCGCCTGGAATGTAAGATTCTCAGTTTCGGCACAAGATTTGCATATGGCCTGCATATGTTAATATCAACAACATCGGCATTGAATACTAGTAGTCTTTTTCGAGAATGACAGTCGCTGCTACATAAGTCACATCTGTAAGCTGACTTAGTTCTTTTGCAAAGGTCTAACTTTATTGGAAATCACAATGTTGCCACTGAGAACCAATGTAGAATGATTACAAATTCATAAACAAGAGATTTGCAGTGATAAAATATGTGCCCGTTTACGCTATCCAGATTTGAAACTATGTTTTTTTTTCTGTCACCATGTTATCCTCAAGTAGATGTGTACCTTTGCCAGAAGGTTACTAGTCTTTTTTCGCGTGTTTGTCTGTCTGTCTGTTTGTCCGTGAACACCATAACTCGAGAAGCCTTGGATGGATCCTGATGATATTTGGTAGGTGGGTAGGAGTCAGCAAAAGGAAGGTTAAGTTCGATAATGCCCCCTAGCAGCTTGCCAAGGTACTGCAGTGGAACGTCCATTTTTTACATCTTGAGTAGTAAATATCCCTTGTGATAGAGCGTAAGTGCTGTGAGTCTGGACCCCCTAGCTGCTTCTTTCAAACTACAAACTTACAAACTTTGGACAAGAATAGCTCAAGAACTTGTTGACGGATCGACATGATTTTGGTACGTAGATAGCCTAAGTGATGACGTACATGATACTATACTATTTATACAAATAAACAACTAATTTGCATAATAAATGAGTAAAGTTGATAAATCCACTGCATTCCATGATAGGACTATAAACTTGTCAAATATCTAACTGAGAATCATATCAATTATGCAAATGATGACGCCATTTGCATAATCAAAGAGGAATTATGATTATTCCATAGTGGAAAAAGATGGTAATTACTTACAATTACGAAGCTTAGTGAAGGGAAACATCATGCAAATTAGTTTAGTATTTGCATACTTTAGGAGGAAACACTAAAAACTTCTCTACTAAGATAAGACTTTCATACTTGGGACTTGTGCCTCTTTGATAGAGAAGTTGATCCACCGAGACAAAATTATGCAAATCAGGACCATTTGGCGATGAGCTGCCAGATTCTGTACAAGCTGCCATATTCTGTACAAACAACTACAACAGGGATGCTAGTGTTACCAAAATGATACCAAAATGATAACAGATCTAGAACTGCAGTGGATGTCACTTGAAGAAAGGAGGAAAATGTCCAGACTTTTCATGATGAACAAAATGACCAATACACTGGTGGACGTACCGACTGATAACTTAGATAAGTATCTAAATTTAATACCATCTCGAAAAAAAAACAAGAAACAGTCGTGCATTCAAGTACCAGAGTTACCAACCTAGAGTTGATGTGTTCAAAGCTTGATAGCTACCATACCAGAATGGCTATCATGTCAAAATATATGCCACAGGCCTTCTACTATTCAAAAATAACAAGGAGAATTTGCCACCTCGGAGGTACCGATTTTTCCTCTGGCCCATGGACTATATGGCGTAACACACCAGGACGAAGGACGCCCCAAACCTTAGGTGCTCATTTTCACCTGAGTGGACTGATGAAAGTCGGGTAAAATAAACGGGTACATTGCCTTTCCAAAGGGCACAACTTTAAAGGGGCATGTCAGGACATTCAAACCCAGGACCTATAGGGTGTGGGCCGAACGTTTACATCACGCTGGCGCCACGTCGTATAGATTCCCAGAGTTCTAGCTTGGATGCTGTAATATTGAGGTGTTTGACGCCATGGGTTGCCAGTATCATTTTCCGTGTTGTTATTTCTTCCGTGACGTATGGCAGATCTTGATATATCTGCTCATTAATGCGTTTTTCATGTATGTAGCATTTTCATTGAATCCGAAAAAATCCTGAAGTATCGATGTAACTCTCTTTAGGCCCCACTGACAACTTCTGCGAACGTGATGAAGACGAAGTTGAAACTGAACCCATCAGTTCCTCTGGTAAGTTTTACGCTCCTTTTTGTGGTTACTGATGGCATAAGCCCAATCATAAATCCAACTGCACATGCGCAGGTCAACCCCTAACTTTTAAATAGGTCCTACACCAATCCTACGTCTCAGGAGCCGTCACCTTTGACCTGTACACGCGCAGTCGAATACATGAATGGGCTTTTTCGTTTTATTAAGTCTTCCCCGAGAAGACTTCCTGTAGTCATCGAGACATTTGCATATACTTCCTGGATCCAATCAAAACACAGAAAAAACTAGAAATTGTAACATGCTTTTCATGTTTCCAGCTTTTTGATTGGCCACAATTGGAGGGTGTGAAATTAACTTACATGTCCAGCTTTTTGATTGGCCGGAAGTCTATCTTGGTCATTGACACGTCACAGGTGAACCAATGAGCGCGCAGGCTTCAGATAACGCACTGCACACACCATTCGGCATCGAGTTTAGCAGCAAAAAACTCGCGAGGGATTAGGTCATGCGTTCGACCAAGAAGGCGTTCCAGGAAGAAGTTGCCCGCCATGGAACGAACGACATCAAAAACATTTCACACAAAAACATTGTCTTCAGAAGATTGGACATTGGAATCTTGGAATGAACGGACCTGTTCAAGTGTTTAGTGCACCTGCAGTGTGAGCCATGTAGCAGCTTCGTCCGAGTTCGAGTCCGCGGAGGGAGATTGTCTTCAATGGTCCTTTTTTTCCCCTTTGAAACATCAATTCAAAATAAGAATACTTTCGTCTTGCGACCAGAACATCAAAACCCACCTTTGGGAGTCTGTTCTTGCCTCTTTGACTTTTTGTCCTGTGTATCCATTAAAATTACACTGGCAGTGCGGTCAGTTTTCACCTGTTAAAGCCCCTTCACACGAGAGCAAGAATCAGCCGGAATGCCATCGGAATGGAAATTCTTTTCTGTTCCTGGCATATTCCTGGCAATTCTAGTTGTGTTCCAGACATTCTTACTGCATTCCAGCTATTTTTGCCTGTTCTTTTGGCTGGCCCAAAAGTTTTTAACATGTTAAAAACTATCGAGGTGCATTCGAAGTTGAGAAATATCGAATGGCCTTCGAAGTGGATTCTGAGTGTATTCGAACTATGCTAACTGCAGTATGACCGCATTCTGCGGCATTCCAACACTATCCGAAACATTCTTATCTCATTCGATGGAGAACCGAAACGGCAAGCCACTTCTAATCCTGCCCGAATATGGCCCAAAGAATGTCTGGAATGCAGTAAGAATTTCTCGAATACAGTACGAATTCCCAGTAATAGAAAAGACTTTTTATTCTGACGGCAGTTTGGCTCATTCCTTCTCGTGTGAAGGGGATATAAGGTCACCGCCTCCCAGATACAGGAAGGCGACCAGGGATTAGCGCCCTTACCCTTGAGGAGCTAGGCTCCCCAGCTGTTATCACCCACACATTCACACAAACATAAAGCTCAGAAGTAAAAAGCGACCACCACCAAACCAAAAGACCATTGTCCGCGTTTGGGGTCTTCAGATTTATGAAGTTGGACGTGCACATGAAGAAGAAGAAGAAGGTCCATTTGGAAAATTCCACTCGAAATGGCCCCGAATGTGGCACGAAATTTGCAAATACTTCATTCCTGCAGGTTTTGCTTGATTCCTGCTAATTCGGTTTCAGTGTGAAGGCTCTATAAAGGTAGTCTTTTATCTGATCTAGGATCGATTCTGTGTGAAGGAAACATATTGAGCATTTTTATCCTAATCCTCGACTGACTGACTGACTGACTGACTGACTGACTGACTGACTGACTGACTGACTGACTGACTGACTGACTGACTGACTGACTGACTGACTGAATGTGTAAACCATTGATGACATTGCCTATACATATGATGTCATTCCTGCAGCTAAACTGCGTTTGAACTTTGCTGGACGATTTCTTGCTGACGTCTCAACTTACAACAACTACCGGTCAAATTTCGACATCAACCGGTTTGACCCCCTGAAAAGTACTGGTTGGCACAGCAAAGGAAGTAATGATTTCCGGTTGGTCAACTGTACAGTGACACAAGTCTGCCTCGCGAACGGACGCTGTGTCGAATACGACCCTATTGTTGGTCAACCCATCAAAGGTAAGATTTCTATCAACAATTTCAAAAGGCATTATCCATCCTTACGAATCTAGGATATTCAGAATTGTCAATTACATGATTGAAATATTAATAAATTGTAATCATTGTAATAATGCTGTTCACTGGTTTCGGGTGGGGGGTAAAATATGGGCTATTGATAACATTTCTGTTGGGACTACGCTGTCAATCTATCCATCGGCATTGCAAGATCTAAGGCTCAAGCAATTTTTTTTTTTTTAAATCGACTTTGCCCATATTTTGCACTGTAATTATACTTGATGATGCATGTAAAGATGAACAATTTCTAGACAATAATGAGGTTTGCACTTGAAAGAGAAACTATAGAGTCGTCTTTGTCAGATTTTGTACTTTGAATTTAGCAAAAAGTGACATTTTTCCAAATTGTGAAAGTGCGTACTTCTGGTACCAGCTATACAACAACAGAGCAAGAATACAAACGTTGCAATAATTCAACTAATAGCTATATTGTGTATCTATACATGTGATACATTTCAAGCAAAAGTATTTTACACTTTGAGATTTACACCTCCTCAAAGTTAAACAAAAAGTTTTTTTGCTGCCTGAAAACATATTTTTGTTTTCAGGTTGCCCAAGGACTCAAATCTATCTGTACATCGACTTGTCACCTATTTTTAGACATTGTTCTAATGATGTCTTTAGCTTTTGTCGTTACGTTAAAGCATTTGGCAGTGCTCATGTGCAACACTATGTCAATTCCCTGTTGCTGAAATGTTAAAATCTGTAGAAAAGATGGGCCCAAAAATGATTGGCTGTTACCATGGGAACAATTGCTTTTGAGCCGAAAGAATGCTATGCTGAGTGTGTGGGCGAAGTTTAATTAATGTGCAAAATATGAGCCAAATCGATTTTTATCATCCTTATCGTTTTACCCATAAAACATTTTATCTATCGAAACAGGTTTGTTTTGCCAACTTAAATGTGGTAGAAAAAAACAACACATTAAGTTTACACCTTTCTTTCGTTACCATATTGCTCCTATCTAATTTAGACATTTAGCACAAAAATACCTGAATGAAGATACATTGATTATCCAGGTTCAAACAGCACAACCGCAGGCAAGCTTGTCGACCTGGATCCAGACAATCAAGTACAATCTATGATATGGGGCCTCGTAGTAGGCGTGGATGGATTCCTCAAAGGGGACTTCAAACCCCGGTCATTCCACCACATGCACGACGCATGTGAAGGATTGAACTGCAGGACAGTGTCTAGTATGACCAGGTTTTCTGCGGTCTTCTTGTCGACTTTACAGAATGTGGAGTGGACCAACGGGCCTCTATCAAGAAGGTCCAGCTTCATACAACAGGTAAGGTCTCTTCGTTGTGAACATGGATTTCAGTTGCACGTGAAACTCAACGTTCGCAACATGATAGTAGACCCAAAGTCTCCCGACTTTCCGTATGGCCGTGTGGTTGGAACCATTTATGCAGTTGTGTCAAAGAATCTGCCTTATGGTCCATACAAAAGAATGCTGTGGGCTAAAGAAGGTATTGAAGGGCGTGGTCACGTGCCATTCTATGTTGACAGCCTGCCGAAGAATATAGTATTGGACTTTGCCAACAGTATGAAGTTCGACATCAAAGGTAACGTGGTCGAATCATCACGTGGACCTCTATACCTTATTCAATACAACGGAACGACGCGAGGATGCGAACTTCTGGGCAACGAGGCATACAACCTGGGAGAAATCAAACTCGGTGGAGACGACTGGTTTCAGAGGACTGCAGGCATGACTTACCTTTCAGTGACAGACCAAATTAAAACAATCAAGTACACCTCATTAGCGGTCGTACAACAGATATCCCAAGCGCACTGCGAAATAGTGTTGGAGGAAAGACAAGATGGCTTGTTCGTCGAGGCCGTCGACAACCGTATTATGCGACAAGAGCCCGATAAGGATTGGAATATGAGGTTTCGCACTTTCCAGTATGGCAGGAGTGTTGATCAAATGTTCATCAAACCCAAACAAGACTTTCCAGAAATAGGTATTATGAGCTCTAAACCATCTGGCAACGATGGCATTTCTACGATAATATTTAGGTCCCGTGATCCTGGGCAACCTAGGAAGGAACAGCAGCTAGATGGCCAGGTATACACGTATGATATAATAGCCAAGAAAGACGGTGGGACAGAATTTGAGGTCAAGGATTTGCGGATATCAGTCCACCTGTATTCAAAGTACACCTTCATTCCCGGTAATGTGACCTGGTACGAACACGTGTACCCGATATTCCAACAATATGCCAACCTCTATCCAACCATGAAGCCAATAATCAACCTTGCAAGCTACGAGGATGTTACTGGAAAATTGAAATTACTCAAACACGCTCTTACTCTCAAAGAAACTCACTCCAACTACATGCCTGTGAGCAGGGACCTGTCTCCGCAAAAACGGGAAATGATTTTATCGTGGTTAGACAACCCACTGTTGGGTACGATCACGTACACCTTAGATGATCTAAAACGGTCCCTCCAGATGGCTCTCCAATTAGAGCTGTCTACAATTCCTCCCTACCTGAGTGCGCTGTTCTCGATAAAAGATGGCTACAACAGAGAGGTGGCCGCCCTGATCAAAAGTGTTGTTGTCGATGAGATGAAACACATGGCTCTGGTTTCCAACCTCTTGAACGCGATTGGGGGTGCGCCGAATCTGAACAATCGGTCTGTAACACCGTCCTACCCATCACCCCTTCCAGGGGGCACCAACCCTGGTCTTGTGGTAAGGCTTGAGAGATGCTCTTTGAACCACATTCGAACCGTTTTCCAGGGAATAGAGAGGCCAGACTGTAATACAACGGATTCTGGAGTGGTTCGGTATCTTCGCACTGAAAGAAAACGTATCATAATGAATCGTATTGACGAATCTAGCGAAATTGCTAGGAACATCTTCGAGTTGTGTGAAAAGCCAACGACAAGGCCTCAGACTATCGGCGCCATTTACATCTATAAGATCCTCTGTCCTATGGCCAAACTAGAGAGATATGCACAAGAGAAGGATCCGAAAGAAACGATATTTATAAAAGGTACGAAGCAGATAACGGAAGACCAATGGCTTGGCAATGAGCTATCCAGCTCACCATATAAAGTGAGTGACCTTGGCAGCGCATTAAAGGCGATAGTAGACATCACTACAGAGGGTGAAGGGAGCGACCCTTGCGACCCGTTTGACAAAGAGGGCGAGCTTTCGCATTACTTCAAGTTTGCTGAGGTGTTGCACGGACGGAGGCTGAGAGAAACGAACACAGACGACACATCATCAGAACAGCGTTTTGACAACTTCTTCCCATGTGATGAAGACATGAAATGCACCAAAACATTCAGCTTCGTTGGTCGACTTGTGCCTTTCTTTGAAGATGGTGTCTGGCCGACAATTTCTAACCCGAATACCAAGAGTTACCCTCCAGAATCGCAAGCTCGCAAGTATTCTGACAACTTTAACAAGATCTACACAGGCCTGCTGAAGTGTATCCACGAGGCGTTTAACGGAAACCCAGACAAGATGAAGAATGACTGTATGGGCATGATGTCGTCACTTACAGCTTGGGGTAAAAGGCTTGTGCAGACTCCAATAGACCCGGATGGGGATCCCGAGATTGGGCCAAACGCCGCACCAATATTTGAGTTTCAGGACGAGTGATTAGGACTCCGGCAGGAACACAAGGCAGCAATTTTCATTTGCTTACCTTCAAAAGCAGTGAATGACTATTATTGCCAACTACATTGCTTCTGGCTTGCACAAGCTAACATTTACTCCTGGACCGCTGAACCAATGATGTGCGAAGTCATTGTAGCTGTAGCCATCAATATAGCCTTAGCATATCAGGACAGTAAACTAAAACCATTGAAATCCCATCCTTTCGAAACAAGCATTGATGTTTCATCAGCACAACAAACCCCGTTACCGTCGTCTCATAGTGACCATAAAACCAGCATTGTCTAATCAGTACCGTTAAACCACCGACAGCTCACAAACACTACAAAACAGCCGTGGTCTCATCAGCAGCATACATGTAAAACGACCGAGGTCCCATCATCACCATCAACACTGACACCTCATCAGCACTACAAAATCACCTTGGTCTCAGCAGCACTACAGAATCACCGGGGTCCCATCAGCACTACAAAATCACTAGGGTCCCAACAGCACATTACCGTGGTCCCATTCGAAGCATTAAATGCTTTAATTAGTATCATCAACACTACAAAACCAAATTTATCTTTCATACAACGAAGAGATGAAAACATCCTCGTGTCATACAATAAGGATATCATCTTGTCAGCATCATAAAACCATCTCCGTGTATTCAACATTAAAAATAACCATCACCGTCTCATCAGCACCATAAAATCTATACAGTGTCATCAACACCATAAAAACTTCACCGTCTCATGAGCACCATAAAACCATCAAGGTCTCATCAGCACCATAAAACCATTTTCGTCTCATCAGCAAAATAAAACCATCACCGTCTCATCAGCACCAAAAAAACTTCACCGTCTCATCAGCACCATAAAACCTTCACCGTCTCATCAGCACCATAAAACCATCAAGGTCTCATCAGCACCATAAAACCTTCACCGTCTCATCAGCACCATAAAACCACCAAGGTCTCATCAGCACCATAAAAACATCTCCGTCTCATCATCACCATAAAACCATCACCGTCTCATCAGCACCATAAAACCACCAAGGTCTCATCAGCACCATAAAACCATCACCGTCTCATCAGCACCATAAAACCATTACCGTCTCATCAGCACCATAAAACCTTCAACGTCTCATGAGCACCATTAAACCATCTCTGTCTCCTCAGCACCAAAAAAACATATCCGTCTCATCAGCACCATAAAACCATCTCCGTCTCATCAGCACCGTTAAACCTTCACTGTCTCATCAGCACCATAAAATCATCTCCATCTCATCAGCAGCATAAACCATCTCCGTCTCATTATCACCATAAAACCTTCAACGTCTCATGAGCACCATAAAACCATCACCATCTCATCAACACCAAAAAACCATCTCAGTCTCATCAGCACCATAAAACCATCTCAGTCTCATCAACACCGTTAAATATTCGCCGTCTCATCAGCACCAAAAAACCATCTCCGTCTCATCAGCACCTTTAAACCTTCGCCGTCTCATCAGCACCATAAAAGCATCAAGGTTTCATCAGCACCATTAAACCTTCACTGTCTCATCAGCACCATACAACCATCTCCGTCTCATCAGCAGCATAAAACCATCACTGTCTCATCCGCAGCATAAAACCATCTCCGTCTCATCAGCACCATAAAACCATCTCCGTCTCATCGGCATCATAAAACCATCTCCGTCTCATCAGCACCATAAAACCATCTCCGTCTCATCAGCACCATAAAACCATCTCCGTCTCATCAGCACAATATAACCATCACCGTCTCATCAGCATAATAAAACCTTCAGCGTCTCATCAGCATCATAAAACCTTCACCGTCTCACCATCAGCATAAAACCTTCAACGTCTCATGAGCACCATAAAACCATCTCCGTCTCATCCGCACCATAAAACCATTTCCGTCTCATCAGCACCATAAAACCATCTCCGTCTCATCAGCACAATATAACCATCACCGTCTCATCAGCATCATAAAACCTTCACCGTCTCATGAGCACCATAAAACCTTCACCGTCTCATGAGCACCATAAAACCATCAAGGTCTCATGAGCACCATAAAACCATCTCCGTCTCATCAGCACCATAAAACCATCACAGTCTCATCAGCAGCATAAAACCATCAAGGTCTCATCAGCACCATTAAACCATCTCTGTCTCCTCAGCACCAAAAAAACATATCCGTCTCATCAGCACCATAAAACCATCTCCGTCTCATCAGCACCGTTAAACCTTCACTGTCTCATCAGCACCATAAAATCATCTCCATCTCATCAGCACCATAAAACCATCTCCGTCTCATCAGCACAATATAACCATCACCGTCTCATCAGCATAATAAAACCTTCAGCGTCTCATCAGCATCATAAAACCTTCACCGTCTCACCATCAGCATAAAACCTTCAACGTCTCATGAGCACCATAAAACCATCTCCGTCTCATCCGCACCATAAAACCATTTCCGTCTCATCAGCACCATAAAACCATCTCCGTCTCATCAGCACAATATAACCATCACCGTCTCATCAGCATCATAAAACCTTCACCGTCTCATGAGCACCATAAAACCTTCACCGTCTCATGAGCACCATAAAACCATCAAGGTCTCATGAGCACCATAAAACCATCTCCGTCTCATCAGCACCATAAAACCATCACAGTCTCATCAGCACCATAAAACCTTCAACGTCTCATGAGCACCATTAAACCATCTCTGTCTCCTCAGCACCAAAAAAACATATCCGTCTCATCAGCACCATAAAACCATCTCCGTCTCATCAGCACCGTTAAACCTTCACTGTCTCATCAGCACCATAAAATCATCTCCATCTCATCAGCAGCATAAAACCATCTCCGTCTCATTATCACCATAAAACCTTCAACGTCTCATGAGCACCATAAAACCATCACCATCTCATCAACACCAAAAAACCATCTCAGTCTCATCAGCACCATAAAACCATCTCAGTCTCATCAACACCGTTAAATATTCGCCGTCTCATCAGCACCATAAAAGCATCACCATCTCATCATCACCATAAAACCTTCAACGTCTCATGAGCACCATAAAACCATCACCGTCTCATCAGCACCAAAAAACTATCTCCGTCTCATCAGCACCTTTAAACCTTCGCCGTCTCACCAGCACCATAAAAGCATCAAGGTTTCATCAGCACCATTAAACCTTCACTGTCTCATCAGCACCATACAACCATCTCCGTCTCATCAGCAGCATAAAACCATCACTGTCTCATCCGCAGCATAAAACCATCTCCGTCTCATCAGCACCATAAAACCATCTCCGTCTCATCGGCATCATAAAACCATCTCCGTCTCATCAGCACCATAAAACCATCTCCGTCTCATCAGCACCATAAAACCATCTCCGTCTCATCAGCACAATATAACCATCACCGTCTCATCAGCATAATAAAACCTTCAGCGTCTCATCAGCATCATAAAACCTTCACCGTCTCACCATCAGCATAAAACCTTCAACGTCTCATGAGCACCATAAAACCATCTCCGTCTCATCCGCACCATAAAACCATTTCCGTCTCATCAGCACCATAAAACCATCTCCGTCTCATCAGCACAATATAACCATCACCGTCTCATCAGCATCATAAAACCTTCACCGTCTCATGAGCACCATAAAACCTTCACCGTCTCATGAGCACCATAAAACCATCAAGGTCTCATGAGCACCATAAAACCATCTCCGTCTCATCAGCACCATAAAACCATCACAGTCTCATCAGCACCATAAAACCATCAAGGTCTCATCAGCACCATAAAACCATCTCCGTCTCATTAACACCATAAAACCATCACCGTCTCATCAGCACCATAAAACCATCATCGTATCATCAGCACCATAAAACCATCACCGTCTCATCATCACCATAAAACCTTCAACGTCTCATGAGCACCATAAAACTATCTCCGTCTCATCAGCACCATAAAACCATCACCGTCTCATCAGCACGAAAAAAAGATATCCGTCTCATGAGCACCATAAAACCATCTCCGTCTCATCAGCACCATAAAACAATCTCCGTCTCATCAGCAGCATAAAACCATCTCCGTCTCATCAGCAGAATAAAACCAACTCCGTCTCATCAGCAGCATAAAACCATCACCGTCTCATCATCACCATAAAACCATTACCGTCTCATCATCACCAAAAAACCATCTCCGTCTCATCAGCACCATAAAAACATCTCCGTCTCATCAGCACCATAAAACCATCTCCGTCTCATCAGCACCATAAAACCATCACCGTCTCATCATCACCATAAAACCATCTCCGTCTCATCAGCAGCATAAAACCATCTCCGTCTCATCAGCACCATAAAACCATTACCGTCTCATCATCACCAAAAAACATCGCCGTCTCATCAGCACCATAGAAGCATCAACGTCTCATCAGCACCATAAAACCATCTCCGTCTCATCAGCACCATAAAACCATCTTCGTCTCATCAGCACCATAAAGCCTTCACCGTCGCATCAAGACCATTCACCGTCTCATCAGCACCATAAAATCATCAAGGTTTCATCAGCCTTGAGCAGCGCCATTAAACCTTCACTGTCTCATCAGCAGCATAGAACCATCACAATCCCAACAGCACCATAAAACCATCTCCGTCTCATTAGCACCATGAAACCATTAATGTCAAATACGGAACATAAAACAACCATTTTCTCATCAACGCCATGAAAACATCATTGTCTAAAAAGCACCATAAAACCATCATCGTCTCATCAGTACCATAAATCCATCTCCGTCTCTTCAGCACCATAAAACCGTCTCTGTCTCATCAGCACCATATAACAATCAACGTCACAGCAGCATCATTAAACCATCTCCGTCTCATTAGCACCATTAAACCATCAAGGTCTCATCAGCACCATAAAACAATCTCCATCAAATCAGCACCATATAACCATCACCGTCTCATCAGCACCATAAAACCTTCGAAGTCTCATCAGCACCATAAAACCTTCGAAGTTTCATCGGCACCATAAAACAATCTCCTTCAAATCAGCACCATATAACCATTACTGTCTCATCAGCACCATAAAACCATCACCGTCTCATCAGCATCATAAAACCTTCACCGTCTCATGAGCACCTTAAAACCATCAAAGTCTCATCAGCACCATAAAACCTTCACCGTCTCATCAGCATCACAAAGCCATACCGTATCATCAGCATCATAAAACCTTCACCGTCTCATCAGCACCATAAAACCATCACCACCTTATTAGCACCATAAACCCATCAAGGTTTCATCATCATTATAGAAACATCGCCGTCTCATTAGCATTATATAACTATCAAGGTCTCATCATCACCATAAAATCTTCACCGTCTAAAAAGCACCATAAAACGATTGCCGTCTCATCAGCACCATAAAACCATCACCGTCTCATAAGCATTATAAAACTATCAAGGTCTCATCAGCACCATGAAACCATCACCGTCTCAACAGCAGCATAAGACCTTTACCGTCCCAACAGCAGCATAAAATCATCTCCGTATTATCAGCACCATAAAACCTACATTGTCTAAAAGTACCATAAAACCATCACCGTCTCAACAGCACCATAAAACCATAATCGTCTAAGCAGCACTATGAAACAATAATTGTCCAAAAAGCACCATAAAACTAAAACCGTCTAAACAGCACCATAAAATCATCTCCGTCTTATTAGCACCATAAAACCATCACCGTTGCATCAGCACCATAAAAGCTTCTCTGTCTCATCAGCACCATAAAAACTTCACAGCCTCATCAGCATCATAAAACCGTCTTCTTCTCATCAGCACCATAAAACGATCAAAGTCACATCGGCCCCAAGAAACTTTCACCGTCCAATCAGCTCAATAAAACAAAGTCTCATTAGCACCTTAAAACCGTCTTCGTCTGATTTGCAGCATAAAATGATCTTTGTCTCATCAGAACAGTAAAACCTTTACCGTCTAATCGGCACCATAAAACCTTCAGCGTCTCATCAGCACTATAAAACCATCACCGTCCAATCAGCTCCATAAAACAATTAATGTCTCATCAGCACCATAAAACCATCACCGTGTCATCAGCACCATAAAACCATTAAGGTCTCATCAGCACCATAAAACCATTAAGGTCTCATCAGCACCATGACACCATCACCGTCTCATCAGCATTATAAAACCATCACCGTCTCATCATCACCATCAAACCTACGCTAAGTTATCAGCACCATAAAACAATTACGGTCTCATCAGCACCATAAAACCGTTAAGGTTTCATCTGCAACATAAACTCTTCACCGTTTCATCAGCACCATAAAACCATCGCCGTCTCATCAGCACCATTAGATCATCACATATCATCAGCACCATAAGACCATCTCCATCTCATCAGCGCCATAAAATCTTCACTTCTCATCAGCACCATAAAACCATATCCGTCTCATCAGCACCACAAAACCATATCCGTCTCATTAGCACCATGAAACCTTTACCGTGTCATCAGCACAACAAAATCAGCTCCGTCTCATCAGCACCATAAAACCTTCATTGTCTAAAAAGCACCATGAAACCTTCACCGTGTCATTAGCACAATAGAGTCATCTCCGTCTCATCAGCACCAGAAACCATCACCGCCTCAACAGCACCATAAAACCATCAAAGTCTCATCAGCACCAGGAAACCTTCACCATGTCATCAGCACAGTAAAATCCTCTCTGTCTCATCAGCATCATAAAACCTTCACCTTCCCATCATCACCATAAACCATCACCGTCTCATCAGCATCATAAAACCATGTCCGTCTTATCAGCACCACGAAACCTTCACCGTGTCATCAGCACAATAAAATCATCTCCGTCTCATTATCACCATGAAACCATCACCGTCTCATCAGTACCATGAAACCACCAAGGTCTCATCAGTACCATAAAACCATCTTCGTGTCATCAGCACCATTAAACATTTAATGTCTCATCAGCACCATAGATCCATAATGTCAAATAAAGACCATAAAACCACCACTTTCTCATCAGCACCATAAAAATATCATTGTCCTAAAAGCACCATAAAGCCATCACCGTCTCATCAGCACCATAAAACCATCATTGTCTAAAAAGTACTATAAAACCATTATCGTATTATCAGCACCATAAAACCATTCCCATCTCAACAGCACCATAAAACCATCCCCATCTCAACAGCACCATAAAACCATCACCGTCTCAACAGCACCATAAACCATCACCGTCTAATCAGCACCATAAAACCATTACTATCTAAAAAGCACCATAAAGCCATCACCGTCTCATCAGCACCAGAAAACCATCCTCGTCTCATCAGCAGCACCATAAAGCCATCACCGTCTCATCAGCACAACAAAACCATCATCGTTTCATCAGCATCATAAAAACATCACCGTCCAATTAGCATTATAAAACCACCAAGGTCTCATCAGCACCATATAACTTGGACATTGCGTCATCGGCATAAAACCACCACTGCAGTCTCGTTACAGCCCGTGAAGCAATCGCCGTTTTAACCAAATAAAGGTTCTTATTGTCAGCACACTATTCGCGGTTGTTATCATTATCCCCAGCTTTATGATCCTTGCTGTATTGAAAATGCAAGACGTACTGGTCGTAACAATCATGTTGAACCTCACAGTAAGCTATTCATCACAATTATAGGAATATACCGCAATGTCATCCCAGTTCCCACCACACCTTATAGTTCACAAGAGACAACAAAATTGAAAGTCTGGAATCTTCATTTGGCATATTACTTCTGTCTATTTTAGAACGCAATGTATCATACAATTGTAACAGGAGCAAGAAGTTATGTATAAGGCTTTGCAGATCATTTGGTGTTATGCAAGCAATAATTTTACTTAGAATGTCTCACTAATATTATAGGACAGCTTGTGATAGTAGTAGTTTATAATTGTTAAGTATTTGTATACATTTTGGGTGTCACACGAACGATGATCAGTTTAGATCAAAGGTTTCTCTTACAGTATAATGTTTGTGGTGTGCTACTTATTTTAGCCATGTATTTTGAGGCATTTTACTACTATTAAAATTACAGGAGAGGAAAGCGTAGCATTTTGAATCTTGTATATTTAAAATCCAAACCTTGTCAGGCGACAGTTGCGTTTCCTGAACTAGAACCGTCCGTAATCAAGTAGGTGATTCTTGCAGTCTTACAAGTTTCAAGTCATAGCACTACTTCTTTGTCGTCTTTCTTGAATGAATGTAAGGTATGTTAATCTAGAACATGACTTTAAAAAAAGCTTAAGGAGTCTTTCATACTGTATCAATCGAGTTTTACAGAGTGTTTGTGATACTTTTAAACTTTGTACATATCTGGGCGAAGAAATGGACATAATTTGTGTAGTGAGCTGACAACATTTACGAGGCGTGATCAATAAGTTCTCGGTCCCACCTAGAAATGATAAGCACAACTCAAATTTTGAGGCACAACTTCATAGTATGAAGCCTTTTATCAATATCCTCCAAATTACAAATCATTGGAGTCATTACTTTCCAGGCATTCGTTTTTTTCTAAATTAGAAGGTAAGTGGCGAGAAAAAGAAGGATGAAGTGTGATATGATCAGACAATTTGACCCGCACACCTCAGGTTGCAGATCAATTGTCCCCTTTTTTCCGTTATCCCTTACCTTACGTTACTGAGTGTCGCCTGCAACGTAATGATCACAATAATTTGGATTTTGGTACACATTTATATAAGAGTTTATACATGTACGTGACTATCAATAAGTCCTCGGCTGTACCGAGAAATAAGTACAACTCAGATTTCGAAGGATAGATGTCAAATATAAAGTCTTATATAAATATTTACCCAAATTCAAATTATTGTGATCATTACTTTGCAGGCGACACCCAGTAATGTTAGATAAGGGAGAAGGAAAAAAACGTGGACAATTGACCTGACCTGATGTGGCGGGTCATCTTGCGCTGCTGGAAGTCAGACACCCAATTCTTTTTGCTTGGAATAGGAAGAGAATCATGATCAAACGTTTTGACAATGTCTTTTGTTAATTTACGGCATGAGGAACTTAGACTTTGACTTTGAACTCGACCCACACATGTCTGATCACAATTCACACCACTTTTTTCTCGCCACTTACCTTCTGATTTGCAAAAAAAAAACTAATGCCTGTAAAGTAATGACTGCAATGATTTGAAATTTGGAGGATATGGATAAAAGGCTCCATACTATGAAGTTGTGCCTCAAAATTTGACTTGTGCTTATCATTTCTAGGTGGGGCCGAGAACTTATTGATCACTCCTCGTACTCCAGACTTTCGTAGAATTTTAAAAGAATCAAGACAATACTTCATAACAGCTTGGATGCTGCTAGAGGCTAATAAAATATGGTAAAATCCAATGTTTTTTTTTCTTATACTTCTTGTGTCATGTTCCATACTAGACGTGTAGCTAGGGCATGCCCCGGAACATTACGGATTTACACAAAGCAGATTATCCGATTCACAAACTTTAAGGGATGGTTCATTTCTGATGGAGTCGAGGGCCGGGATGGGAGGGATTCACAGATAAACTTTAGAGGATGGGACAGAAGGACCGTTTTAGATTGTAAAGGAAAGACAGAATTTGACATATTTGGGAAAGTAGATAGGGACCTTTCATTTGAAGGTGTTAAGGGTCTGCCGAAAGAGGGGTGCAAGGGACCAACCATTTTTCAAGTAGGGGATGGGAGAGAGGGACCATTCATTTTATTTGAGTGGTTGGGGAGGGGCTGTCCGTTTCACGTATACGTAGGAGAAGGAGGAACTATTCATTTTACCATTCATCTGGTCAACGTTCTTGAAAGGGGGGGGGACAATCCAATTCACTTAATCATCAATTTTACAGTTTAGGGGTGACAAAGAGGGACCATTTGTCGTTTTAGAGGGAAGTCAATTAAACTTTCGAGGAAGGAGGGAAAGAAGGAGGGAGGGGCCATCCATTTCACAAACTTCAAGGGATGGGAATGAGGGACCATTCGTTTCACTTGGGGGTTGGGAATGGAGATGCCATCCATTTCAAGTGCATTTATGGCATGGGAAAGAGCTAATGTTCATTCTTTTATCAAGTCATGTTTTTTTATTAAGAAGGGACCATCCGCCCTGCTTAAGCGTTAGGGGATGAGAGACCAGGACTATCCATTACTCGTCAGATTGGGGGTGTGGGGAGAGGGAGCGCCCATTTCACTTCAGGTTGGGGGTGATGGAAGAAGCGACACCTGGATTAAAGCTATTTGATAGCAATTGTAGACACAATAAAGGAATGCAAGGTGTACTATGTGTCAGATTGTACGTAGCATTTTCAAACCTTTATCTTACATAGTCACGAAAATACTCTTGGTTTAAGTAAGTCTTTTGATCTCAAGACTCGCCGTTCTTGGAGAAAGTTGCTTTCTAGGAAAAGGCGGCCAGTCTTGAAAGCCAGAAAAGACAGGCAAAGTTAGACCAAAAGACCTTTATGTACAGCATAAGACATTAAGAACAGAGGCTAATGACTGCAATCAAATTCATGTCATTAAAACACAATACAATATTTTACACTAAAAAAACAAGCAACATTTGAAGATATATACACCAGGAAAGAATATTTTTCTAGTAGAAATACAATCGATGCAACTTACTCATAGGCAAGCATATTAGCTTGACCCTAGAGAACATTGCTATCTTCTGCACAAAACAGTTGAAATTGACATTGGTACGTGATTTCCTAAAAAAAATGCTGAAATGAGTGTTTGCTTGGGTTAGTCTGTTAGTGTGTGTTAGTGTGTGTTTGTCGCACACCTCGTGGACATATCTTTAAACAATGTACCAAGTGCGATGTTTCACACCTCGTGTACATCTCTTTAAAACAACGTAAAATGTGGCAGCACTTCCTAAGTGCGATATCGTACACCTCGTGTTCATCTCTTTAAACAAAATGAAATTTGCCGGCACTTTCCAAGTGCTATGTCAGAACACGACATATCCGCTACAGTACCTTAGCAAGCCGCTATGGGGGGAGGGGGGGTATTGAACATGACCTGCGTTTTTCCGACCCCTACCCACCTACCAAATATCATCAGCATCCATCCAACAAGGCAACTTGAGTTATGCTGTTCACACACACACACACACACACACACACACACACACACACACACACACACACACGTACAAGCCTAAAACATAACATTGTCATTCTGACAAAGGTAATGATTATCTGACGAAGGAATGGTCTTTTCCACCATGGTTGTCTATCTTCATAAGAACAAGGAACTGCAATGTTCTGCCAAATGAAAAAAAATATGAATTTTCGAACAAAATTGTCTGACAAAAAAGGCTTTTTTTTCACTTTCTTGAAATAATCCACCATGGCTGTCTGTATAACAGATGGTCTCCTGCATTACTTGTCATAAGAACATGGAACTGCAATGTTTTGCTAAATGAAAAAAAAAGATGTACAAAATTGGCAACTTGAGAAAGGTGTTTTCTAACACACATTTTTTAAATATTCCACCAAGGTTGTCTAACGGATGCTCTTCTTCATAAGAACTTGGAACTGCAATGTTCTGCTGGATTAAAATAAAACAAGATGACAAAATTGAAAACATGAGAAAGGCACTTTCTAACACACTTTCTTGAAATATTCCACCAAGGTTGTCTGCCTAGCAGATGCTCTTCTTTTGTTCCACAACTTAAGCATAGCATCTTCCAGCTTGTGAGCCATACCATGGATCTCCCCATCACCTTCCTTCAAGAAGAACCCCTTAATGTTCCTAAGCATGTTCAAACACGTGCTAAAGTCCTTGGCTGCACACTCATCTGTGTCGTCTTCATCCTCCTCCTCCTCGTTGTCCTCGTCTCTCTCCTCCTTGTCAAGCTGCTCAAGAATTGTCGAATTTGGCAGGCTCCAGTCTCGTCCTGTTGTGTTGCAGGTGGCAAGCTATTCATCTATGGTGGCTAGCTCCTCCACACTGCATCCAAACAGCTCCGCAGCAAGGTTGTCTATCCCCCTTGCCTCATTTTCAACCTCGGTGACGTCGGTGTCAACAACACCTGAATAAAACATGTAGAGCAACATTTCTTAGACTTAAAAAGAAGCCATTGAAAGATTGCTTCAAGGTAAACAATTGCTCTGGTGCCGGTGGTGACACCAATAAACATCCACAAATATTTTTGCTTTCACATCGTACATTATAGAAAAAATGCAGCAAAATGATACCACTATTAATCGCATTGATCATGATGGAACTACAATTTCCAAGAAGAAAACTTCAAGTTAAACTCACCAACTGCAGAGTTAGACGTGATGAATCCAGATTTCTCAAAGCACCTCTTGATGGTGTCCCGACTGGTTTCCTTCCATGCTGAGTCTACCCAGCGGATAGCATCGAGGACATTGATTTTCTTGGTAATGTCCGTACCTGTGGCATACCTGTTCAATGGACATCAAAATCTTGCGACCTTGTCTCTCCATCTTCTTGTCGAATTTCTTGATCCAATCCGTGGATATTGCAGTAGTCATCTATGCCTTCTTATTGTTGGCATAGGTGATTGGCAGGGAGAGTTTCTTTATGTTTTTGAAGCACCAGGGATTGTTGGATTTTCCTATCACTAGCATGCTAGCAACTTCTCCTTGTCCCCTGTCATATTGGAGCACAGCACCACTGTCAGGCGTTCTTTGGACTGTTTACCCCCGCTACATTGTTTACCTTTGACAAACAATGTTTTGGTAGTGGTAGTAGTAGTAGTAGTCCACTGTGTCCTGCTGCTGCAGTGGTCGTAGACACTCTGCAGCTACAATCAGTCTTTCTTCAACTCTTTCCACATCGTCCTGTTTATCGCCAGCTTCCTGAGCTCCCTTAGTTTCCTTTCTGACCGCAATGGTCCAAATCCTCTTTCTTTGAGGTCTGCCCTCAGTACGCCCAGCAGGTTCTTACTGTGCCTTCCTTTTCGAGCTTTGTAAGTGTTGGAGCCAATCAAGGCAAAGGCCAGGGCTTGCTGGGCAGGTGCGTTGGTTGGCATTCTCAATACGTGTCCGAACATAGTCCATCTGGCTTGTTTCACTTTTGTTGACAGTGGGCCAATAGACTAAAACTCTGGGAGAATCATTTTAAAAACCTTCTTAATGTGAATACTAATTCCTCCCCTGACAGCGAACCAATTCACAAAGTGTTCGAGGTTTTCACTGAGATTAAAAGCGGCGAGTTTTCTCAGGAGGAGGTAACCACGGCATCCATGCAATTAAAAAACGGGAAAGCTCCCGGCATGGATGGCCTCCCACCTGAGTTTTGGAAGTTACCAAACATGACAAAAATCCTTTTGCATTTCTGCAACTCAACATACAATGGAAATCGCCCAAAAGAATGGGGAATGTCCGGTATCATCCCCATCCCCAAGAAAGGGGACTTGCGACAGCCAGACAACTATAGAGGTATTTCTTTGTCTCAAATCGCATCCAAAATCTATAACCGCTGTTTACTCAATAGAATTCGTCCTGTCATAGACCAAGTGTTGCGTCCAAATCAAAATGGCTTCCGTCAAGGAAGATCAACCACCTCTCACATTCTAGCGCTTAGGTGCATTGTTGAGGATTTGAAAAACTTTGACAAAGAAGCTGTGCTCGTGTTTATCGACTTCCGCAAAGCATTCGACTCCATAAATCGCTTCAAAATGTTCCACATACTGGAAGCCTACGGGATTCCGCCGGATGTCGTAAGTGCTGTTCGTGCCATGTATGAGGACACCACTGCCGTGGTAATCACTCCTGAGGGAGAAACTGATGCATTCAGCATCAATACCGGCGTCCTTCAGGGTGGCCCCTTGGCACCCTTTCCCTTCATTATATGTCTCGACTATGCATTACGGTCTTCGATATCTGACTCGGAGGGACTAACACTCCTACGCAGACGAAGCCGACGTCACCCGGCCGAAACCCTACCTGATTTAGATTTTGCCGATGACATTGCTTTGTTGGAAGATTCAATAGAACTTGCACAAAATCTTCTCACTAAAGTGGAAGGTGCCTGCCAAAGAATAGGGTTATACCTCAATGCTTCCAAGACAAAGTTTATGCACTTAAATCCAACAACTCCTAGTCTACTTTTAACATCTGATGGCAGCTCTATAGAGCGGGTTTCCGACTTCAAATACTTAGGTGGTTTCACCGATAGTCTTCATGATATGAATGTTAGAATAGCCTTGGCATGGAGTGCCCTTCACTCATTGCACAGAGTTTGGAAATCCCCTATCAGAAAACAAACCAAGACAAAACTCTTTCAGACATGTATTGAAACAATTCTGTTGTACGGATCTGAATCTTGTCTTATGACCAGGTCACATTCCCAAAAACTCAATGGCACATATACGAGGATGCTTCGTCTAGTCTACAACTGTCCATGGTGGAAACATACTACAAACAAACAGTTGTACGGACCACTACGAAACGTCTCTACAAAAGTGAAACAGCGTCGGCTGTGCCTTGCGGGTCACGTGGCTCGAGCCAACGAACCAGCTGGTAGACTATTGTTGTGGTCCCCCGACACTAAGAGAAGAGTCGGCCGTCCAAGCTCAACTCTTAAGAAGCTCATTGAGGATGAAACAGGACTGGATGGGAAAGGTCTTCTCTCCGCAATGAAGGACAGGCAGTTCTGGAGGACCAACTTCGTTTGCTCCACCTCTTAAGAGGATGAAAGATGATGATGATGATGACAGTGGGCCTGTGTTGTACAGCTTGTATAACGCTTTGTTCGAAATCAAGCTGTTTGGCCATCGGTGCCCTGTGATTGTTCGAAGGTGTTTTCGGTGGCAGGCGTCTAGCTTGTCTAATGCTGTCTGTGGTGCTGCCCAGCTGTTACAGTTGTAGAGCATGATTGACACACAGGTGGCATTGTACAGTAGCAGTTTTTTCTACAACGGAATTTTTGATCTGCGGGTCCAGATTTTCCAGAGGGACCTGAATGCGATGTTACCCATTGTACACCTGGCTGCTATGTCAGCCGAGCTACAGAGGAGGGAGCCAAGAATTTTGCTCTTTCTCCATTCCTCATGGCCTCGGAGTGGCTTTTCATCCTCATCTTTTTCTTCATCATCATCTTTGGTAGTGGTGGCCCTGAAGAACAGTCCTGTTTCGTCCATTTTATACACATCTTCTGGCGCATATCCTCTTGTGATCTCTGCAAGTTTTTCCTTCCAATCTTCCACTGTAGCATCGGCCACACTGGCACGTTCCCCCCACAACCGTACCGCCTGCAATGTTGTGACGCCGCTTGAAACTAGTACTTGCAAGCCATCCGTTCGACCCCTGACTGCAAACTTTCGCGCTGCTTCCTGCAACATGGAACCGCTACACGGAACAAGCCATTTTCTGGTACCAACAAAACATTCCCTGACAAGTTTGTTTACCTCCTCGTTTCCGGTCTGACGAACGTTCCACTTCTTGGTTGACGGGGCGCCCGGGCGTTATTCTCAAAGTCTTCGAGGTGTTCCGGCATGCGTTTGAGAATCGACTGGATTTGGGTTCTCCGAAATCCTTGGCCAACTGTTTTGACGATGTCTTGTCATTCTCCGCCAGCCGGATCACTTCCACTTTCTGCTGTAAGGTCAACGAGGTTCTCTCCGCTTTCGTCATCGTACTCTTTACAATCGCCACGTGCAGTCGAAAATAACAGGCTGACTTGTGATCTAGCTTCATGTCAGCGCTTCAGTCGGTTTCTGAGGTATACAGGCCTGATGTATGGCTGATTCGGTTTCTGTGGCGGTGTCGATGGCTGGGATTGCATTTAAACTTCCTGCAAAGTTCTATCCGTCAGAGAACCGAGACTTCCCGGTTCTGTTAGCTAACAACAACTTTAGCTCTTCAACCACCCGTCGTCCTTTCTGTCCCTGTGCCATAGTCTTGGTTTGGGAGCGAAGATTACGATACAGGTCATCTTATGTAATGGTCTAGGTTCCCGGCCCGTAGACCATCACACAAGGCAGAAACGGTGACAAGTGGCAGAAGAACACTGGCAGTCATGAGCCAACAGAATCAGTTAGCCACTGTTTTCTAAAGAATCGAACTTTGCAGTAACTCCGAACACAATCTCAATCATTCATAGTTACAGCGGGCCTGTACACCACAGAAACGGCTGAAGACCCGCGTGTAATACTAATAGAAGCCCCCACTCACAAAATGCCCTAGCCATCTACCGACAACATCACTCAGCACCCCCGTTAAACTCCAGCTCCGGCCCGCACGGTCCAGCTCTTGTCCGCACGGTCCAGCTCCGGCCCGTACTGATTCCAGCTCCGGCCCGCACGTCCCAGCTCCGGCCCGCACGGTCCAGCTCCGGCCCACACGTCCCAGATCGGGCCCGCACGGTCCAGCTCCGGCCCGCACAGTCCTTTTTCACTTAAGAATTGGCCAAAAAAGTTTTAAAATTGCCCATTTTAAGAAAATTCCGGGACGACATGCAAAACTTTTTAGCGCATTCGTTGGCTAACATGTTCGCCCATCCTCTGATCGAATATGACGGCCCAAGACCCGCTTGTTTTTGATATTACCCCCCTTACCTCACGTCGCCATAAGTCAGGCGCGCCTAGGCGTAGAACGCCATGGCCAAGGAAAGTTTCCGCTTTACGCACAGCACGATCTTTGATAAAAAATACAGATAACATGGATAACATGACTGTCCATTTTCACAATTTTAGACGGTGGTCCATTACCCGGCGGTTCATGTCCGCACATACGACTGTGTCATGTGGAATGTGGTGAGGGGGTGGAATACGAAGACCAGCACCAGTACAGAAGACATTTGAAAACAAGACATTGATCACCTCACTTCCTTTCCAATGCATTCTGAGTAATATTAATCACCCTCTTTATTCTGTAAAATTACATGCTGTTTTCCTGTAATTTTTCTATTTGAACCATTGCAACACATCATGTTCTGATTCAAAATGTCAAAGCGTTAATGATTTTGTTTACAACTGCAGTAGCAATGTGCATCGAAAATACATGATTTTGTCCCTGCTAACACTTTCATTAATTTTCTGTATATACATGATAGGGCTTGATCACATGAGAAGCATTTATCTATAGTCCCATATAATATTATTTCCATATGTTTAACAACAATCTGTTGAACAGCAATTGGCATAACCAAAACTAAAAACCTTCTGTTACACAACTTTCTTCAGGATACACTAACTTTTGGGCATGACTAATACATCTCATTTGTTGCTCATGTGCTCACCGTAAAAGTACAACCGTTTCCATTGTATATGTCACAGTGGAGATCACGATCCAGGAGAATCGCCGATCCTCCTAGGAGAGATCGCGATCGGAGTTTCTCCTAGGAGAAACTACGATAGATATAAGAAACAGATCCCGATCGCAATCTGTACTAGTAGAATCGGCGATTCTCCTAGTACAGATTGCAATCGGGATCTCTCCTAGGAGAAACTCCGATCCAAACTCAAACGATGCTAAGATGTATGAAACAGCAATAATTTTTTTTAGAAACAATGATTTTATTCAGTTTCAAATGCAAACCTACTAACTCATTACCAACTACACTCAAGCCTACTTCTGTACTTCTACAATGTTAACTTCACCGAAGACTACCACACTTGAGTCACTTCTGCAACTTTACTCAATGCACACTTCTACTCAATGCTACCTCACTATTGTCACTTCTACAACTATACTCAAGATACCATACTGGTCTTCTTCTTCTTTCGTGTCATCACTACTGGTGTCACTACAACTATACTAAGGCAACCACACTATCATATAGTATATAGCATCATTTTTCTAACAGCATATTCAACATTACCACATTTGTGTCTTTCCCAGAACTATACTCAAGGATAACACTATTGTCACTTTTACAACTACATGACACTCAAGGATACCAGACTTGTGTCACTTCTACAACGTTAACTACACTAAAGTCTGACAAGTGAAATTGTACTGATCTGAGTAATAGGAGTGAAACTGTAACATCTTGAAACTGTGATTGATATTTTGGCATTTTGATCACTTTTCAGTTGTTATTTTTCTTCCAAAGTTGTGAAATGATTCTATATCACCTGTTGGTGTCTTTCACATATAAGATTTTTGTCACTACTTTAAAAGAAATTACTTTATCAGAAATTACTTTATCAGAAAACATACTCACATGAAATTTACCATGAAAGTGATGCTATATACTATAGTGTACCTTGAGTAAAGTTGCAGAAGTGACTCAAGTGTGATAGTCTTCGGTGAAGTTAACATTGTATAACTATAAGTGACACAAGTAGGCTTGAGTGTAGTTGGTAATGAGTTAGTAGGTTTGCATTAATACCGAATAAAATCATTGTTTATAAAAAAAATTATTGCTGTTTCATACATCTTAGCATCGTTTGAGTTTGGATCGGAGTTTCTCCTAGGAGAGATCCTGATTGCAATCTGTACTAGGAGAATCGCCGATTCTACTAGTACAGATTGCGATCGGGATCTGTTTCTTATATCTATCGTAGTTTCTCCTAGGAGAAATCCCGATCGCAATCTATACTAGTAGAATCGGCGATTCTCCTAGTATAGATTGCGATCGGGATTTCTCCTAGGAGAAACTCCGATCGCGATCTCTCCTAGGAGGATCGGCGATTCTCCTGGATCGTGATCTCCACTGTGACATATACATGTATATAAGACATGTAAATTTGTAAGCATCTATAAATATGAGGTGATATGCATCATCCTGATAGTTGTTTATTGTTGTTAGCATGGGCAATTTGTTAACCATGTACATTTGTATAAGTAAGTAGTCTCTATCATAGGCATTTTTGTTAGCCATATAGAAGTCAGTCAGGGGCATGATGGCTGTCGCAAGAGGAACCGGGTAATGGACCACCGTCTAAAGTTGTGAAAATGAACAGTCATGTTATCTATGTTATCTGTATTTATGAAAGATCGTGCGTTCCTTCTGTGCGTAAAGCGGAAACTTTCCTTGGCCATAGCGTTCTACGCCTAGGTGCGCCTGACTTATATATGGTACCGCGACGGGAGGTATGGGGTAATCTCAACAAGATTGGCAATGGAAAACATACATTGCCTGGCGACGGTGGGTGTTGTAGGGTTTTTTAACCAGTGCAAAATGTGGAAATAGCATTGGAATGGGTTTGGCATGTAGGTGCGCGTGTATAGACCGGAACTTCCCTGTCGCACTAACCCTGGCACCTAACCGACCTGTAACACAAGCCTACAACCAGAACAAATGTGCTATGGTCTGCCAGTAACCTAAACCTACAGCCAGCACTACAGTGTGTAGTGGAGAATAAAAAAGGAAGAACCAACTGTTTCCAGCACTTCAGTCCTTGATTGACTTTCTTGCACCTCAATCCACATTCGCTGTCCTACTTCGTAATATTCCAGTTCTTGGGATAACTTGACGGTTGAACGTTCCACACAACGGACGTCCTCACCAACCACAGCAATAACAGTCGATGCAAAAACCTCCCTCTGGCTTTTACCTCCGTCACAGACGGAGGGCTAACATTCCATACATGCCTGGGAACATGCCAGGCTAACATTCCATACATGCCTGGGAACATGCCATGCTAACATTCCATACATGCCTGATACGGGGAACATACCAGGCTAACATTCCATACATGCCTGGGAACATGCCATGCTAACATTCCATACATGCCTGATACGGGGAACATGCCAGGCTAACATTCCATACATGCCTGGGAACATGCCATGGCCAGGCTAACATTCCATACATTCCCGTCGAAACATGCCTTTACAATTCCTAGTAGGCATTCCCTGTCAACCACCCCCCTGATGCCACATGCAAAGGATTCAGCACTGCCTGTGTCGTTGTGTCTGCGTGATTGTATTTTATACATGTTGCACATGATTTTGTATGTTTGTGTGAAACTGTGTGTACCAGTGTGTGACCTTGATATACCTTTACTATATGCCAAAAAAGCCAAACATAGCAGGGTTTGAAACATTTCTTAGTATTGTACAAGATTAACGTTATATCATATGCTGGCAGGATGTTGTTGGGTGCATGGCTGGCTTGCCCACCATCCATACATGTCCTTGTGCTTGCAACTTTGCGTATAACCAAAAAAGTATTTTGAACACTGTGTGTCACAGTGTGCGTGTTTGTGTGTGTGTGTGTGTGTGTGTGTGTGTGTGTTTGTGTGTGTGTGTGTGTGTGTGTGTGTTTGTTTGTGTGTGTGTTGTGTGTGTGTGAGAGAGAGAGAGAGAGTGTGTGTGTGACCTTGATATACCTTTCCATACATGCCTGTGAACATGCCAGGCTAACATTCCATACATGCCTGGGAACATGCCAGGCTAACATTCCATACATGCCTGGGAACATGCCAGGCTAACATTCCATACATGCCTGGGAACATGCCAGGCTAACATTCCATACATGCCTGGGAACATGCCAGGCTAACATTCCATACATGCCTGGGAACATGCCAGGCTAACATTCCATACATGCCTGGGAACATGCCAGGCTAACATTCCATACATGCCTGGGAACATGCCAGGCTAACATTCCATACATGCCTGGGAACATGCCAGGCTAACATTCCATACATGCCTGGGAACATGCCAGGCTAACATTCCATACATGCCTGGGAACATGCCAGGCTAACATTCCGTACATGCCCGTCGAAACATGCCTTTACAATTCGAGAAGGCATTCCCTGTCAACCATCCTCATGATGCAAAGGATTTTCAGCACTGCCTGTGTCATTGTGTCTGCGTGATTGTATGATTGTATTTTATACATGTTGCACATGATTTTGTATGTTTGTGTGAAACTGTGTGTACCAGTGTGTGACCTTGATATACCTTTACTATATGCCAAAAAAAGCCAATCATATCAGGGTTTGAAACATTTCTTAGTATTGTACAAGATTAACGCTATATCATATGCTGGCAGGATGTTGTTGGGTGCATGGCTGTGTTGTGTCTGTGTGTGTGTGTGTGTGTGTGAGAGAGAGAGAGAGAGACAGAGAGAGAGTGTGTGACATTGAGATACCTTTAGTATATGCCATAAAAATTACCAGTGTGTGACCTGGATATACCTTCAGTATATGTCTGGAAAATTATCAGTGTGTGACCTTGAGATACCTTTAGTATATGCCATGAAAATTAACAGTGTGTGACCTTGAGATACATTTAGTATATGCCATGAAAATTTCCAGTGTGTGACCTTGATATACCTTCAGTATATGTCTTGAAAATTACCAGTGTGTGACCTTGAGATACCTTTAGTATATGCCATGAAAATTTCCAGTCTGTGACCTTGATATACCTTCAGTATATGTCTTGAAAATTACCAGTGTGTGACCTTGAGATACCTTTAGTATATGCCATGAACATTACATTTCGCTCTAAATAGAATTATCATTTGCCATCATTCAAGATTAATATGTAACATTTCCTGTCTACCTATGGTAAATGGCTAACCCCTATAAGTTGACCAAATTCCATTTCACTCACATTCATCAAGGCTAACATTCCATACATGCCTGTGGAAACATGCCTAGCATGCCTGTGGAAACATGCCTGTGCAATTCCTAGAATTTTTGCAGACTGAACCTAATATATACCATTTGGCTCGCCCCTGAGGCGTCGCCAACTGAGGCGTCGCCAAAAACCAGCGGGTCTTGGGCCGTCATATTCGGTCAGAGGATGGGCGTACATGTTAGCCAACGAATGCGCTAAAAAGCTTTGCATGTCGTCCCGGAATTTTCTTAAAACGGGCAACATTTAAACTTTTTTGGCCAATTCTTAAGTGAAAAAAGGACTGTGCGGGCCGGAGCTGGACCGTGCGGGCCGGAGCTGGGACGTGCGGGCCGGAGCTGGGACGTGCGGGCCGGAGCTGGAATCAGTGCGGGCCGGAGCTGGACCGTGCGGGCAAGAGCTGGACCGTGCGGGCCGGAGCTGGAGTTTAACGGGTGTCCTCAGGGTGTCAACAAAACACACGCAACCACCCTACCACCAACCAACAGGCTGCTACTTCCTGCCAGCAGCCTCGGGTAGATAGAGGGAATTAGTTAAAGCTATACACGCAACATCACAAATCATTTACTTCCTATCGTGCCAATAACAAGTTAATCCCAGTCTATTAACTGCAAAATGTTTTCATTCTAAACCTTCAACTCCCTAGGTCTTCCATACATACGAACTTAACAGTTTTGGTTCCTCTGACATAGTGTACACACGAATACCGGCCTTTCTGGTTGTTTAGATGGCGTACTTGGCATTAGACAACCTCTCAATGGGATCAGTCCCGCCATGAGCACTTCTAGTTGATCCGAGCTTGGTGGCATCAGCAACATCCTGGTAGCTGCTGAGAGACGTCTCCTTCCCAGCTGCTTGGAACTACAAGAAAGAAATCACAATTGATTGAGACAAGAAGGATCATGCAACATTTTAGCCGTTCGGTTAGTCATTTCCCATTCACAATGCCACTTTTGTTCTGATGATGTACAGTGACGTTTATCTATGTATCTATTTTGTATCTATTTATTACGTGCATTTAGCATGATACGGTAAGTCCGCTCACTTGTGGCAAAGGCAGCACTCTTAACAATGTATGAAACCATTTTTCTACTCACATTACTTACTGTTCCTCAGTGTGGGGTGGAGCCAGTACAGTGCAATCCAAAGACTGCAGAGGATGCAGAACAGAGTGGGCAAACTTACACTGGGTGTTCAGTCCAGAACTCCAACTACTGTAGTGTACCATCTCCTTGGGTGGAAAGATATACAATCAATCAATCAATGACCTTTATTTATACTGGTAATGCCCTGTCGGCCTTGGCCGTTCTTCTCAGATGACCAGTTGAGGGGAGGGGTCACGGGAAAAATAAATAAATAGATAAATAGAAAATTAATACAAAATAACTATTTACACTAAATTCTTAACGATCATAATATCAACCTCGTTATGGTGGTCCGATCCGTAAATCAGAGCTAACCGTTCGAAATTAATCCATGTCGGAAAGCCCGCAGAGAGGGGGAACTCCGCACATTTTCTGGGATGACGTTCCATACTGCCGGACCCGACACCGCCAACGACCTCCTCACACACTCCCTGCTCACACGGGGCGCAATCAACTTCAGGGTTGAAGATTGTCTGGTGCGTCTGGTTGAGTTTTCGCGGCAATTCATAAAGAGTTCTTCCATGTGCATTGGAAGCATGTTATGTAGAAACATGTAACGGGGGCCGCCCTAAGATGCCCGCTTTTTTACGCGCTCGAACTCACGGCGCTCCATCACTGTTGGCCAAAGAGTGGTCAAGTTTTGGTCAATGAATTTTTAATACATTCATCTAGAGACCATACTTGAATAAGGAAGGAATCCATACTGTTCATTAACTCTTCACCCTCCACGTTACAACTGGCAAACACCGAGGACGTTATCGTGAATATAAATTCCGATTTTGAGCCGCGTTAAACAGTGCGCCCTAACTTGCCCCGCTTTTGGAATTTGCTCTCTTCGGAAGCTGGTGACCAATTTAGACAAACATAAATAAAAATTCTAATTCTATGATATATTAGCTTTCTTTTGACAGTAGAATTGTGATTATGTGTGCTTCTTGTCTCCCGCGAGGAGGGCTAAATCTTTCACAATCCAGGTCGTGTTTTCATGGGAAATGGGCGAAATGCACTGAATGCGGCGGCCCGACTAACAAAATCATTACGAAAAACGACAACGCCAAAATCACAAAAAACTATGTGTACGTATTGGGAAACATATTCGACATCACTCTGTGAAGTTTCATTTTTATAGACGGTACGAATCATTTGTTAGAGTAACAAATCTTTTGGGCGTTCGCTCGTCTGCCACCTGCGGGGCCACGCTCCCTGGGGAAAACAACGGCGGTGATGCTTATGTTGTTTTTTCTATGGCCGGTTTTCTACTCAACAAACATTTGAAGACCAATATTTGTAGTGTTTTGTGAAGCTTTATTTCTAATGTGTATGACAGTTGTGTGGCTGTTTTTTACTGGTTGTTTATTTATGGACACGAGCCACCAATACCTAGTAACAGGTGACCACAGTGATTCGGCGCTACCAACATTATTGTGAAAATTCTGTCTTAAATAAAAAGGAAGTGAATATGTGTAAAAAGAATTTTAATAGAAAAAAAGCTGTTTGTTTGGACTTGGTTTATATACCTTTCTAATCATCATAGTATGTGGCAACAAACACGGCGTACTTATGCATAATAAGATCAGCAAAAAATCCGGGCATCTTAGGGCAGGGAGCATCTTAGGGCGGCCCCCGCTACACTACCAGGAGCTTATGCATTTTGTGTATAGATTGATTGATTGACTTCAGGCCCGTTTTATTCAGTTTGATACAAACATGCTATCAAGTCCCCTCCAAAGCTCAAAATAAGCTAGTTCAAACTTCCCTGAATCAGTGTCAATACTAGGAATAGAAACATTTCCTGTCGCTTTTGTGGCCTGACAATAGAACAAGTGCAAAGAAAAGCAAGGAGAACTTTGTTTTCTTTAGAACTGTAAACCTGACACTGGATACCTTCATTCGAAACAAAGGATCGTAAGCAGTAAACTGTGTTGGGCACGAATGGAGCGCGTAGTACATTGTACTGTAATGGACAAAGCGCCTAATGACAAATTTTGAAGAAGATCGACGTAAGTGCGACTGAAAATTCGAGGAAAGCAAATTTTGGTGTTGTATGTCAGTCGAAAATCTTGAATATGGATTACAGCAACACAGATGAGCTTTCATACAAATATTGATAATATGAATAGAATTGATAACAAAGGCCATAAATTATTGAATTTCAAACCAAATTATGTTCTCAGCTTAGTAGGCTAGAAAATCCAAGCGATCTTCAAACCCAGTGCCTGATACTTACTGAAAAATTGTTTGCAAGTATTAACATCAAACGAGCTTGAAATCTCTTTTATTTGATACCATAAAATAGAACAAGTTGTCTAGTAGAACTGTGCAACATTTTAGTCCAGATATCCTAACCGTTGCTGAGATATCGCTAACTTTTTACTACGACACATTAGACAGAGGTATGCCCCATACAGGACCTATCTGAGGGGCTGTTAGTGGTCCATAATTTACCATTCCGTTTGAGATTTTCGGTGAGCTCATTAGATTTCACCTGTTCTCTAAAAGAAAAAAACCTCCTCCCAGGCTCTACAGAAGTCCGGAACTTATCACACATAGGGCTGCAAAAGACAACAGAAATCAACAGTTACATCTTTCTTTCCCTAAGTCTTTAATAGAGCACCATTGGAAGATGTTAAAGAACAAAAATAAAAGACTATATTATTTGATATACCATACTCTGTTTGTTTATACATTGTCAAACCTTCCTGACCACTTAGATGTCATAAGGAAGGCAACTTTGGGGTCATTTTTATTCGCACGCTCGCATCAGTTTTGGGGTTCCCTGAGGATGTCATCCATATAAACAAATTAACATGGCCTAACAGTATTCCGCAGTAAATCACAGTGATCTTGAATGTCCGTCACAACTAGCAGTTCAACCAATGGCAACTTTGCAATTAGTCCTTGGTGAAATGAGAGAGTAGCCGCATGTCCGAGAAAAAATGCAATTTTATTAATACCTTCGCCAGAGGGTTATGTTTTCGCATGTTATGTTTTGTACGAGTGTGTATGTGTACACGTGTATGTGTAATTAGTATTTTATAAGAATTATGTAGTCCATGTAATTAGTATTCCATGTAATTAGTATACATAATTAGTATTCCATTGTATAAGTCATCACTTAGGCTATTTGTATACCAAACAATCATGACGATCCGTTAACACGTTCTCGAGTTATTCTCGTCCAAAGTTTAAAAGGAAATCGGCGCCTGCAGTTAAAAAAAGCGCTAGGGGCCCAAACTCACAGCACTTACTCTCTGCATGCCCCGGGGGCTATCTACCACTCAAAAATCACGAATACAGTATGTCCAGAACACGAGACATCAAAAATGGAAGTTTCTAGTAAATTGTGTATATTGACATATAGGACTTATAAGGACTCTAAACGATGTAACTATATCTCTGTTATATACTTTGTCTGACCCTTGCCTCTTCCCTCATGACCTCAATGAATTGATGAATAAATAAAGGTTCAAAAGAACTTGACCTTTGTTTTCCCGACCCCTACCCACCAAAATATCATCAGGATCCATCCAAGGCTTCTTGGGCTATGCTGTCGACACACAAACAAAGAAACACGCTCAAAACATAACCTTCTGGCGAAGATAATAATAACAACACAGGCTATTTGAAGAACCAAGTCCAAATGTACCTCTCTGAAATCTGCTTGAGGATTTCGCCTCGCTGCATTTATTAGTATAATTAGTATGTAATTTTGTACAACATTGTCTAAGGTAATTACCTAGTTATCCTCTTCAGAATTTGTTTTCACAATAATACCCATGCTATCCCAAAACTAGCCGCTAGGGGTCCAAACTCATTTCACATCTTTCCGAGTACAAGAACTATCTAATACCTACAAATCGTGACCATAGTTTGTTCAGAACGCAAAACCTAAAACTCAGGATAAATATACACACATTATGCCCATTACTAATCTCTACGTCTTGCGTAGTTTGGTGTCTTTTATCATACTTTTCGTTCCCGGAAGCTATGTAGCAAGTCTCATAACATGCCATGATGATATTGAAAATGAATTACACTTCACATTCATGATTCTGATCAGTCGGATTGCGCCGCAACTAATAATGAAATGCAACTTATAAGAGCTTGTGTTGCCGGATTGGATTACAATGGCATCAGCACAGAGGTTAGCGACATTGTTTGACTTCCGTCATGATACACAATCGAGCGCCCTCTTGCGGGGTTTGCAGGAACTGCTATCAGAGAAGGATGTCATTTTGTTTGCCTCCGGGAGAGAAATCCCCTGCCACAGAAATGTACTTATTTTCGCACAATGTTCTGCAATGGACACCTCGAGAGCAAGGTCATAAGGTGATCATTGAAGAACAGAGCGCCAGTGCCTTGCAGCTTCTTGTTGACTACGCTAACACGTCAAGGGTGACGGTTGTTCTTGTTCTTGTTTGGTTACTGGGTAACACCCCCTAGGTGCTGCGCAGGTGCTGTCCGGACCTTGTGTCAGAAGCTCTGAAGTATCAGGCTTTCCCAGGGGAGTCCAGTCACCCCGCACCCGTCCCCGCCGTGTCAGTGGTCTGAGGGAGGCAGTGATGGTCATTGGAGGGTGTGAGATGTCAGAAGAAGATTTTCTTTATGTAAGTGTGGCAGAATTGAGCAGATTGTAACATTGTCGTTTTGTTATACTTTTGTTGTGTTTCTGGGATGCAGCTTATTATCATAGAAGTGTGAAGTCTGCCAATCTTCAACTGCACTGTCGCCTTATTGGCACCAAGAAAATAGTTAGCATCATTGTGATCACTGTGGATGCAAATCACATTCTTACAACAAACTTAAAACATATTCGAAAATCAAAAAACACTTTGGTATGGAAGAATATCTCAAATCAACTCATAATAGATCATTTAGATACAGCATTACAAAACTGAGAATAAGTGCACATTGTTTAGAAATTGAAAAAGGTCGTCACCGTAACACACCAGCCACTCAAAGACTGTGTCCTACATGTCATGAAAATATAGAAGATGAATTCCACTTTGTTATGAAATGTCCCACCTACAGTAAAGAGAGAGAAACATTGTTTAAGAATATTAGAACCAAAACACAAATCTCTCTCGCTGGTGCAGAAAGCGATATTTTCCATGTATTGCTCTCATGTTCAACTCATATATCCGTCTACGTAGGCCAGTTTCTTTATAATGTATTCCAAATGCGAGATCAGATTAATCATACATAACTGTACTATTATTAATAACGTTTTGTTGTTGTTTTGTATGTAGCCTCTTAGTACTACTGTCTGTATGTACAGTCTGATGTCGACCAACATTGTATCAAAACTTGATAGGACTGCCTGTGTTTCTAAACTTGTACCTGTAGAATTGTTAAGGTACGGGTCAGGATGTTTTCACCTGGTGTACCTATACCTGTACATAAACAAACTAAGTCATCTGTGAAAATAATTTTTTCAGACCTTTAAAGATAAAGTAAATTCTTAATCAATGATGACAATTTTGAGAACCTGCCAGCCAGTTGAAGGTTAAGAGAACTTTCAAATAGACTTTTTTAAAGACTCAATTGAAATATGTGTGTTTACTACTTAAAAGACAATTGTGTACCTATAGAAGTTATGGATAATTGATCATGACTGTTTAGGTACTGCTTCAGGTCTGGATTTGTTTAGGTACACAGCTCTATGACCATGTGATGTTGTTTAACATAGAATATCATAATGATTGAAAGTTAGCATTTAGTAAGCAAGACATACAATTCGAACATATTCTATCTTAAACACGTTCAAACATGTTGACTTGTGTAGTGTTAACTTGATTATGTTTTGTTTACTAATCATTTAACATTAGATAAAGATTAATCATTCCAAAGATTTCAAAGTTTACTTTGTGACATTTGACCTTTGAATCACTGTAATGTTCAAGCTTAACTGGAAAAGGGACAGGAAAATGACTTTATTAACTTTATTAGTTAAAACGATAGTTCCCCGAACACATACCCACGCCAAATAAACAAGGATAGGCTGTCTGTAGACATAAATGTGTTCATCATTTTATTTCCGAGACCTATCCAGTACTAGAATCTTGCGGGAAAGTTTACCTTCAGCTTTTAAGCTCCAATTCAGTACCGCAACTTGACCCTGAAGGCCCATTATCGAACTTGACCTTCATTTTCCAAACTCAACATAGGTACCAAATATGCAAAACCATCTACAGCTTCTCAAGTTATGTTCTTCACAAACACACACACACACACACACACACACACAGTACGCTGCAGTACCGACGGAAAATACCAGGTGTTTAGCCATCAGTTCTCCAGTTATACTGTTGACCTACATAAAGACTCACCTAGCACTATGGCTTAACCGAAAATAGATCTTCTTGGCGAAGGTAATAAGAAGGCTGCAGAACCACCACGATTTAACATTTCCATACCACGTAAGCATCGTACACCAACATAAGGGGGGAAACACCCCTTCACATTGACATTGTGAAACCCCTTACACTTCTGCCTAAATTGAAGCCCAGATTTGCATACAATAGACTTCAGGATTTTAATCATCAACTAAGGTTGTCATACTAAAAAAAATGCAAATCATCAACCCAGCTTGAATTATTTTCTTCCAAAAATAACAACAAAATAGCCCACTGCAGTTCAAAACAAGCCGCCAAACTTGCACGACTTCCTCCCTGCCCAAAGACGGATCCATTACTCTAAAACACACGCACACTTGGCCCACTGCAGTGCCGACGGAAAGTGCCGTTTTCGAACAGAACCTCCGTTTCTACAACTGCTACTCAAATACCAAATATCATAAAATTCCATCCACAGCTGCTCAAGTTATATGCAGTTGACCTACATATTGAGACAAAACACGCTTTTTCTACCCAAAATATAACCTTCTTGGCGAAGGTATTGAACAGTCAGCATTACAGATCATAGGAATTCTCTTAATCATAGGCCATATCGTGCTGGAGCCTGAAGTACTCATATTTCGTGATCTATATGTACGTGATCTGGTCATACCACCGGCGTTCAGTTTTGCAGTACTATTAAACATTGCTAGCCGGTGCTTTTTATCCATCAAGCTATAGTTTCTATCGGAAGATACACGTACAAAGCTTTTGTGCCTGTGCATTTCCTACATTCAATATTTTAGTCGTTCGAGTTGCCCACACACATTCCCACACACAAACTTAGCGACTAGTTGTCATTTCTACTTTTGCTCGTGCGCACGCGCACACACTCAAAAATACATCATTCACGATTGTATTATGAACAAAAAAGTAATCTTTATTATTGACACAGCAAAACTACAGCGACTTTTGTTAGATCTTCCACAACTAATTAACGTTCTTCATACAATGAAGTGGATACAATATCATCATGCTGAGTTTTAAGTATAGTTCACACTTCTGGTTCTAAGGTCTGAACAGTCTTTGACACGTTTACCTGTTTGTATACAGTAATGTAATTAAATTTATCTATAGGATGGAATGCATTGAACTTTCATTCCATAAAAAAGTGAGATTACAAATGCACCAAGAAATATGTGTCGCCCAAGGCAACCAATATCAGATTTATACGGTACATGTCATCATTGTTAAATCACAATCTTGGTCCTGTATATGTAACTTAACAGTTTATCGAGTTATGCCCCCCACAAGCACAAAAACAACCCATTTAAGCATAAGCTTGTCATCCTCCAAATGAGGCAGTTAGGTGGGACCAGCAAGCTCTGTCAGCAGCTATCCTCTTCATGTGCCACAAATGTAAGCAGTCCGTAAACTATCCGGCAATTGCTAGGTACCTTCAATTCGCTGGAGGGCGTGACACTGATGTAAAGGCCGCTAAAACCTTTTTTCGACATAGGTGGCCGTCAGGTCAAGTTTCAATTGCAATCCTTGAAAGAAAGACGAGAGTGAAAGACAAACTGACCATCTGCTTGGTTTATTTTTAATTAGCAGCGTAGATATATCCCTACCTAAGATGAATCCAAATAAATTCACATCTATAAGATTACGTCATAATGATAACGGCGTCAGTGGCAACCGTATCATTGGATTCCATACCTGCAGTTCCGACAGAATGAGAAAGGTGCGCTAATTCCACTTGCCGTGAAGTGGAGGACTTTTCGCGCAACAGACCGTGTTGGTTTGATCAAATGCATGACATCCATCAATTTTCATCCATTTTCAAAAAAACTTTTTCGACAACATTGTCAATCGTATAAAGCAGCTGCAAAATAAACAAAAATATACAGTCCAGTGCAAAAACATCGGAAAACGGATAATAATGTTGGAAGATGGAAGTTGAATGTCAAAAGTCGATTCTAAAATCAAAGAAGATGTGAAAGAACAAGCATGAAGAATCTATCGTTATCGTCGTATTCTGTGTTTAGTCATTCATTCAACCCTCATGAACACCTAGATTTCATAATGAAGGAAAATCTAGCTTAAGTTTTGTTTTGTTTTGTTTTATCAACAAACTCGCAGTTCGTATTTTCAAGTACGTATGTAATATACACTGCCGTGAACTCAGCTATAACGATAATTATTAGTACCTCGTTCCTCATTTCAAAACAACTGTCTTCACCACAAATCCTTAGTGAGTCGAGCTGCAGACCCGTGTTATTGGCTACTTTGTAATTACTGTGTCGGATTTGGCTGAAATTGAAGAATCGTATTCACATGGCGGATGTGCGACAACATCCGTAGCACAGGTGTCAGAGGTGTCGCCTGTGTCTGCTGTTTTCTCCAGTCGTGGTGCAGAACGACGTGTCACAAATTAGCCGGCTGAGACACTGTCTGTCCGGGCAGAGCTGGACAACTCCGCTCAGTAAGTCTACATCATCCAGTGTCTGCGTGGAGGGTAGATCAAGGTGGCAGGTGGAAGTTGACTTGCTATGTTATACGGAGGGGTGCCGAGATACGTGATGAGTCTTGTGTGTGTGTTGGCATCCGTCTGTCTCGGAAGACAATGGTAGGCAGACGGGTTGTGCGCCAGTGAGTCTTGTATATAGTAACTTTAAAAGCCCATTGACCGTTCGAACTGCGCACGCAAAATCACTTACCTGTAAATATATGAACCTCAGTAGTGTATTATTCCTTTGATATTCGTAAATAACTTAATGTGGAAAATGACCAGACAGCCTCTGATTATATATAGTGTATTTGCATACTCGGTATATTTCATAGCATCTTTACTTAAAAGACCCAAACGTATACGTAGTACAAACATGCAAGGAAAACATTTTTGTTCATATTATTTAAATTCGATTTACTTTAGTCTAGATAGCTATAGGATTAACGTGATAATAGACCGATCCTGACTGCCTATTACAATTGACAGTACTTAGTTTAACCAAATTTAGAAAAGGTACCTGTTTTTGTGGAAACATTCTAAATCCAAATTTTCCCTCTGCATTATTCTATGTCTTCAATCCATCGTCATATTGTTTACACTAACTTGTTATTAGTTTATCATCGAGAAGTATGTCTCTCATTCTGTGTAATCTGAAATGCAATAAAACATATTCAAGATGTTGCAGTTGGCACATATTTCATACTCAAATCTTCTTCGTCATCAAGTACTTTTCAAACCTACTTGCTAAGAAAATTACATTCAGAACGTGGCTCAAAAGCTGAGGTCAGGTTGAGGTACCATAGAGAAGGTCCTACGGTGCTCCAAACGTTGGTGAATGGTGAATATATAATTACTAAATGAAGTGACATAGCGTGAGGCTGTGAAGTTTTGGGGAATCGTAATTTTGTACCATGATTTGAGTCGCCAGTTCAAAGCAGTCAATTTTCAAGCCTGGGTTTGCTGTATAGGGATGGAGGGGGTTGGGGTTGTCAGATATGTATCAATGCTTGCTGTACTTTACCTTTTACTCACTCACTCACTCTCTCTCCCTACCTCATTCACTCATGTCACTTATGCACTCACTCACTCACTTTCTCTCTCTCTACCTACCTGCCTCAGTCAGTCACTCATCCACTCACTCACTAACTCACTCACTCACTCTCCCTCCCTCACCCTCTCAATACTCACGTGCACTCACTCTCGCTACCTCACTCATTCATGTACTCACTCACTCTCTTTCTACCTACCTCACTCTCTTACTCACTCACTCATGCACTCACTCTCCCTACCTTCCGACCTCCCTCACTCTCCCTCCCTCACCCCTCAATACTCACTCACTCTCTCACTTATGCACTTTCCCACAATCTCTCCCTCATTCACTCTCATTCACACACACTCTCTTTCATTCACTCACTCAGCCATGCACTCACTCACTTATTTATTCATACCCACACTCACTCACCCATCCACCCACTAATCTAATACTCACTCACTTATTCAAATACACTCCGTCTGACGTAGTAAAGATGTAATGTCTATGATAGTGGCTCTCTATACCCACACCACGCTTCTGTCCCTCTCAGTGTGTACCCGACGTTTACCAACACACCGGTGGGGTAATATTACCTCCGTTCTCGGAAGCAATACGTTATCATATTTGTCTTCCTGGCCGGACGGGCACCAATCTAGAAATGAGTGCTTCTGTCCATACCTGGAGCAGGCACAATGTAAACACAACTGGTTACTCTATAATCACACATTTTCCGACAGGAACTATTCACACCTGGGTTGATGGACATGTGCAAACTTGTATAAGGCAGGGGGTTAATTGAAGCTACACCAGGCAACATGTTTATCAGCGCAGCTAATAGCGAGTAATGCACTTTGCTTTCCAAATATTAGCACACCGTATCGATTATGTTTCTTTTAATTAACGGTATTAATCCAACGGTAGACTCACACGACAAAAGTAGGGCTTTAGATAAAGCTTATAATTCTTCTGTTTTCTTCGTTTTATTGTACGTAATTCGTTTTTAAGAGTACTTTTTACCCCAAGTTGACGGTGTTTGTTTCTGGTGTATACCAAAGTGTGGAGATGTGTTGTTCTTTTGCTGCAAACCGTTATTAAGGTTTTTGGCTAACATTGATAAGGGGTCTTTGTGTTGAGTGTAAATACCGGCGTCGTATCTTAGAAGGTTTTCGGCATCAAAGATAGGTGAAGTGAGATGTTTTGTTGGAGGTTCCGATATGGATTCGTGCGTAAAGTGCTTTGCTGTTAGGAACGAGCAACAAAGAGAACAAATAAAGGGATAAAAAAATATCGATTTTGCGTCCTTTAGGTGGGGTATATTTGGTGGGAGTTGCTTTTGTGGCGGATTTTAAGCTATGATATTGTGTAAATAGTAGGTTTATGTCAGTTCACCAAAGATAAAGTAGCGATTCATTACCAGATGCCGCGGTCACGGGGAAAGAACAGCCCTCTCATTGGATTTCATTATAACCTCTTCATATGTGGTGATGTTTGACCGGAAAGTGTTCTGTAAAACATGTCAATCATTCTGTATATGAAATATTTTTGTACTCTCCAAGATTGAGCCACCGCAAGTATCCCAGATAATTTAGAATGACAAATGGCAAAATGATATCCTGACCAACAAAACTAACCAAAAACTAGCTATGCTTAGTGAACCCGTGGACGCAATAAATAGAGAGCTGTAAATTCCGAAATGCGTCTTTGCAAATTGATTTATCAAAATTCGATATATTCCACATTAGGTGATATTTGGAACTAGGGGGTTGACACAAAGACGTGAAAATCACACAACATACACATACACACACACACACACCACTACACACACACACACACAAACACACACATACACACACACACACACACACAACTACACACACACACACACACACACACACAAACACACACACATACACACACAAACACACACACACACATATATATATAGTATAATGTGTGTGTATGTGTGTGTGTTTGTGTGTGTGTGTGTGTGTAGTTGTGTGTGTGTGTGTGTGTATGTGTGTGTGTGTGTGTGTGTGTGTGTGTGTGTGTGTGTGTGTGTATGTGTGTGTTTGTGTGTGTGTGTGTGTAGTGGTGTGTGTGTGTGTGTGTGTGTGTGTGTGTGTGTGTGTGTGTGTGTGTGTGTGTGTATGTACAGGCACGCACGCACACACACATATAAATACACAGGCACGCACTCACACACACACTTTCACACAAGCACACACACACACAGAGAGCATACACAAACCACTGAAATGAAACCACACACAGCACACAAACAAAACACACACACACACACACATACATACACGACACAAAACACACACACACATACTCATACATACACGACACAAAACACACAAGTGTAGCACAGAGGAAGGGCGACACACACACAGACAGACATGCCCTATGCTGACGTAATAAGTAACAATATTGGGCTTTATACCTATCGTCTCTGTGTTTGAGGAAGTTACGGTTCAAGGACCCTTTTTATTACATCATTATGTGTGGAATTATATATTGATCAAGAAGCTGTTTTGAATATCTGGTACAGAAGGCACAATTGCTTCCAAATCATACATTTGGAATATCTTATATATATTCCTATCTTTTAAAAGACAAGTATTGCAAAATAATTGATAAACAACAATTTGGATTGGGACAATCCTGAAACTGATATTAGACTTTGATGAACACTTCGGTACGACGGTCTGTGTATCGGTCGTCATTAGTTTGTCGAAACCCTCAACGTCCTCTCAAAGTTTGCTATAGATAGTCTCACGTAAATTATCTAACATACATACATATATAATTGTGTTTCCACGTATAATCCCTGCAATGATTTAGAAAATAAGCAAGTACAACGTTAACTAGATTGTCTGCACTGTTGTTCAAAAATGACATTAGTTCTTTAGAATTGCTAGATAATAGTGATACATTAGAATTATTAGACTTATCGCGTAATTTAGTTATTCCTCGTCTATCTTCTTTTATATCATACACTTAAGTATCGCAAAAAAGAATCATAATTCTAATGCAACTAGACAAACTTTCTATCCTAAAATAGATCTGTCCTTTTATCTCTACTTTAACTGAAAAGCGAGGAGAAGTTGGATGTATGTGATGAAATATTAGTTTGTATCTATTAAATATTTCTGTTCATACTTGTGCTTATCCTGGTGTTGCAAATTAGTGCAGTTAAAGTCTTGATGCATTCTTCTATGTGAGGAGAATGTTTATCCACTTCCTTTTTCATATTTGCTGGTCATAGCCAGTCACAGAAAGCGCCTTGTAGGTTGCAACACCCTTCTTTCTTGCTGTAGACAACCGTCTCGGATTGCCTAGTCAAGCTTCTAGCTCTAGGGATGGGTACCTGTACAGAAAATTCAGGTCCAGGTCCGGTTCAGGTCCAAAGGATTAGGTCCAGGTCCAGACCTAAACCTGATTCAATATGTGAAAGCATGTAACTGGACGATACTCAAAACAATGGACCATTTCACTACGGATAGTATGTTTTGTGGAGTATTCGACTCCCACTGGCGTTCTAAAGCCTTTGTACGATTGACTGAGAAACTTTGTAGAAATGACTATAAACTCTACCTACTTCGCTCTTGTTATTTTCTTCGACCGGTAAGCCACAAAACGCATGGATTCTTGATCATATAATCCGTTTATTTTCTTATAGGTCCAACATTAGGTCCATCGATTTTTCAGGTCCGTTTTTTTTTCGGACCGGTACAAGAAGAAAAAAACGGGTTTGTACCGGTACACAGTACCGGTACCCATCCATATCTAGCACCCATTCCCAACTTATACATGCAGTCTCATAGCTCTTCACTGATGAAGTTCTTAGTAACTTGATGGCTAATATTGATTTGATTTATGCATGTGTGCTATCAAGGATCAACTGTTGTCTGTTACCATGGCGCTGGAGGCTGTGTTGACCGATTTCCATGGTGACAAACAGTCCTGAGCTCCCATTGGTACTTCTTCCTTTTTTTTAAATCAGTCTCCCGGCCCAGAAGTCCTACTGAACCCTATGAGATTGGTACGAACATTATCTGATACGCACGAATCACTATGTGAAAACGCATGAACCTTATGAAAATCACACGAATCACTATGCGAAAACGTACGAACCCTGTGTGATTCGCACGAATCACTATGTGACACACACGGACCTTATGCGATTTGCACGAACCTTATGCCAAACCGGCCGACCACAATCGCATAAGGTTCGTGTGTGTCACATAGTGATTCGTGCGAGGGTTCGTGCAAATGCTTAGGCACCCCTGTGAACGGGGTTTCAAGAAGCTCTGGACAGTGATAGTTTGTGTTACACAGACTAACCCCCTTCCCATCCGCACTCATGTGTACAAGGCTACAGCAAGTAAATTCCATGGATGACACCCCTGCATACTCCAAATTTAGTTAAAGAGAGCGAAAAACAAGATGTCGACATAGACACCATAAACGATGTAACCAAAAAAATGTAGCGACAAAATATGGTACCCAAGTCTTTTATTTCAACATTCAAGAGGTGCACAAAGTGACACTATTGTGGTAGACTGGTTCACTTACAAAGTTGACAACGACAGTCAACCGGTTTCCAAGTTCTTCTACAGCAACAGTTTCTTTCTCCGGACAGCAAAATTATGGAACTCTCTCGATGACAACTGTTTCCGTCCTGTCTACAACTTATCAGCCTTCAAAACAAATGTCTCCCGCTGTCTCCGTGTACAATTATTTCTAACTTCTTAGTTCATTGCTTTGAAAAATCTCCCCAAAAAAAGTCATGGCTACCACATCGGTACCACTTTAACTATCTAGCTAGTCTCAATTCTAATTCTACATACACCATGTACACGGCCATGGCTACGTGTTGCTCACTAGTGTCACTTCTACAAGTACAGTCAAGGTTATCAAACGGTACATTTCCCATTTTAGCACTTTCTCATCATATTAACCATCTCCGAAAGGGAAACATTCTTTTTTTCGAAATTAGTCGAAACTTGATGAGAGCGCTATTGTCATCTATAAAATCTGCTTCCTGTGGCCTCATACTGTTGTATCTATATCTATATCTGTATCTGAATTTATATAGCCGGTATAACCGCCCTTCAGCGTCACACCTAGTATTTGCACATCTATCTGCAAGTGTTCTTTAAAACTATCAAGAAAAGATAGCCCCTACTGTGCTTGGTGATAACATATTCCACTCTACGATAGTTTTGGGAAAATACGAATTTTTGAACACATCAATCCTAGGTTGGTAACTCTGGTACTTGAAGGCATGGCTGTTTCTTGTTCTTTTTGGGCTGGTATTAGATACTTATCAGTCGATACGTCCATCAGTTGATTGGTCATTTTGTACATCATGCAAAGTCTGGATAGTTTTCCTCCTGTCTTCAAGTGATGTCCATTGCAGATCTGTTTTCATTTTGGTAACACTAGCATCCCTGTTGTAGTTGGTGATAACAAGTTCCACTCTACGATAGTTCAATTTTTGAACACTATCAATCCTAGGTTGGTAACTCTGGTACTTGAAGGCGTGACTGTTTCTTGTTCTTTTCTGAGCTGGTATTAGATACTTCTCAGTCGATAAGTCCACGCACCAGTTTTGATGAGGACCTGATTGTACTTCCTCCGCCCCCCTGAGCTAACCTAACCATGAGTATTGATGCTGTTCGTATCAGCACCCAGCATCAGCCCCGCACCTCACACGTTTGACAAGTCCCCCGAGCCCAATCAATGCAGACTGGGGGCAGCAGGGTCATGTCTATCACACATCTAACGGAGCGCCATCATTCAACACGATACCATCATCAACATACAACCACGCGGAAACTACTCCTGATTCCCTGATACCCACCAAACACATGTCATCATCTCAAGCGATCATCAGATGGAAATCAGCATGCTGGTGTATCAGATAATTTCCACCTCACGTAAGCTTTCCAGTTGAACGTGCGAACTTAGAATTTCGATTCCACCGCAAATCATCAACACTAGTTCACTTTTATTCGTGTGGTAACCTATATCCGTTGTTTAGAAAAAACAGGATCTTTAACAAGAGTTTTAGCTGGTGTATCAGATAATGTGCACCTCACGTAAGCTTTCCAGTTGAACGTACGAATTTCGATTCCACCACAAATCCTAATCAACACTAGTTCACCTTTATTCGTGGGATAACCTATATCCGTTGTTTAGAAAAAAAACAGGATATTTAACAAGAGGTTTAGCTGGAGTATCAGATAATTTCCACCTCACGTCAGCTTTCCAGTGAAACGTGAAAAGTTAGAATTTCGATTCCCCTGCAAATCCTCATCAACACTACTTAACCATTTTTCGTGGGATAACCTATATCCGTTGTTTAGAAAAAAAACAGGATATTTAACAAGAGTTTTAGCTGCTGTATCAATTAATTTCTACCTTACGTATTTTTCCAGTTGAACGTGCAAACTGAGAATTTCGATTCCACCGCAAATCCTCATTAACACTAGTTTACCTTTATTCGTGGGGTAACCTATATCCGTTGTTTGAAAAAAACAGGATATTTAGGGATATCAAGTCGACAGATAGCTATTTAAAATTGCAAAACTTTTAAAATATTACAATTAATATCCCTAAATACCCGGGTTTTTTTAAAGGAGCAGATATAGGTTACCCCGCGGATAAAGGAGAACTAGCGTAACCCTTCTTCTTGTATGTTTGTATCTTGTATCTTGATGTACAGGTGACGCACTTGTTCACACTTGTTCTGTATGCAACAGGTACCTCCCACCCAACCATATCTGTACCATCCACAGTGTTTTGTGTCTTGCATTCTAAATCTAATGGCTCCGCAGATATCAAACTATGAACGTATCAGAGAGAATCGCCTTCTCTTTCCGCCCTGGGCTAAACTTAAAACGCTTGATGGTGACGGGAACTCGTCCTATCGACTCGTCCTCTTGTTGTTCATAAAAAGCCGGAGTCAGATCCTCATCTATTGACTGTTCCTGCGATTATTCACCAGGTGATTGAGCCCAGGGGACTTTTCAGACGCATCGACTGGAGAGGAGCTCGTATCTATTAAATACGAGCTCTGCGTTGTCTCGTACATGTGATGGGGAGGAAGGGAGGAAGGAAGGGGGGAGGGAGAAAGGAAAGAAGGAGGGGGATGAAGGGAAGGGGGGATGGAAGAAGGAGAAAGGGGTGGCTTGAGGAAGGTGTTGAAGCAGGATATGAGGGATAAAGGATTGAGGGGATGAGGGTGGGAGTGTTGAAGGAGGGGGTGTGGTGGGGATCAGGGGCGGGGTTTGGCTGGGGTGGGGTGAGGTGCTTGTACTTGTTCTTGTATGGTTACTGGGTAACACCCCTTAGTGTTGGGACAATCCACCCAGGTTGAGTAAGGGGATGAGGGAGGGAGACGGAGGCAAAGAGGGAGAGGCCAGGAAGGGATGGAGTCTGTCTCAAACTAAGAACACCGTTTTATTGCTGACCCCCCCCCCCCCCCCCCCTGTACCCATTCCATTTTAAATTCTTACTTTAATATTCAGAAAATCCACCGGATCTAGAATTGTGACATAGTTTCAAATCAGCATTTCATGGCCTCACAATTATTCCACAACGCTGGCCTTACATGATCAGTACAAGCATGCCCACGGCTACTTCTGATCCAGATTCCCGTAGAGTTCGCAAGAGGAGCTGGTTGGTTGCAAATCTGGCGACTTATTTACACAATTTTGTCTAATTTCAATTTAAATCTAGAGCCTAATTGTAGAGCATTGTACTCTCCAAGCAGAGGTTCGGTTCCGGCTGTTTTTGACATTTTTTGTAGGCTTTTGACGGGTTTTTATTTTCTCGTTTGGCCGGCGGCCAAGAAGAAAATGGGGTCAAAATAAAAGCCCTACAATAACGCCTAAGGATACGTCAAAAACAGCCAGAGCCGAACCTCTGCTTGGTGAACAACTGAGTATAGCCTGGTTTAGACTTAGGGTATCTACACCCAGTTTTGTAGCCTCCTCTGCCGCTTAGTTTCTTTTTGCGTAGTGTCTGTATAGACTGACTGACAGATAGAGAGAGAGAGGATCGCGAACTGAGGGCATTTGTCGCACAACATTCCGCTAACTCGTCACTGAAAATGCTGTACTATTGGATCAGTGTCAGTGGTTGGTTTTGTCACAGCCTGCTTGAAAATTCCTCCACATCAAAATAGACAAAGATGACTTCGCCGTAACTTCGAAGTTCGAATATCGTCCAACCCCTGCAGCACAGCGTTTTCTGAAGTCAGGAAAGGTTGCAGAGTTAATCAGCCCTTTTTCTTTAAAAGTGTTATCGTCCCCGCCCACCCTCGCTAAGAACTTCAAGTAAGAGGACTGTACACAAAACACTACTCACCCCTCCTGCAAAGACAACCAGGGTATCTTAATGACTAGCTTTTAATATGGTCAATATTTACACAAGAAATGGGCGCTAATGCTTTTTCGACCGTAAATTCTGGGCTGGCACTTTTAAGTGTGGGAACTGATTACCGAGGGCCCACGTAACGCTGTAGCCGGCGGTGGTAATAAACAAAAGCTGTAGGTAAACATGTTAAGTAGGTGTGGTGTCGTGCTGGACAGGGGGTACAGACGTGTGCCATAATCACATGTCACGCCACGGCATTTATCACACGGCAATGGACGCAAACCAGCTCAGTTCAACAGTTCGAGAGGAGGAAACATTCCTTCCCTTTTTGAAAATCTGTCGGATTTCCGAGTCCTTGCAAGTGGTTTCAAACTTGTCCTCCGTTCGCTAAGGTTCTGAGTGCCTACTTCACAATCTTTCGGTGCCGAGAATGTAGCCTAAACGATCAGGAAAGACCCGGATAGCCCTGTTACTACTCGGCTGGGCTACAGGTTTCCGTTGCTTAGAAGGTTCGAACTGTGTCAACCAAAGGGATGTTACGGCTTAAGTCCGGTCCAAGGGCATGTTTACTTTTTACCTAAGGCGCATTAGAAACTGTCGTAGTTTATGATGAACAACGTACGTTCAAACAAGACTAACTGTGAATTAAGATATAACGTCAGTTGTTTTACAGCCGCTAATTACTCTGAACTCGGGTCACATTCCAGCACTGTAAACTGTGTCACCAGTTTCTCTACGCTTGTACCGCCCCCCTCCCCACATGCAGAATAAGAGGGGGCTAAACTAGGGGTGGGTACCGTTACAGAAAATTCCGGTCCAGATCCGTTTCAGGTCCAAGGGATTACCAATGGTCCATTACACTACAAAAAAATCTGTTTGGTGTAGTCATAGACTTACACTGGCGTTTTAAAATCCTACAACGCTAACTGCACCTGTGCGATTGGCTGTAAAACTTGGTAGAAATTACTATAAACTCTACTCTACTTCACTCTTGTTATTTTCTTCCACATGCAAGCGCCAAAACGTGTGAATGCCTGATAAAATAATCTGTTAATTTTCTAATCGGTCCAACATCCGGTCTACCTAATTTTTTAGGTCCGTTTTTTCTGGACCGGTCCAATAAGAAAACCAGGTTTTGTACCTGTACACCGTAACGGTACCCACTCTTAGGGTAAACTGTTGAAGTCCAGATGGTCTCTCGTATACAGTAGTCTGTCGTCGAAGACAGAAGTTGTTGATAAACACATGACCATGAGTGGAGGCATGTGACCGGGCGATGGTATACACATTGTCGGGTGTCTTGCTCCTTAGACAGCTGAAAAGCAAAGCCTCCAATAAATGAAAACTGGGCACTGTCTTGCCGCCGGTCCTTATAACGCTAGTTCACCTTTATCCATTGGGTAACCTATATCCGTTGCTTTTAAAAACAGGGTATTTGGGGATATCACGTTAATGAACATTGGTTCCAATATTTTCAGGATATTGCAGTTTAAAACTATCACCCACCGACTTGATGTGCCTAAATACAAAGCAACGGATATAGGTTACCCAACGAATAAAGTTGAACTAGCGTTATATAATGCTTTGCAAAAGAGAAGTAGTGTTTTAACAATGTGAAATACACCATGCCGCCATATTTTCTATTATAATGTTAGATTCGCATACTTACGTAGATAGTTTGTAGTTGTTAGTAATACATGTTATTTGCCATACATTGTACCTGATGCATGCAATTGTGCAATAAACTTTACTTGACTTATCGGAGATTGGCGTTTTACCACGTGTTTCAGTTAGTCAGTTAAAAACCTGTGACGTCGAGCGTATCTAAGGTCTCTATCGTTGCCACGATAGCAATAGCTTTGACGATAACAAAGCTGTAAAAATGGAGGACAACTTTATCTTTATGTAAAGAGCATTTCACTCACATAACCAACAGGGTGGTACTGACCGCCATATTAATGACTTTGATTTACTGCATCGTTGCTTATTTGTAAACGACAATTTATGTGTTTTATTGGCATGATATTCAGCTGTTATCTCTTCTCTGATCTCTAGAGATGTCTTGGTGGTTGTCCGTGAGGATGAGAACATGTCGGAAAACTCTTGAGCCATGATTCACTGTCATGCAAATGAAGACACCAACATGATGTGCCAAGACAGTGATGAGGTCACATAAAAACACCGTATAACCTATACGCCGACGTACGAGAACTTTCCTGATGAGGGTTAGAGTTAGTATATGGCAGTGTCTGTACATTTATTGATGAACAGGTGTGTTACAGGTGAGAGGTGTGAACATCCGGAGAAGAGAGGAAATAATGGAGAGAGAGGAGAGAGATAACGGAGATATAGGGATGAGGAGAAAGAGGGGGGTATAAAAAGACAGACGGTCAATGAGAGTAAAAGAGAGAATGAGAGGGAAGGAGATAAAGAGGCTGATAAACAGAGAAGAAGAGAGAATGAGACGGGGAAAGAGAGAGGTTGATATAAACGGAAGGAAGGAGATGATAACGGGCAAAATAGAGAGGATGATAAACAGGGAAGAAGAGAGAAAATCAGAGGGTGACAGAGAGAGAGGTCGATAGGGGAGAGACAAAGAGAGAGCCCGATAAATGGAAGCATGGAGAGACCGAGGGACAAAAAGAGAGACTGGTTGATAACGGAAGAAGAGAGGGAATGAGAAGGAAGAAGAGAGAGAGAGAAAGAGAGAGATGCACACACGTACCATCCATAATTTAGTCAGAAAACGGTCGCTCTGTGGTCGCACAATGGCGCTACCAGACCACTTAAGGGCCATTTTCATAATTGGAGAAATATCATCGGTAATGGTGCAGACCGCGCGGCGGTCAGTCTTCCAGTGGCGCAGCTGCTCTAACTGACTTCAACAGCACACACCGGACAACTCCGTCCTACACACACACACTGCAGCACATAGCAGCTTCTCTATGGTCCAATCAACGCCTAACAATCACTGTGTTTCTAAATCACTTTAGTGCAATTATGTCTCATAAAGAGCTGACGTCGTCTACATAGACCGAGTGGTAAATGTACGCTGTGGTTTTCATCGACACTGAAGGAATTTTGGATGAACGCACAAAGCGCCTGTGTGTGTCAGGAACACGGAAAGTCCTTATCGAGGTTATCTTAAGAATGTCTGAAACACCTGGATACCTTAAGGTTGTGAGTACCTCATGCATTACGGATACAGTGTTAGTACATCTCATTGAATTCATCTTTTATTCAATGAGGCTGTCTCAATGATACCAGGCGAAATGATGAGTTGATGTTTACAAGTCAAATCCCCTGTGGTAGTTTGTTCGTGCAGTCATAAAGAGTCTCCCTTCAGTTTTTTTTTTAATTCAAAAACACATAACAAGGACCATGTGTCGCTGCACTCAAGTTTAACAACTTATTTTAACAGCGCCACATAACAAAATACGAATGAATCAATGAGCTTAGGTAACTTAGCTCAACATAACTGTGCGCCATTTCCCACCACCCCAAGACATAAAGTAGTATCAATTAGCCTAATTGAATACATATGAAAAAGAGAATTAACAAAAGTAGAGTTGGGACTTCTATATCTACTTGACTGATACAGTCATGTAGAGCTAGAAGCGCTTAGTATCCTCAATATAAGTTTGCGTGAGTTGCATCATTTTGAAGTTGTACACAGACGGTAATAATGCGGAACCTCTGAGAATAAAATATAATTTGGCATTGTCTGACATATTATTTAGGTTTACACGATGACCAAGTAAATCCGCAAGATTGCCGACAATTTCCTATCTTTGATGAATATATAAGTCGCATACAGTCTCCCTTCAGTCTCCCTTCAGTTCTTTCGAACATTACACGTTTCCAAGGTCACATCATGTGTTTTTGGCTGTGCCTATGAAACGTGCATTCGTCCCCGAGACCCGGACAACTGTACTTCTGAATTACCTAGAAAATTATCGATGTCTTAGTCACTGAACAAGTTTGAGATCTTCTTAAACATACCACCACTTTTAATTAAAGACAGAGAAAGAAAGACAGACAGACGGACATAGAGATTCATTCAGATCTAGAGGAGCTAAGAGACAGATAGCGAGATACACAGACAGGCGGACAGACAGACAGACAGGAAGATTAGTCATATTTCAAATATACTTTATTCAGTTACGGTTAAGTAGTACATGTTATAATGCCGTGAAAATGTACCTAAACTGTGTACCATACCATATGAAGGAGCTACATTACGTACTCTCCAAGCAGAGGTTCGGCCCCCGCTTTCTGGCGGACAGAAAAAAAAACCTGACAAAATAGGAAGCCGGATAGAAAGGCACAAAAAGACTTTTAAAGAGATTCAGAGCCGAACCTCTGCTTGTAAAGTATATATCATACATGGTCAATACGTCACTACACGTTTGGTTTGTTCAAGGCGTCACCCCTTAGGGTTTAACACACAGGTAAAAGTTAACGCTACATTTGTGTAACTACGCTCCAAAACTGGCAAACACAATGCTATTCTCACTCTATTACGATACAAGAAGTATCAAGTGAGCTAGTTCACTTGATACTTCTTGTATCGTAATAGAGTGAGAATAGCATTGTGTTTGTTTGGCATTGGTCACACATGCTACTACTCGTTTAGAATGATAGAATGATTTATTATTTTGTACCGATAAACCATTCTCCATTTGAGTTATTATGTGTTTGTTTATTTGCAAAACCAGGTCTAATTGCGCATACAGTCTCGAGGAAATTGAAGTCATACAATCAACTATAAGCTTCTACGTTTACTATAATTATAGGGTTTGACTTCTATGAACTAGGCAGTCGTCTATGAACTGTCACACGTTCTGCAAAATAAGTGGTTTTGTGATTTTAATAAAAGAGTAGACTAGTTATATGACACAGAGGGTCCGCAACCCGTTATAGCTTAACAATGTATTGTTTTTTACGACAATTTGAGAGGGAAAACACAAGACAAATTCTCAATCCGTGTGCCTGGGAAAAATTCCGCGTAATTTTGATGACATATTGCCAATAGTCCTCTTAACACCGGTCCGTGAGAATTCGACTTATTCCCAAATTACTTCGGAAGGTTTGAGTGATGTTGTTTCGTCGGATGAATCTGTCATAACGTGATGATCTTTTCCAGCTACAGCTTAGAGCTGAGGTCAAAATACAAAGGGATGTTGTTTGGCTAAATAGGTGCACCGGGAAAAAAGGTTGGACGCAGTTTTTTATACCCTACCACTTGAACGGCGCTCTCGCCGCGCTCGCTCTGCGACCTTAAATTTGACAGATCACTCAACGAATAGCATAGAAAAGAAGCAAATCTTTTTACACTTTGTGTTTTTTTGGGGGGTCTTCTCAGTCACACTTTTACGTTTTGTAAGATATACCCAGTGTAAAAACCGAAGGTTACACATATCCTATTTAGGTTCAATGAGAGCACAGTGCGATCGCCGTCTAGTCGAGAGGGGGGCTTAGTCGTCGAACGAATTTATTTCCAAGACGCAATGACAAACATTTTTAGCTCAAAGTGAAGACACATTGATCCACTTTCTTTCACCCCCCACCCCCCCTCACTTCCGCAAATGACCCCGTCTCCTCCCCCTTTATTTCACAAATGAACTCGTCTGTTTTGCATTTTAGTGCTTACTATCCACTTAGCCCCAGCCAGTGTCTATCCCTTCGTTTATTGTCACAAGACCAGGAGGCAAAATCCCGGGCTCTGAGTTGACTCCCTTCTTTCTTCAATTTGCGAGACAAGGTTGCTGTTGAAATCATTCTCTATAAAGGTAACTTACATACCCAAAACGATGATTTAAATATATATAGCCTAGAAATGCCAAGGGGAAATCGCAGTAAAAGGTCCTACCAAGCTGTCATTGAGTACGCTAGACCCTGAGTACTGATTCGCAAAATGCAAGCAGCTATTATATGTATTATTCAATGGACATAGACGTCTGCAAAAACATACACCCTACTAATGTTATCAAACATCGAACGTCCAGTTTTCGGTTCGGAACCTGGTACCACGGCACGAGACACCAAGACGTTCCAAGAAGCAAACAAACAGTGCTTTATCATCGCTAAGAGTATATATTTTTGGAATTTTTATTGTTTTTCTGCCTCTTTTCTGCAACGTTTTCTCAGTCGCAGTGACAATGACAGGTTCTGAACAGGCTGCCATGTTTACTATAGTCTATGACGTCATTGGCGGAAAATAACCTGATAACTTGACGGCAAAAATCAAGAACTTGAGAAGTATGACCTGTGAGATTCGATGTTAGATAGTAGCAGAAGGCTTTATATTCTATACATACGTCTATGTTTATTGAATGATACTTAATCTAATTAAAAAATGCTGGTGACGTAAGCACTTTAAAAATACATTCTGCTAGCATATCTTAGCTACAGTACAGAGGGACATCCGGAAAGCTTACGGATTTAGCTCGCTTTGTAGATCTAACACACTAAGTACATTATGAATTTCACTTACAAACCACAGTATCACAAATCAAAGTATCACACTGGATTTGGTCGTTTGTTTCCACTTACTTTCCTTGTCCGTGTTGATCCAACCTTTCCCGCCTTTTCTGAGGAAAAGAGACTTGTTTGCTGCCCGCATCGTCGGTGACCTTTCCCTGCCTTATTGGTAAATTGTCGTCTAAGTTTCGCCGACGCAAATGCTTCTTACGTCCTCAATCTTCCAGAGTGTGTAAAGCGATCATGTACCACCACAGCTAAGAGTAAAGGTTAAGATATTCCAGTAAAGAACATTACAGGAGGCACTTAGCAAGGGTATACAGAAAAGAGACTTACCGGATTTGGAACGTCTTTGTCGGAGCGTTGATATGTCACGGCCATTTTTATGGCCTTTATTCACACAAATGATTTTGTTACCTTAACGAAAGGTCAAGGTAATGTTTTGGTGTGTCTATGTTTGTTTATTTGTTTGTGCGTCTGTTTGTATTTCCGGATATTTGTGGTCAGCATAACTTCAGAACCTATGAATGGATTGTAATGATATTTGGTATGTGGCTAGGTGTTGGTAAGACAACCGTCGAGGTCGATTTTGGGATCATGGAACTACAGCAGATTCGAACGGTTTATGTGTCTTTTGTCTTGGATATGCTATGGTCTTGATTTTTGAAAGTTAGATATCTTTTTATGTAATCAAGTAAGTTTGGGCCATCTGGCAGCTTGCTCTCTCTCTCTCTCTCTCTGTCTCTCTCTCTGTCTCTCTCTCTCTCTCTGTCTCTCTCTCTCTCTCTCGCTCTCATGCACGCACACACGCACATATACACAAATGCACACACAAACACACACACACACACACACACACACACACATACACACACATACACACACAAACACAAACACACAAATGTACAAGCATACACACACATTCCACATCCATTAAATTCCAGCTCATAACACAACGGCACAAGCCATAACTTCATTAAAAAAACACCACCGCCAGCGCTCAGCTCTCACCAAAAAAACTGCAAATTTGCAAATTCACGGCCAACCAACTCCTGTGCATTTTCGTAGTCACCGAGGCAGTCTGGTGCAGCTTTGGTGAAACAGGTGCCCCGTACATGGACGTAATGCCTGAGTTTCAGGGAAAGGTCGAGCATTTTATCAGCTTTATTGGCGTAAGTCAAGTGGATGTGAACTCCCTCTGCATCACATGTGTAACCTTTCCGTGTAATGTGTCCCCGGTCTGGAGGGATATCAGTGGTGGAATGAAGAAGGGGTTACTACACACACGGTATGTGGAATGAACATTGGAAAGATGTTTACCTCCATGACAAATGGAGGTATAGTTTCTGGTGTGTGTGTGTGTGTGTGTGTGTGTGTGTGTGTGTGTGTGTGTGTGTGTGTGTGTGTGTGTGTGTGTGTGTGTGTGTGTGTGCGTGCGTGCGTCTGTGTGTTTGTGTTTCCAGATAGTTGTGGTCACCATAACTCTAGAACCTCTTCATGGATTGTAATGACATTTGGTACGTGGGTAGTTGGTGGAAAGATAAAGGTCAGGGTCGATTTGGGGCCCCTTAGTGTGCGACCTTGGTACTGTAGCAGTTTTTTTGTATCTTTTGACCTGGGCATGCTATGATCTTGTTATATACACAGACGCAGGCAGCTATGTAGAGGGCTGTCTTACCATATGGTTCCGTCTTGGCTGTGTCTTAAGAACCTTTTTAAGATGTTGAGAGATTGACCCCCAGGGTCTTTCAGTGGTTTCTCAGTGATCTTTCAATGGTTGCTATGGTGAGATTTCGAACTGGTCACAACATTTTTGATGAGCAGCGGTGACCGGTGAACGATCTGGCCAAGTTTTGATACTGAACGGTGTCCGGATCCATTATAATGATATGTTTATTGCAAATTCTTGCCCGAGGACTAATTGCAGGTACAAACAACATGTAAAATAAGGAAAATACAAAGGTGCTAGGAACTACATTCTATGACTATGCTATGCTAGTGTACATTATACTGGTTTTGTTGGGTTAGACTTCTTCTCTTTAGGCAGTGGAAGACGAATTTACCCACTTCTGTGTGGGTTCTTTGATTTTAATAGTAGGGTTGATTTTTCATTGTCAGGAATAGTTGGAAAGTAAGCGTGTATTTTGGATACACTCATAAATAGTTGGTTTCTCATATCATCATAAAAAGAACAATTAGTGATAAAATGACTTTCGTCTTCCACAGCATTTGAGGGGCAATATTTACAGATCCTCTCAGACACAGGTAGCTTCATATATCTCCCCTTTTCTATTTCCAGGGGGTGGGCACTAATTCTAATCTTACAGGTAGCGGAACGCTGCTCAAAGTCACAAAGTTCGAGATATTTCTCTATACAATATTCGGTTTTTAATTTTCTGTAGAATCTAAGCTTGCCAGTATCGGCAGACAGATTATGGAAGAAAGTTTGAATATACATATCTGAAAACCTTGTCCTTAATAGATTGCATATATGTTGAGGATCATAGTTAGTGCTATCAACATATAATAAGTAAGAGTAGCCACAGTGATCGAAGATCTCCTTAACTCGCTGTAATAATGTCCGTCGACGACTATCGGAGTCTAGTTGTGTTAAGTGTGTCCAGAATTTTACAGTGCGCAGGGATATATCTAAATCTAGTGGGAATTTGATTATATGGATGATTATCCTCTGGGAACCCCAAAAATGATGCGAGCGGGCGAATAAAGAAATGATTGGCCGAAATAAGAAGTTGCCTTCATTATGAAATCTAAGTGGTCTGTAAGTTAGGTTGAACAAATGACTGCACACACATATCATAGTATACTAAAAAGTGTCTTCATCATATGACCTAGTAATTAACGTTGGTGATGACAAGTGTATCAGCTTTCAGGTAGCATTTGCTATGTAGGGCATATATTTGCTCATTTTATAACAGCTTTGTACAATGTACAAAATGGTTGAATTTCTTTTTTAACGGCCGAAAATTTATGCACACATGGATGTCATCCATATAATGAAATCAGCATAGCCTGACTATACAAAAATTGGGCCTTACTGTTCCTGCCTGTCATCGGAGGTTCTCCATCGCCTACCCTGGGAGCCAGCCGGGATCGGGCAGCTAGGACTGTTTGTTCGGTGGCCCAAGACAGTCACGCCCTATTAGCGCCCCAGAGTTTAAGCCCGATGAGGTCCACCTACCCAAGGGTAGCGATAACTCCTTCAGGCTTAAACTCCCCGGAGTGCTTATGTGAGATAGGCGGACTGACTACCTTGGCTCCCCGAACAAAACTCGCTAGCTACCCGGTCCTGGCTGGCTCCCAGGGTACCATCGCCATGCTTGCCGAATACCTGGAGTTCGGTTCTCAAACGCCTGTGATTGAGCAGTAGCTACTCTAACCCTGTCCTCGTCTATCTACAACCCCGGATGATTAGCTATGATTGATCGACAATTTATTGATTGATACATTGGCTGCTGAATTGATGGACAACTTACTCCAACTACGCACACAGGGGAACGTGCCCTTGGCAGGGTTACGTTACAGACAGACAATATCGTCGTTGGGCTGTGTACCTTACCCATGTGCCTGTAACTGTTAGAATTGTTAAGGTACAGGTCTGGACCTAAACGTCTGGTATACTCGTACCAGAACAAACTAAAGCCGAATAGTGGACATCATTTTTTCAGACTAAAGAAAAGTACATCCTTTCTCAAAGGTGACAATTGTGACTCTCTTGCAGTTGAAAGAAGTTTTCTCAACTTTCAAATAACTAGTTTTAAAATTCAAATATGCAAATACTCGTACAAAGATGACACTGAAGAAGGCAGTTGGTTACATGTGTAAATTACAGATAATTGACAAAGCTTGTGTACCTGTACCTAAAATTTGTTGAGGTCACGAAATATTAACGACTCAATATGTTGTTATAGAGTGTCCAGACGATTATTAACAATTTTCCCTAACTATGAAGTTTTAACTTAACTTAACTTTAGTTTTAAGTTAAAACACGTAATGTGGAGAGAAGAATGTATGTCTGCAAACTTGCGTCAAGAACTGGAATGTTCGTGACCTAACGTGAGAGTAACCAGTGATCACGAGAATATGAAGTTCATTTCATCTGCAAGCCGAATTGAACATGATGCGCGTTTGCCGTTTAGCCTATCGTGCTAGCAACTACTTCTACGTACATCATGTTATCATGATGTTAGTAATTTTCTCTACCTAGGACTCGTGAACACGAACACTTGATATAGTAGGGTAATTCATTTAGGGCGAAAGAAACTTCCCTTCCAATCCTACCTCTGACCAAGAAGGTTATATAACTCTACATAACTGTATATTATATCTCAATATAAATTTTCACCCAAACTTCTTTACACTGACAAAACAGAAAACAATAATTCTCCTTCTAACATCACAAAACCCGCACATAATAGAAAAGGTGGGATTTTTCGTCTTCCACTGTCTTCGAAAAAGGAGTCGAACCCAAGAGTTAACCTTTACTAGTTTTAGACTAGAGTTGACACTGTGATATTGTTTTTACACTGTTTGAATGTCTCATGTTACCTGAATGTGCAATAAACTATAATGTCCTTGCTCTGATTCCATTTTGCTTCATTTCTAAGTAAGTAGCCTAAGCTTGAAAGTTCATGAGAACAAAACTATCTACTAGACAGTAATGTGAGTAATGCCATACTTTATTTCATTGATAAACCGGTTATAATATATTTCTATTATTTTTGCCCAAACGCGTACTTGCCCCGATTGCTTTATTCGGTGTTCCCCAGTGTGGCTTGTTCTGGCTGGAGTGACCGCGACCAACCTGACGAGCACAGGGACCGGAGTGACAAATTACTCGCCTGAGCACACGTCCCCATCGCCGAGACTTCTGAAAGGTTTCCACGTGCTCACAGGACAGAATTTATCATAAGTTAAAAGAATGTTTGGGGCGAAAGGGTCTAAATATTTGGACAAAAACAAAGCCCTACAACTCGCGGGTGGTAGTCTTTGTTGAATGGTATCGGTTAAGTAATCTAAGTACGGCTAAACAGTTGTCCATCAGCGGGCATTGCATTTTCATAGTGGTGTCCCTAAGCACTTCGATGCTATCTGTGTTTGGCTCGTGTACCTTGAGATCTTATCGCTTAGGTTCGTGCAAAGTCGGGCCTCGCGGCGGAGGTATTACAACAGCGGGCTACACGCACGGGGCGCTCGGAAAGAGGCCGTAATATCCGTCCTCGGTAGCTGCTAAAGAATTCTAATTGCAAATGCCTTTAGCCGCACATTAGTGCCAGCGCACCCGGTGTGACCACAGGGTACCTGGGGGTCTTTGTTGGCATTCGATGGGTGCCTTTACGCTGATCGCTTTAAAATGGCCAGATAAGTTTCTTTTCTCGGCGGCGATCAATCTTCTGGAGTTGTTTTAGCTAGCGAGACATCCGTGTCTGAATTGGAACAAGTAGTTTCGGTCCCCGGGGCTTTTTTGTTGCTCCACGGTCCCAGTGAAAAATATTCGGGCAAGCGAATTGGTTGGAGCGCCACAAAGGAGAGTCAATAACACGCCGAACAAACGACATGTCGGAAATGAAAAGCCCGGGTTCATTTACACACAAGCTGAGGGGCAGCCACCTTAAACTTTAATTTCGCTGGCGTACAAAAGCCTCTATTGGCACATTCCGCACTTACATCTCTTGTTATCGGTAGAAACCAGAGAGACTGACACATTAGCGTTCAGAAATAAACAATCCCATGCCAGAGGACACAAAACCTCCATCGCGAGTGCATAACAAACAGTCGCTTAAGTTCCAGCTGACAAACGCTCATGAAAGAAGAGTGACCCTGGGCCGCTGTCAGTGTTCACTAGCTCGGGTTTCTCTGACCGTGTGTGGCAAATGTAGGACAAAACCACCAACTTCCCCCGGAATAACACAAACAAAACCGACACAGTGTACCGTAACAACCCGGTGTATTTAATTCACCAATAGAGTAACAACAGAACTACCCCGAACAGTAAACCATGCTCCAACCACTCGTCATGTAGAGAGAGAGCCTGGCTACATACATGATACATGTACAGCATGTCTTCCTCAAGAAAGACAGCATTTCCTTTTAAGAAAATGGGCTAAGCTTACACCCGGTCTCATGTATGTCAGCACCAGACTATAACAACCTTCCAGAAATTAATCAATAGAGACACGAAGTTGCAGATAAGGCTTCGACACACGATACTTTGCTTCAGTCTGTCAAAACAATCGAGTAGTAGTTTGCTCGTGTCATTCCCATATGCTAGCTGGGTGCCAGATGCTGAGGCGTACATGATAATATTAAACAACGATCACAGGTATTAATAGCAAGTAGAGATACAGAAATGTCAAATTTACGTCTACATATTCTCTATATACAGCAGAACGTACAACAGTACTATAATGGTGAAATTCACAGTGGAAACAACATCATGAAAGCTCGTCTCTTGCAATCGCCATGCCCCCCTCCCCCTCTCACAGCGTCAACATGTAGTAGATGTTGTAGAGTAGAATAGCTTAATGATATAATCTTTTTTATATGTATGAATCACTACAAGCTGGTGTTATGCTGAATTTATTTTTGTATATGATATTCCGCTTTGTAGGAGAGAGGGAGGGGGGCAGGGCGAGCCCAGATTGATGGCGAGAATGGCGGAGTAATTCCACGGGGTCCCACAACAACGCCTGGTCATTATGACGAATTACCGTAACACAACCTTGACATATGCTCAGCAACATTAGATGTAAAAGACACCATTTTGAAGCCACATATCTGTACACGATAAGTTAAGGCAGCAAACAGTTCACATACTGAAGGTATCAATGGTGTTTACATGGGCTGTGATACCCGCCAAATGTATTCCATCTTTGACCCATGTGCTATAACACTTTGCAGATTTGGACATGATGTAGAGAACGTCGGTGTGAAATAGCCTTCAAACTAACATTACTGTCGAGCGTGGAATTGGTCGCCATCGAGCACATGCATAACTAGCGCTTTTTAAAATTCAGTCCAACGTGTCACGTCAAAAAAATAAATATCTTCCGCAATCTTGCTTGGCAAAGAGGACCGTTGGAATTTCAAAAAAACATCCCAAACTGACCACTGTCAATTGCATCAACAGGTCCGTGTGGTAAGATATAAAAGCTCGTCAATGTACACTGCCATTTCTTGTCTTGATATGTCAGGTGCCAATTTAGGGTAATGGGCCCGGAATAGCTGTACATTTTTACAATGTCTGTACATAGAATTAGGGCAGTCAATCCATCTTGCTGCCAGCCGTGCATGTACAAGTATGTTGGGACATTTTCAACTCGTGCCCTTATAGTTTTTAGTCCTTGGTAGCGTGCAAACGGCAGTAATATATATATACAAACAGGCAATTGTATTGTCTTTTTTAGCAATGGTAAACACAACTTGCTTTCTTTTCCTGCTGGCTGCGTCACCGCATAAGTATGAAAGTACCCCTCGAGGAGTAGGGGGGTATATCCTCATGCATCTAGACTTCTCAGCAGACCTAGGGGGATAGAACATATGGAAACGTTAGAGAGAGCACGTTACGTTAAAACATGCTTTTAAAATGTAACGTTTGGAGCAAGCAGATGCTTGGAGCAAGCTCCGCCGGTACCATGGCAACCCGTCTTTAGTTTAAACACGTCGTAAATTGACTGCAACCCGAGCTCTGTAATGGTATGGGCCGCCGTAGAGCTACTTTTAAATGGGTAAACCCGGGTAAGTTTGCCGTGCAGAGCCGGCCCAGCTTCTTAATCTCATTCGATGCTTGTACAGCATTCGACTTTGCCCCACCCCTCGTGCATTAGCCAGTCTAAACATGCATTACACCAGGGTGGGAAATAAGGGTAGCCAGATAACCACTAATTAATTTATCCGATTACAATGTGGAGGAATTACATCACTTAGGAAATTGGAGTTTTTATCTTCCGGCCTGCGGATAGACTTTACAAGACGTCAGGAAATATTCATCTCTCTTCATGTCAATTTTCCCCCAAAACTGACACCACCGCAATAAACTATGGATTAGACCTGCACTTTGCGATATTGATTCAGCCACGGCACACTTGGCCTGTATTACAAATAACGGAAATTACGGCAAATTAAATAACTTCGTTTCCAGCTTGTTTACCCGTGGTCGGCCTAGAAATTACACTTTGATGCACGGATTAGGGAGAGAACCCAGCCCGGGTATTTGCGAAATTACAGGCGCCCCTGTCCTATTGGGGTTACATGCATTCTCAATTTATTTTTGAAGCGAAGAATGTAATTTAGTTTGGTACATCTTAAACAAACAGAGCGGTGATTGCATGCGGCTCGAGCGGCATACCAACTAGATGGGACATTTGGAGAGTGGATACATCCTGCGGTGTTTATTTTTGAAGCTCGGATCGGGAGCTACACCCTCGCCTGCCATTCCTCACATATCCCTGTGGAGTGGCGGGATCGTGACAGTGCCACCGAACGGGACCCAGTGGGGAGGGGGGAATAACACCTCATCCACCCTGACTTTGGCTTCCACAGGCAACCTTTCACACCTGCCCGCGTCACTTATTGCTGTGGTCCCGTCCAAATCCCACTGCCGGCTCCGCCAATCCGCCGCGCCGTGCACAAGATAACAATGCTTCCTAAATTGAAATTGTAGCAGTAATTGGCTTGGTCGATTGCCTTACCTTATGCTGTGGCCGGAGGCCCTGGGTTGGGGGACCTTCCGCCGCTCCCTTTAACAGATTGGTCCCGTCCTGTTCACAGAATATCCTCCCATTCACGAAGTGGTATCTGGGAAAACGCGAGAGGAGAGATATAAATGTCAGAGCATGGTTCAACTGACAAACAGTTCCTCGGTGACGAGGGGGGAAGCCGAGATCGTGCCACGGGTCGATCCGACTCGTGAAAAGCAGATAGCCTTTAAAATTGATGTCAAGAACAAATAGTTCCCCTCTGACTGAACCCAACCCGCCCCGCCGATCCCGAGGGGTGAGATCGCCGCCCCGAGTGCCTACCCGCTACTCGTGATCCGTAGTGGAATCAATTTGTTTTTCCTCTGACAAAAATGGCTACAGTAGCTGTACTAGAGTGCACGGACCGCTAGCCTGGTCTCATTTCACACCCGGTATCCCCGCTCCCGAAGGGCGGTACGTGACATTACCGGCGGTGCGACCGGGACGGGTCACCCTTACGGGCGGCGTGGCAGCACCGTGTCGCCGTCAGCACTCCAACACGAGATAGGAGAGAACTGGTGGCGTGAACCATGAAATTAAAGGGGGAGATTAATGCCACTGAAAATCAATCACGGCAACAATAGAACAACTGATTGGGAATGATACGACAAAAATTGGTTCCAGTAATCAGTTCTGGCGTCGTAGTGTTACATCTCTTCAAATTGTGTACGTGGACTTGGTTAAATCACCTCGGTGAACTCGCTACCAAGGCTGGGCCAATATTTCATTAAATCATACACTGCTATATTACTCTGTTAATACAATTACCAGGAAATGATTTCTCGTGCTTCTAAAAAAAACAGTTTACTTTATCGCGGCCCGACCGTGGAGTGGTCTAAATTAACAAATGCCAAAGTGACAAGGAGAATGTCTACACAAACATTTCTAACCCCCATCCTCGCCTAGTCTGTTGGACAGGACTTTCTCAAACTTTGTAGCTATTTCCATGGCCCTGCGGTCAGCCCTGGCATGTATGCAGTCGCTCACCTCGGAGAAATGTTCCTCCATGTATAAACTGATTGCAAAGTTGTTAATAAACGCGGTTACACCGCGGTGATACCCCGATGTGATAAAATGATACACAGACCAATGATTTGCATGGCGAGTTCTCGCTGCCCCCCTTTTTTCCGGAGGACTCTAATATTACCACGGGCCGCAGTGCACTTCAATATTATATTAAAGGCAAATATCTCATAAGTCTTCATATACCCATGGGGACGCCAGGTAGCACTCTATTCTATGCCTTTAATAAATCAGAAACAGTACACCTTTGCCTAATTGCTTCCTAGGTGCATAGGTTATTGACGTGCGTTAGATGCGAGTGTTCATTACCAAGGCCGACAATTCCCTAAACCTCGCGCCACGTTAGCCTTTCCCGTTTTTGTGTGCCAGTGGAGGGATGGCTCGAGAAAAAAGGGATCAAATCATGTAACAAGGTGGGCTCAGAGGACTGGCAATTCTTTTATTCAGCTTACAGCATTTGCTCGGCGTTGAGATGCCAAATGCCAGCCCATTTACAGCTTTTTGCCGTAATCCCAGCACATTTGGGGCTCAAAGCCAGGGGAAACATTGTTTTAAATGTTAAGTACCGCCACTCCGAGGAGACTAAAAACCTCGTGATTATATGGTAAATGGAAAGTGCTTTTTAGAGAGGGTTTGTATGGGGGGAAACACGCACCTGTCTCCAGGTGACAGCTGGTAGCGGCAGGTGAAACAGGTGAAACACTTGACGTGGTAGACGTTGCCCTGCGTTCGCATGACGAACTCGTTGGCTGGGATGGATTGTCCGCATGCGTTACAGGCTCCACTCGCACCGAACAGGCTGAAAAACAACAACAACAACAACACGTGGTGTTAACATTTAAGCATAAAACAATCTGAAAACAACAACAACACGTGTTTACGGCAGACTGCTTTTGTGAATACAGCAATAAACAAAATCAAAATTTGAAAAAAATGGGCTTCGGCTGAAAGATAGCCTGGTTACCAAACCCCAGCCCGATCTCAAAGTATCTATCGTGCAGGGTAGATATTTTTTAGATCGGGGTGGAGTATGGTATCCAGGCTAGCTGAATGACACCCTTTGCTTTCGGTTTCAGACCATCAGTAGACCATATGTCTTATCAATTTTATATGACACCGATTACACACAGTGAGTTGAATATTGTCGAGCAATTAAGTTCACTCATTCATTCATATGGACATATTAAAGAGTCTCAATCAAACTATATAGTCATGAGATGGAAAGTTGGTGTATCCAATTTGAGACGAATCGACAAATCTCTCACTACTCATTACAACGTGCTCTCTACAAGTCTCTGAGTACACGAGTTTCCTGACTTTAGAAGACAGCATTTGTCAGGATTTGGAGCTAAAACTCGGGCCCGCCACCAAAGTGACAGAATTGAAAGCCTAAAATGCGACCACTTCATCACGCCTTCTTAAATCGGCCACAGGAGTCTTCCTGGTAACTTTGGGCCTCTGAGAACATGTCTTGGGACGAGTTAAAAGACACAGGGGTGGAGACTTACCCATCGAGTGCTCGTTAAAGACACATTCTTCGAGCACAACGACTTGAAGTTGACGGAGAAGTTGGCCACTTTAGTATCAAACGTGGCAGGCAGGTTAAATGTGCTGTTAGCGGGAACGTTTGTGTTTATTCCTGATTAATCCTGAATCCCTGCACTACTGACATACTCTAAATGTTCGCCTAACTGTGCACAAATCGCCTCATATGTCATGATGCACATTTTGAACAAGTCTGAGTCATCTTTACGTAAATTATAACTGAAAATGGAGGATGGTAGAATCAAGAAAGGTTTTGCAACTAAGAAAAAAGGGGCAGGTACTTTAAAACTTTTTGGCTTCTCTTTGTAAGACCTTAGAAATGGTTGTGAATAGTGAATGTCCTTTCTAGTTCACGTAGACCTTTCGCGGAATGTTTGGCATAGATGGAGGGTGAAAGAATTGGTAAACACTGTGTTAGTGACCTCTCGAAATAGCCACAGGCACATCGGTTTCGTGTCGTGTTTGTACTCCTGGGGGGTGGGCAAAACACATAGAGATAATCCATTGTTTTCTTCGGCTCGGTAAATTAATTCACATTAGTTTTCACACGTGTTCCTCCACCGCTGTGTGTGGAATCAGAGCAAGCTGTTCGGCACAGCTGACCAAGGTCTGTAATCTGGCATGCTGTATTAACAATGTACACACCTACATATACAACACTCCTGTCTTGTCCTTTTTGCTTGGTTTAGACTACTGAATACGTGCGGAAATCCTTCACAACCGAAACAGTCGCCCTTTCCTGTATCACTGAGGGAACTGAGCGTTCAAGAGTTGCTTCCTCTACCAAACAGACTTGGTAATCATATCTCCAAGTACTGTAGGCCTGTAGTTTCAGCTGATTTAGATGTATAAAGTGGGACATACCGAGATGGCTTGTATCAGTCAACCCCCCTTATTCTGTCAGGCACTTAGAGAACGGGCTGCCAAATGGATAGGACGTAAAACCGAGCTTTAAGTACACCGTGCATTGAGGTGCACTTACCCAAGACCTTAAGATTCCCTTCCTCTAAAAGACACGTTCTCCCTCTCTCTCAGTTTAAAAGCCGTTATGGCGCAAAAAGCCTGAGCTCAGCAGCGAACCTTAAGACTTTAAAAGTGTTGCATGAGGGCTCTCTCCTCCTCGGTGAAAGCTCCGAGTTCCCGCTGTTAATTTCCAGCCCACTAAAAGCAGACAGTGAATGTAGCAAAATGGAGGAGGAAATGTATCTCTGAGAAGCGGGGCACAATGAGAGTTTGCATTAGGCTAAGTGCCATAGAGAGCAGGATAAATAACACAGGCAACTGAAGTGCACTTTTGGGCCGCTATCATGCACGTCGGATCTCCTGTTTTTAAAAGCTATATTGCTTAAATGTAAAACTTGGGCAAGAGGGAGAAAGGTCGGCGGTAATGACCTTCCTATAAAAGTTATAGTTTAAGAGCCTTTAAAAGGCCTGGGACCCGCGGTAAGAGGATGCCCTCCACAGTGAATGTAAACCACCGCGGAGGGTCACCATACTTTGAAGTTGTACCATCGATTGAGTGAAATGTGACGCATATTTGCTTCCACCGATTCAGGCCCAGCACTTAGAGGATGCACCGCGTAGGCTCAGGAGTATTTCCCTCGCTTAGCTCTGAATGTCAACCATCGAGCCGAATGGAAATGTAACGCTGCACTTAGATACACTTTGATGGAGGTCTAAAGAAGGGCGAATCCGCAGAAGACCAAGGGACCTTTCATTGTGGATTGTCTCTCAAGCCTCGTCTGGAGAAAACACCTCGCCAAAAATTCGTCCACAAGGGCGCAGCCACTTTCATATCCGTAATGGGTGTAATTTGGTCCACTTCACTCCAATTACTCCACGAACCATTAGACCCTCTTTCTTCTCCCAGATTAAAATGATCAAAGATACGTGTACTCATTTCATGAGATATAATGGAAAGTACATCAATCCCGTGCCCATAACTCGGGGGCAATTATTATGTGTGGGAATATTACCCAGGTTAATGTACATTTTAACTTGCACAACCACGTAAATGCATACCCCGCCATTTCTCCTCATTACTGGAAACAAGATTTATTTAATTTATCTCCCATTTCCCCGCTAAGGTTGATTGGTGCGGGAGACTTTGCCTTCTCGCATTAGGGCCGGGGAAATGGGATATGGAGTACGTAGATGTGTTTCTACATGCTTGCTTTGAAAGCCTGACACATATGTGAATCGGAGAGTCCCATTTGGGGCTCGGGTTGACACTCAAAAGTGGCAGTGAGCGGCGTAATTTTTCTGAGTGTTGAGGGATCACAACGGCTGGCAGGGCGAATTACGAAAGGCACCCATCATGCAGTGAATATCCTTCATGCTTGCCGAGCACCCTCGCCCGCCATGCATCATGATCAGCGTAGCGGGCTGTCCGTATAAACAAGCGGGCAGTCGGGGTGTGTTTGTGCGTGCCTTATCGCGCTCTACAACACGTTCGTAGCTGGCAAATTATGACCCCTCCAAAACCATTATTAACCCAGCGGACTACCCACCGTATGTAGTCGGTCTTGCACAGGATCATGCCGGCCTTAGAGAAGCAGGAGCTGCCGATGTCGCCGAGTTGGGCCTGGCAGCACGAGCACTTGAGGCACGCCACATGCCAGTAGCGGTCCAGGGCGTGCAGAAGGAACCGGTCGCCGATTTTGCCGCCGCAGCCGGCGCATTTCTTGACGGAGCCGTTGTCGGTCATGGGTCCGCCCCCTCCCCGAGAGGGCACCACACCGGGCCGCTGACCTGCGAACACACGGGGTAAACACACCGTAAGCACTCTATACTCCTACACGCTCCTCTCGTGATCACAACTCGATAAGTAGTGGGGAAAGCACCCCCCCCCCCCACACACACACACATACGCAACACATACATACACTATACACACACGCGTGTCACTATAAAACAGTTCATCAACAACTCCCACACAGGAGTGAAAATGGCCATAATAACGCCCTACCTGCCAAGATACCATCAACACCTTGGTGCCAATGAGGGACATAATATACAGCACGCCCTGGAGTGTAAAGTTTGACATACAGTCGTGCGGGAAGCGTCATATATGGGGCCGGGGGAAACACATTGTCGGCACTTACTGCTCTCGAAGCCGCCCGGCTGTTGCTCCGTGCCCGCCGCCTTCTTGCTCTCGGCGATCATGGGTTTTTCTCTCCACGTCTGGCGGCCCGTTATCCCGAGAACGTGCGTCTGTGGAGCAGCTTATCGGGCGAGCCCGCCTGTTCGACCGTCACGCTGAAATGTTTGACAGCCTTCTGAGCGGCCCACCGCCGGAGACACACCGAAATTACCCCGCTCCGTGTTTGACCAAACAACTTAGCAATTTCAAATGTCAAATACACAGATCAAGCAGTCGGCGATGCCAATGAATGGGCAGCTAATGATTACCATCGGGCGAATCAGATAACCGCGTACTAATGAACACGCTTTGCACCGCGGATCACATGCAAAAACTCTGGGCTACAATAGGTTCTTTGATCGAACAAATACCACTCTTACATGCAGCCACTTCCCGTGCTTCCCCGGCCAAATACTTCCGTGGCCCTGGTATGACGCCACAGCTTATAATTGAGCAGAGAATCGATGGCCACGTGATGTCATGTAATTATTCTCCCCCCGTAGCTGAGCCGCATTTATTTGATTTCAATATTTGGTCATAAAATCGGTGGCGAAACAGCTGCGATCAAACGCCTCCCCCCTCCCCCAGACAACCCCGACTTGGAGAAGAATGCGCCGTCCCCAGTTCCTGTTACCTCGCCCCTCGTCTTTCATCAAAAAGCTGTTTAAGTATTGATAAATTCCTGCGGCTAATTACTAACTTTCTCCATTACATGCTCCCAAAGAACATATAAGCGGCGAGGGCCACGCTCTGAATGGGCTGCAATGCCAGAGGGCCGATTCTATATCGCTCAAGTCTCAGTGATTGATGCTTAGAAAAGAAGCAATTATCAGCATAATCCCGAGGATCTCGGAAGGGTTCATTATTCGCCACAATCGCCCTCGGATGAATGCAATTAACCAAATGTCAAAGAAAACAAACAGAGGGTATTACACGTTCGTAGCAGCTGCGAGCTTCGGAAAATTAATATACGGTTGAAACCTATGGGCAGCTGAAATCCAATTAAACTACAAGCGAACTTCAGATGCGAAAAGTTCGAGGCGAGGTCCTCTTGGAATTCACGGTACGGAGCAGGCCCAAAATGCCACCGCTCCCTGATAATAATAAACGTCCCCTTTCATCCAACTCCTTGTAGCTGAAAATGAACATGAAATGAACAATATTCATATTCATTTCCCTGTTATTGCGGCGGGTAATAAGCATGAAAGTAATATTCGCTGATACAGTTTTGGTAGAGACCTTGCGATCGGGAATACAAGGTCGAGCGGGCAGATTCTCTGCAGGCATAAAGTCGCCTTGTTGTGGGAAGGGTGAGAAAAAGTCCAATTCTCCCGGCGATTGATAACAATATCGCCGCCCGGGGAGTTGCCTTTGTATCGCGTCCATTAACGTACTCTCCGAGAGATTCACTTTGTAATATTTTCCATTAGACTTTAATGGAACTATTTTGGCAGAACCGTTCCCGGCCGGGCCTTTATTAGAAGCATGGCCGAAGCTAGATAGAATGAAATTCCCTGCAACATAATATAGCAATTAACTTTTCATTATGAAGTAATATCCCTAATTGAGGTTTCGCTCGAAATCCGATTTCAGGTCCTTTTTCTTCCCCTCCAATTTCAAAGATCAATGCGAAAGGGCTGCGCTGATGCATAGGGAATGAGATCTCGCCGCGATTCAAGGATAATGAAAGGAGAGGAGCGATTTGCCCGCGCCATAGAAAGTGACAAGACAACAATATAGCCATTACGATGTAATTACTTAATACATCCCCCGACAATCGGGTCGCTTGGCGAGGGAGATCCGCCACTAGTTGCGATCTCTTGCCCGGTTTTGTAATGGGACGCCGCCGGAAAATCGGCTGCCCTCCATCACTGCACTTGAGAGAGTGAAAGGGGCTCATTTTGATTTATTTATGAGGCTTTCTGTTGCACTAAACCTTCTCTATATCAACCCCAGCCATGCGTGTGCATGCTGTCAGTGGGATGTCAAGCAAGTGTCAGGCGAAATGGTAAGAGAAGCACATTCTCTTAATTGCATCATTACCGTCGATTGTAAATATTGATTAGGAAATTACCCTGAAATGAAACCAATAATATTAAGAGCGCGCCGGGTAAGACCGGGCGCACAAAATTACAGGGCTGCACTAGCGGATAAAAGAGATGATGCGATCTTAATTGGACAAAAGGGGGCGGACTACACATGGTTTCGGGCTCGGCAAAATGTGAAGCTCGTTTGCAGTTAATCGCGATAAAGCGTCCCGCTGTCGGGAAGAGAAATGAGCTTGGCGGGGAAAAGAGGCCGAGCCACCAGCGAGACCTCCCCACTTGGTGAACAGGTGAGACCGTCTGGCATTTAGCAGATTAAACCCACGGTCCACTGGCCCCTAGTCGCTTGGCCTCTAACCTTTCTCAGCGGAACCAATTAATGAAAACACTTGTCCTTGGATTTGTTAAAAAGAAACTGTGTAATTAAAATGTTGCCGGAGCCGTAAACCCGGGGAGACCCCAATTTCCCCCGTGAAGGAGAGTGGTTTCGTCCCCCAGGCTTGTCAGACGACATTTCCCCCCTCGCCCTACAGACGAAGCTACTTTGGGACGACATTTCTCTCACCGCTCTTCACACAAACGCGCGCTATCATTCTCCTAGCGCGCAAGGGGCGCCAGGGTTGATGGATCGTTGTGTTCTTTGCAAACACTGTTCGGGAAAAACGATAGCACCGGCACACCCCAGCTCTTCTTCAGGGGTTAATTGAGAGGGTTGCCTATATATTTTCGTTTGTCAGACGATTATTAATTCCCATCCCTCAAAAGTCCTGCATACGCCAACAATTTGATTCAATTTATCTGTCCGCTGTGATAAATTGTATCTTGCCGGGCTCTGGGAAAACCTGGCCGCCATATTTTCCATGGGAAGGAATGCCAAGTCCCCATAGGCTCTATTGTCAGGACGCGGCTACATTATTACTTCTCGTCAGGCCTCCATGTAAATATTGCGTTGGTGTGCAGAAAACTTATAAGAGCCTATTCCCTGCGTACCAGATTAGGAAAACACCAGCGTGCGTACAACATATGTTGGACAGATTCGCTGTCCTTCCGGGCTGGAACATTCGATGTTTGCTGGCAACGCTGCAGGAATTTTGATGGGGAGGACCCCGCAAACTCGGGGTGACGAGTAATTGCATGGCTAACTTCACATTAATTAACTATAATGGTGACAATGCCCTTGTTCTGTCACAAAAGTCAGCGAAGATGCATTAATGAATGCCTTAATGAATCCACAGAGGACGTATTGTGGCGCTGAATGGGCCGCTGTGCGTTAGAGACGTGCCTGCCTTGTTCCTAGCGCGTTCCCACGTTTACACAGCGCCATTAGTCCCGCTGTGCAGCACGTCACCGGAACGTATTGCGCCTGCGCGAACCCTGGTGGTTTGGGGCTTGGTTTGGTCAACGTTGCATTGAAATCCCGCTTGTTGCACAGTATATGTTAGAGACATGGTTTCATGTAAAACGTACACGGGATTTTACCCTTATATACGCACGTACTTTCTTAAATGCGGCCTTTTACTAAACCGGGGGTTTAGCAAGGTTTAGCATGTCTATACTTTTCGCGCAGGCGCAGTACGTTCCGGTGACGTGCTCCGCTGTGCTTAATGAACTTGGCCAACTCGTGAATCGGGGCCAGCCATTACCGTAATGATGTTTCCCACCAAATTTCTAATGAAGTTTGCAGAAGTTTTCAGCCGCGCTGGCATTTTCCTTTCAGCAGTTCCTCTCATTTACACACTTTGGGCACTCGGTGAATGCATTGGTGTTGACGCTGGCACGAGTACGGGTGTAACAGAACATGCCAAAACTCAACTTTAACTCGAATACAAAACTCAACTGTTGGCTACAAGGAGTATTCACAACAATGATACTTTGGAAGAAAACTTTAAAGGCCTCCATTGTAGGAATCAAAATGATCAAAAGTCAATATTTAGGAAGCTGGAAGTACCTTATCACAATTTACCTAGCGATACTGACAGAGTACAAAAGTGCCGTTCAAACGTGTTGAAAACCTGGAAAAATACAAAAGCAGGGTCTTTTTGTGTGTGATAAAGCTTTGTTTATCCCGGCCTAAAGTCATTATTTTCCATGTTACCAAAATGTGATCTTTCAAACGCAGTTTAGCGGTATTAGTTCGTAACATAAGGACTAAACATATGCTTCTATTCATAGTGATTGTGACTAGGTCGAAAATGTGTAGTTTGGCAACTTGGTACATTCCATGGCTGTCTACAACATCAATGGTATCTTTCTATAACTCCTATACCTCTTGTTACAAAAATTCAGTCGAATAATTGAATATTTATAGGCAGAGTTTCGTCGAGAAAGTTATCAAGTCGATAATGTTCTGGAAGAAGAATAACACAAACATTTTTTGAATGTTTAAGTTATACTTCAAAAGACCTAAGTACCCCCTCCCCTGATTTTCCAAAGGCGTTCTCACATAAATCACAAAAGAAACCCGGTGTGTCTTTCAGAGGGGGTAAAAGTAACAGCTATGCCTAACCATAAAAGGATGACGGCTATTCCCAATACTGTCTGGCGAAATTGAAGCTTCACTCCCCTTCTCAATTTCATAAGTGGCCATACACAAAACGAAAGAAATAAGAAAAAAATAATGACAGAAAACACAGTAAACAATGTGTTTCACGTCCTACATGCAATAGATTGTGACTGCTTACTAGGGGTTATTTCAGGTCATCGACCTTTAGTCTGATATCAATGGTGGGAACTTGACGCTGTGAATTGTCCCAGACTAACAGAAATTCGGAAGAGGATAACTCAAGGAAGGATTCCGAAATGAATTTTAAGATTTATGGAGATATAACAATTAGACTACATTATACAAATTGTAGCTTCATTTTCACAATCAATGATAAATGTGTACAATTCTGGCGAGGTCATTAATAGGGATTTCATACATGTGACATGTAATCTAGATCGAGCGGAAAATTAGTAGATATTGATTACGCAAAAGTGAGCCTCAAAATTCATAATCTTTTGAAAAGTACTACTAATGATAGTTTCTTAGTGGTAAATGATGGGAAATTCATAATTGGAACATATGAGCGTTAATTAAGAGTGAACCGAACCATGCATTGATTATGTAAATTTGGACATCATTTGTAGGATTAATGGGTAATTGTTGTTATAGCACTCTACCAAAGAATGCCTTTCACACTTGCGGGCGGTACGGTAGACTAACAACGAGAAAAGATTATACCGATTCCGACATTGTTTTCACAAATAATCACATACAATAACATTTATCTAAAATTTACAAAAATTTTGAATATTTCACAGAGGTATGAGAAATGTCAGTATGATATGATACATGATTAAAAAAACATCAACACATTGCATGTCTTCTGCAATACAATTTTTAAGGCTAATGCCATTCAAAGTCTTGCTTTTCGGTCGTCCGCTTCATTTTTTGTCTCATTAAAAAGGATATCTAAGACAGTTCTGGCCACGTACCTACACAACAATGCTCCTCATTCAGTCCCAGAATTTAGAGAAAGTCATTGTCTTTCGAATAGATTGAGTTTGTTTAAAGGGGCATTCTACTCCAAAAGGGAGTGTTATTTTCCGATTAATATTAATTTTAGCAAGTAATAAATGCATACTACTTCACATTATACGATAAAGTACCCATTTGCCCCACACGCATCAAAAAGGATTCAGTCGTCTACTAAACTCCCCAAGTGCCCTCTAATCAATCAAAGCCTTTAGACGAATACAATGTGCCTTACAATGCTAGATTAAAGCTAGGTTACAATACTAATTTCAGGAGCGCTGAGAAAAATTCGCCATGTTCTGTGTTCTTTGATTTCTACTGATCAATTGGCCTTCTTTGTGTGCTTAGCGCTTCTCACGTATTCCGAAAATATGCACGATAAAGGAAGTGTCTGTGCGTATGGAATATTGTGAGTGCCGTATTGTTTTATAAAACATACAATGCGTAATTCACCACAAGTAGAATCCCACAAAAGGTCGGCTGATTATGCATGTATTGATACGTTATCTGTTGGAGTATAACACTCCTTTCTGGAGTGGAATGCCCCTTTAAAAGATATCTCAATTGTAAACTGGTAACACAAAGATCTGGATCACACAAACATTTAGTAGAGTGGAAGGACGTGGCATTGTGTACTTAAGTAGGGCTAGGGGTGGGTACCGGAACAGAAACTTCAGGTCCAGGTCCGGTTCAGGTACAGAGGATCAGGTCCAGGTTCGGATCTGAACCTGGACCTGATTCAGTATGTGAAACCATGTGAATGGACAAAACTCAAAACAATGGTCCATTTCGCTACAAAGAAATCTATTTTGTGGAGTATTCGACTCCCAATGGCGTTTTAAACCCTACATTGTTAACTGCCTCTCTACGATTGGCTGTAAACCTTGGTAGAAACGACTATATACTCTACGCTACTTCGCTCTTGTTATTTTCTTCGACCGGTAAGCCCCAAAACGTGTGAATGCCTGATCAATCTATTCATTTTCCAATAGGTCCAACATCCTGTCTACCAAATTTTTTTCAGGTCCGGTTTTTCCGGCCCGGCCCAATAAGAAAAAACGGTTTTGTACCGGTACCCACCCCTTGTAATAAAGAGTAACATGGTGTCCTGTCAGTAGGAAGTATCACAACCACTTCACAATTGTGGCGTCGTGATGACGTAATGGTTAGAGTGTTTGCCCCAAAACCTGAGGTCCTGGCTTCAAATACTGTAAATTCAGAAACCTTCGCGGTGGTTCAATGTTCGCGGTTTTCGCGGTGGCCGCTTCACCATGAATTTAAAACCGCCGTGAACATTTTTCCATAGCAGTAAGAGACTACAGTGCATGTTGTTACCACGAACTTAAAACCACCGCGAAAAGTACCTTTTTCCGCTACCGCGGAACTAAATCCCCGCGAACTTACTCTAACTTGTCACTAACGTTCTGCGCTTGGAGAAGGCACGTTACACGACTTTCCTCGACCTACCTTCCATTAGGGATTCCGACAGATAGGACATTAACTGTTGCTGTGATGTTTGATGAGAGCAACACATTAAAGAACCCACCACACTTATCGAAAAGAGTTGCGGTTCTTCCTGTTGTGAATGGATCAAATAAATCTGCCCGGACCGGACATGCAGCTTGTACTCTTCAGGACAAACTCGACATGAGAAAACAAAACAAAGAAACGGGTGAAAAGTTGCTTGTCTATCTGTCTGTTGGCTTGTCTCTCTATCTGTCTGTTCGTTTGTTTGTGTGAAATCCTAATACATGTACTTAAGTTCGCGGGGATTTTCTTTCGCGGGAGCGGGAATTAAATGGAGTGTTCTCGGTGGTTTTAAGTTTGTGGTAGCGCCATAGACTGTAGTCACATACTGTAACGGGAAAATGTTTGCGGTGGTTTGAAGTTCGCGGTAGCGCCATAGACTGTAGTCAAATACTGCAGTGAAAAAATGTTCGCGGTGATTTGAAGTTCGCGGTGAAGTCGCCACAGCGAAAACCGCGAACATAAAACCACCGCGAACATTTGTGCATTTACAGTATACACAGCGCAGCGTTGCCATGCATCCTCGTTGTCGCTACATTTCGGACTGAAGGGTCCCAAAGCAGTCTGGGTAAGGGGGTGAAGTCTGCAATCTCAAGAAGATTGCTTGGTTTGTAAAAGTCCATGTGGTTGTCTGATGAGACATCTTCCTTATAAAATGAGCTCACATGTTGGTAAAATGCGAATACCCACGCGTTCAGGATACATCACCGCACAACTGGTATGGTGGATAAATCCGTGGTATTAGCGTTATTGACACTGTAGATCGTGCAGCGACAACAATTTAATAATGTGTAAAGAAGAACGCAGTTGGCAAAGCCTGCAGACAGGATTGTGTGGTCTATAATTTGGGACACAGCTAAACTTTAAAGAGTCAACGACGCAGAAGAAAGGCTATGATTTCAAAACTAAAGAACACGTCGTAGTAAGCCTAGCATACACGGCCACATTACTCGTACTATATATATTCTGAAGGTTGTAGGACGAAAGAACGGATCGTCGTCTACAGAAACCTCCCCAGTAACAAGACACATTGAATGTCGTACGACACATCCACGACAGCTTCAAGACTACACTCAACTTGCTGTCGGGAATCTATCGCACGACAAACGTGGCAGGGCACATTGGTATAATCTTACCTTGCATGTTTAACGCTTCTTGCCAGGTCTGTATATGTGCAGTTCGGTGAGTTGTGTGAGGCATGTGCTTCGTACTGTATGGTATCCTCGTTACACTGATGAAGGAAACCGGACTTGAAATTGAGGCATGAGAATTTGACCTTTTTGGGGGTGGTGACGTCCGGAGTGCGAGAGGAAGCGGAGGGAAAATATGGTTATTGTTTGTCCCTGGCGTCATCTGCACATGGCAGCTGGGATAGCGTTCTTCCCGCCAGAGGTACATACTGAGGTCAGACGACAAGACGTTGCACCTGCACCACTGCGCGCCAAAAAAAGCCACTGCAAGGTTTGCAATAGTAAAGTGATTGTCAGGAATGTGAGTGTGATGTACTGTCAGCTACCCCCCTCTCCCCAAGAGTACACGGTGATACATGAGTGTTTGGAAGACTGGGGGTCACATGTCCAAACATTCCCGACACCCCCATCTCTCCGAGACCACCTGTCACGAGGGTGGTGAAACCTTTCAGCTGCAACAACATGTTTCGACACAATAATTACCGGGACCAGGGATGGAAGCCGTCTTGCCTGCCGACATCTCACATACCAAGGGCCACCAGAGAAGAATCCACGGGCCCAACATTTCAGTAGTCTGACCCCGTGGCTCTCAAGCTGGTACCCAATTAAACACTGTCTTGTTATTTTGGACCGGAGCGAAGAAAGACAAGAGGCACCCTTGCTGGTTCGCAGACTTGTTGTAGAAACGCATGCCAATCTCTAATGGATGGAGCCAACAACACGATTCACTAACACCAGTCTGTTATACTACATTTGGTTTGTTTTACTTTCCCCAAGAAGGTTATGATTTCTGATGCTTGTGGACGTTTGTGCGTGTGCTTGCGTTTGTGTGTATGTGCGTGTGTGTGTGTGTGTGCGTGTGTGTATGTATTTGTGCGTGCGTGCGTGCGTGTGTCTGCGTTTGTGTGTGGGTGGGTGTATGTGTGTGTGCGTGTGTGTGTGTATTTGTGCGTGCGTGTGCGTGCGTACGTGCGTGCTTGTGTCTGCGTTTGTGTGTGTGTGTGTGCGTATGTGTGCGTGCGTGCGTGCTTGTTTGAAAAAATAACTCGAGAAGACCTAGATTGCTACAATGTAGAGATCTGATACTTCATCTGTGGGTAGGTGTTGATGAGACCTTGAAATGATTGGAGTATGGGTGTGGCTATGTTACTGCAGCGGAACTTCTGTGTTTTCTACCTCTTGATCTGAAGATGACAGGATCACCAAACTGGAGTCATTACTATAGCACGGAATGAAGTGGCAAAGGTTTGAGCCACATATCACCTTGTTCTTTTACTAAAATCTTTTAAACAGGATAACTCAAGAAGGTGTTGTCGGATTCTCCTGATGCTTGCTATGTTGGTAGCTTTTGTGACGATTGGCATGATTAATGGAGAACATTTAACGTTATAAGCTGAATGGCACGTTCCATGGTAGGACAATTCAAACATGTGACATATGTAACTAAGAATCAACTGATACAATTTAGGGTTAACATCATTGGCAAATGTATGGGGTCGTGGATCTACTTTACAATGATTTTGATTTCGATGCGTGAGAATATGTCATTTTGGCTACGCAACCAGGGCGAGTCACGTAATTACTGTTAACTAGGGGATAGGGCTTGCATATTTGCCCAAATACTTTCAAAAGAAAGGCCAGTGCATTAATGGGGAACATACAGATAAATACACAGACACACACACACACTCACTGACAAACGGACACATGATGCTGAAACACTTACATAGAGACAAATGCGCGCACACGCACACATTCACGCATATGTCGCCACACACACACACACAAACACATACAGAGTGTGAGAGAGAGAGAGAGAGAGAGGGGAGAGAGAAACACATGCATATACATACATAGATACATACTTACATACATACATACATACACACACACACACACACACACACACACACAGAGGCACATATGCATAGATACAAATAGGCACGCCTACACACACACACACACACACACACACACACACACACACACACACACACACATGTACACACAAATGAAACCATTATATCTAGTGGGGTAGGTGTGTATGGAATGAATGGCAGCTATCATCCACCTGTTAACCCTAACTCCCCTCCCCATCAGCACTGCAGTAAAGTTAGCTTGCCCTCCCCAGGGCTACTCGGAACTTTTTGAGACAGGTAGTCTTCTCCTTGTAAATGACGTGTAAGTTATGAGAGCAATACATGTAATAGCTGAGGTATGGTCCCTTGTTGTGTCGCTTGCTGTAGAAGTCCCACAAAGATATGTGATGTTATCTAATTTCCTTTCCGCTCGGCAGCGTCCCCGGACGGACTTTGCGACGTAACGATTTTTGTCTTAAAGTCCGAGTTATTATTGCGCGGTGGTGACACATAGTCCATCTTATCTCTTCACACTGACATTCTTCATAGGCGCCCCTCAAGGCACAGGAGTATGAAATTATCAATCAAACATCATTCTGCCTTTAAACGTTTTATTACTTGTGCGCGGAGTGTGAGGTCAGAGTCTTATCCCACAGCTAATCAAAGAGTCGGGATCGGACGATCACTCTACAGGCTACACCAATCATAACAACATTTCAGCCCGGGGCTGGACTCGTGCACTCTCGTGCCTAGCGAAGTGTTGGGGGAGAAAATGGGAATGGGGCGTTGCAGTTACATGGACAGTTAAAATCTATGCGTAGCGATATGGATTTTCATATCAGGCGTCTCTACTTTCTGAGCAGAAAATAAGCCGGCTACTTAAAATTACTGCCATACCTGTTCTTAGAAATTGACTTGGTAGGAATCAGAGCGATTTTGCAAAATACGCGGGTGGTTTCTGTTTTTAGACCCAAAAAAATCTCTACACGTTGTAATCCAGCGCCCCACACATGCATCATGGAAAGGCCATATTAAAGATCTAGCAGAACATCAAATACATTGCCTGGGGGACTTCGACCAATCAGTCGGCTATGTAGTTTTTTGCTGCGATGTCTGCCGTCCTTATTTGATTCCGTACAACGTATATCAAATGTCAGAGAGCTTGATGAAATAAGTTCGAGCCACAAGGGTGTGACGTAGCGACGCTTTGTGCAATATTTCATTAATTTTGACATCAAACGCGTGACGCGGCAAAATAATATCCTGCACGGTCTTTCTTCATTTTTCTAATAACTCCGAACATAATAAGATGGAAAAGACCACGGGGGTATGCTGGAAAGTAATTGCCGAAAAGGCTCGCCGTGTTATTGGCGAGATGCGGTTTTCTCTCTGAACATTTCATTCATTTATTAACTTAATTTCTGCATGCAGCGCGAGGCAGGGGAGGTTCGCATGCCTCCTCTTTACTCAGGAGTCTGATTAGGTTTGACGGGAGCCGAACGGAAATTGTTGTTTTCACTTTGATGTTTTCATGTCTGGACGTTGTTCGCGAGACTCTGCATGTTTCCGCGTCTGAAAACCGCTGAAAATTAACTTCCCCGCAGAGCAAAGCGGGGACTGATATACCGGGAAAACACGCGCAGTATCCGAGCCATGTTTCTGATAACACGCGGTTGGAGTAGAACAATATAATTGGTAATGTCTGGTGTCCTATTACATGTAATATTCCGTCTAAGCGTAGTGTATGATATACACCAAACCCTCAAACACTGCGCGCCTGCGTATGAAATCCTAGTCTTCACACTAGCGCCGATATTATAGCATAATCTGCAATCAGTGTGGGAGAAAATGATCCTTACAATAATAGATAAAAATGATGGAGTGTATTATAGTGGGAGGGGTGAGGATTATTACGCCACCTGCACTCAGATCGGCCCGCAAGCGAACTGCAAGCTTCGCGACTGCCGCAAAATTCGCCTTTCTTTACCAATATGCCTTCTGCAATAACTTCTAATCACTTGTTCGGTGGTACCCACACATCACTATGTATATATGCCGACATCTTGGCAAGGATAATTCTACCAGGTCGAACCCACAGGCACAGGACTCGCCGCTGAATTCATGAAAGTTCCTCTTTTTCCGCAGGTTTCCGATTTTCAATTAACCCCTACTAACGAGGTTTTAGATAAGACCCGCCACTCGCCCCTCCCAAGTGTGCCACTTATCTTAGTTGTGTTCGGACAGCCGGATTGTCGTGTAAGTCCCCTATTTATTTTCATTCGGCGGTGCCACTAGTACTGTGGCGCAGCAGTCTGGCTTTCCGCAAATCCGCCACCGCTAAGAAAAATAAAGTCAGCGGCTACAGCGAGCGTCCTGCCCGGAATATCTTCCAGGGTTTTCCCGCGAGGTTTCCTAACTCGGTACATCGCATGATGTTACACCTGGACGATCTGTCTCAACCCCAGCAATGAACATTAACTCGCTGTGTCATTGAAGATGACAGCTGACATTTGCCAGTCATTTTTGCTACATTTCAGCAGGTCCCTAATTCCGCTCTATTTCATGTTTCGTTTGCTATGATCTCAAGCAGTATCAGGACACATCCATATACAACATACAAGCGTTAACTTTGTTAATCAGCTGTTTTACGAACACATCGGCTTAGGGGGAATATTGCTAGTATTCCATGGATTACGCCTCCTAGCGAATAGACACAAGGCTGCACGGGTGACATAAAGCCACGGTACGAAATCAAGAAAATGCGCCGAGGGGTTTGAAGATTCGCCACAACTATCGACAGAGATCGTTATCTATATCCAAAGGAACTTTCGGGAATGAATTAGGAAGACTTGTGCCCCGGGATATCTTTTTGATTGAAGATAATGCAGTCTTGATGTCCTACCCTGCCAATTTTAATCAGTTCCCCTTCGCAGCGCGCGCCAAAAGGCATTAAAACGTAGCGCGTAGCAAACCCTGCATTCAAATCTCTTTATTTGTTCGGTCGCAATTAGGTTGACCCTTAAGTCCTCGCTGCATAAACTGACTTTATTGTAGACGTGACATTTCACCGCTAATGCAGCGAGGAAGTTCCAAGTGTGACGCGTAATTTCGCGCGTGTCACTTGTGCCAGCCAATTTAATGCTTCACACCGCCGCCTTGTGTATGGAGATGAGTACGTCCCTGTCTAGCGGGACGGCGGGTGCAGTGTGCGGGGGGAACGGCTGCACTCCTCACGGGCTCCGCCGAGATACTAATTGTTTCGCGAAGCTCTCATTACTTCTTGTATCTAAACGGCTGAGATGATCCTATTACCGGTACCACAAACTAGTTGTGAATTGAATCAGAAAGGCATAACCGCTCTCCTCTTGAACAACGAATCTGTCAATTTAACACGATAGAAGATAAAAAGCACTTTATCGCAAATTGCACTATGTATAATAATAATAGAAATGTCTTATTTAGTAATAGATAAACTAGATTCCCTCACTCTAGATATGTATATGAGTAGCACTGAGAGGTTTACAGTTCTCGTGTGTTTTGACAAACCGATCGACTATAGCTAAACCCATACAAACCTACATTACATGTATCACCATCACCAAGCTTAAGAAGAAGTCGAACTTCTATGCTACATGTAATCTACTGCTACCAATACTAGTATGTGTATGTATTCATTCAATAACAGGAGAAGGGTGTAACATTATATTTGGCGAAAATAGCGTGCGTGTGTGTTAAACGTTTATTTACCAATACTATCATTCTTGTCGGACATAATCAGAACGTGTTGCATCATAAGCCTAAGGTCACATAGCAGGTAAATCTTATGGATAACATCTTCTGTATACTTTAAATTTAATAGACGGGGCCAAAAAAACAAGATGGGTAAAAAACATAATAATGAGATCAAAATTTCCCCAATAGACACCCGAAACGTACTAATAAGGTATGAAGTGACAAAACATAGTATCACAACCAACACGACTTTCAGTTCTGTGTTCAAGAAGTCCACAAAGTGACACTTACTTGTGTGGTAGACTGGTATCACTTACCAAGTTGATAGCTACAGGTACCACATTACAGGTACCAATTTGACTATTGATTTACTTCTACAACTACTTTCGTGGCTACATGTGCCTCACATGTGTCGTTACAATCAAGGAGGTTTTTAACCTCCTTGTTACAATCAAGGCTACTACATGATATATATATATATTTTTTTTACATTTTGGTACTTTCACCATCTCCAGAGGTACGAAATGATTTCTTTCCATGCCAGGTGAAAATGAATGATTGCGCTTTTGTCATCCGTAAAGGCCCCTTCACACGAGAGCAAGAATGAGCCAAAATGCCGTCAGAATGAAAATCATTTTCTATTCCTGGGAATTCGTAGTGTATTCTAGAAATTCTCACAGCATTCCAGATATTTGAATACACCACGAATTCCCAGGAAAGAAAAGATTTTCATTCTGACGACATTTTGGCTCATTCCTTCTCGTGTGAAGGGATCGGATATAAGGTCCATTTGGAATTCCCGCCCGAATGGCCCCGAATGTGGCACGAATTTTGCAAATACTTCATCCCGGCTCGTTCTGCTTGATTCCTGCAGTGCTACCTCGGTTTCAATGTGAAGGCCCTATAAGATTTACTTGCTGTGGCCTAACTACTGCACAAAAGAGCTTAATCACATCAAAACTTCAACATTTCACCCGCTCACGTATTGTCACACGCGCCAAAGCTACATCTCCCGCCGACACAACTTTACACAAACCTGCTGTTCGTGAACGTAAGCGACATCAGGGACAAAAACAACTGACAAACCGTGTCTACTGAGCTCACGTCACGAACACAGCAGGAGAACCTGTCATTGTCATCTCCACGTGTTCGCACCACAGGTATACGCACGACTGTCGACATACAGCAAAACTACTGCCGTATTTGGGGTTTGGTTCAAAACCTGCTCTTCGAAAGATCTATATATCTTGCTCAGTGACAGTGTCAACCAATCAAGACATTAGGAACTTAGTGGTTGCTACTTGAAAAGTCTGACCGTTTTCAAGTCATATCCAGTTGCTTGAGTAACTGATATTTGGCGTATCTTATTACCTGAATGTCTAGAATTTGTGACTTCAATGTCAAAACCGACTGTAGGTATGATGATATGATAAGGTATGATAATAGGATAATGATAATGTCATACATAGCTGGCTGATAACTATTGCCATCGTATCCAGTCGACAGAAATCACGATTTAAAAGGAAATGAAAAAACAACAATTATCTAGACACTTCAGAGCATTTCAAAAGACCACGAATTGGAAAAATTCAGCGTGAAGGTAATGCTTTTGAGAGCGCTAGTGTGTGTCTGTGTGAAGTAATACAAAGAACAGTCTTATTAGCAAAATTTACCTTTCTTAAAATTACAGTGGTAAGTATTTAAGTTATATACTTAATACTTAAGTATATAACTCGGTAAGTTACTGTAGCATATTTCCTTATTGATAATGCAAATGATACGCGGATGTGCATAATTTATGTCTAAAGTTACTTCTAAAATGTGATTACACTGGTCTTCGTTGTCATTTTTCAATATGGCGTTTTGTGATTGTTTTAATCATTGGTTGGTTTGTTATGCAAAAACACAGTCAAGCCAATAAAATGATTTTTTTTAAAAACTTGACAGGAGATTGTCCAATACCAAAACACACAAACGCCCCATGCCTGTTCGCTATCGGCGGAAGTCTCTCAACAAATCTACATTTAATCACTGGGCCATACCGTCTCACTGTAGAAAGTCAGAATATTCGACACTGAACAGGACTACTTTGTAAGAGGTCCAAAGGAGGCCGTAAACATCAGGGCACTTTATACATCACTGAACGGAGACGGTGGGCATTATAAACGTCCTGGCACATTTGACCAATTGCTGACGTCACGTATCTGCAAGATCACGTGTTGATATGGTCACGTTGACGTAACCCTCGCGAGAGTTTACATTCTGAAGTGATTGGTCATTATTGATCGTTAAGAATGGAACATTGGTTGCTGAAAATTTGATCCATTAATGCCTATATACATACATAAAGCTGGAAAAGGATTAAGCTTTATACTATGATTAAAAGCAGATGACCGTTAATGACATACCCAACAGCTGTTCGATAACAAGTCACTCAAAACCTGGCGAAAAAATAAAGCGTCATAAAACGTAGTATGACGTCAGCGGGACGATTTCGAGTGCCTATGTAACAAGCGGCAGGCCAGCCTGATTGGTGGATATAAATCACGACTGAAAATTCAATTACTTAGTAAGTAACGCTTTTTATTTGAAAGCAACGATTTGTATGTTCCCTGTAATTGCGACAGATGCTTTGAGCATGTTGCAAAGCAAAACCTTACCTTGGATGACATGGAGGTAGCTAACAATGGCGGTAAAAACGTAGCTATATTGCTTAGCACATTACCATCACGGTACTGGCAAGGGAAAACAACAAATACGTATTCATCACATCACGTCTTTAAAAATATGGTGGTCGATTGCTAACGTTCCACAGCAATTGTCTCCGTTCGTTAATGATTTAGATCCATTAAATATGTTCCAATTAAGTTATAAATTTCCCTAAAGGTAAGGTCACAACCCGCCGTACGTGCAATTTGTCCGTATTTTTTTTGGGGGGGGGGGGGGGGAGGCCACGTCTGCCACGTATTTCTGAAAACGTCCAGGCTGTACAGGGCAGACGCGTCGCCCGTACTGGCACGAACGGGGGGCGAATCCGCAGCCCGATGGCACACAAAGTTTTGCCTGCACGTCAAGTTCTACGGCGTGTCTGCGTGCTCCAAAATCCGTCGGATTCCCTACGAGTTCGTACGGAGGCGGTACCTACTACTTACGGATCCCAAAAGATTGCCCACGTTTTGGCACGTAGTCGTAGACAGCACGTATTTGCACGTACGGCGGGTTGTGCCCTTAGCTTCATTTATCTTTCGAAGTAAGCCCTAGTTTGCATAATTTTCACAACATTATGCTGGTCTTTGTTAATGTTACCTACCAACCACAAAGCAGTAAAATTTATCCCTTCTTGTATACAAAGTCATATACTAAAAACCCCTGCGTTTCAATGGAATGCCGATAGAACGCCAAACCTTTTGTCCCGTCTTTCGTAGCCAGGAATCGTCCCAAACAGGATGAGATACATAAACCAAATGTTCTACTGCAGTACCAAGAAAAGCCGCCAGTACCCAAAATCATTTCTTCAATAGGCTAGGACCTAACCACGTGCCATATTTTATAACAATCCACAGCTTTTGATTTCTGCTGTCCAACAGAAAAATGCTGTTACAAAGAAATACTACCAAAAACATTGTCTTGAAGGTAATAAAAGTCTTGATGAACGTAAAAAGGTTTACAATACGTTGTCATTACCACCATTTCCATAAACACATATGGCAGAGTTTGGTAATGCAACTGAACTGGTTTGACACTTGCAGTTTAGTCCTTACCAGGTAGGTGGCGCTTTGTATCCATCAGGTGATTTCTATGCAGATAATGACATAGATACATCATACTTACCTCAAAGTGGTCACTTACATATGATGAATGACTCCTGTAACTTAATCATGTTTTAAAAAAAAAATTCGGAAATGAAAATTCAGGAAGTGTTATAGCACTACATTCAACTTTCAAGGGTGATATTAATATATAGTGTAAAGATACTTCCCTCTATTGACACTCCACTTCATTTCTGCTTTTACAATAACCTCATGTCTTTGTCCTAAAAGTGTGCAGAATACTACTGTATCCCAGTCTGTTGTTAGCACACAACTATAGAAACTTTTTGTAAGATGTCATCGGAAGATGCAACTTCAATTCAAACTAAATTGAAAGTTGTTTATTTTTCTTGTAAGCAGCTCTGGAACTCCATCTAGAAATATACAACAATCTTGGGAAATGCAATACCACTGGGTAATATGAATAACATGAGCTGTCTGATATAATATGGTGCAATTCATAAAGCAATAAGGCAAAACTGATTTGATTATATGGATGACATTTTCTGGGCGTCTATAGTAGAAACTGATGCGAGCGTGCAAAACAAACAGTTGTACAAAGAAAAAGGTTTGGCTTCAGCATTAGTTTGGCTTCAGCATTAGTTGGGGTTAGGAAGGTTGAATAATTGACTGAAGACTGTGGTAGCCTGAGTACCATCCGGAAAGTAGTTCGCTCCGGCGGTCATTATATACTACAGTCAAACCTGTCTATAGCGGCCACTCAAGGGACTGGAGAAATATGGCCACTATAGAGAAAATGTTGATCAATTGACCATGAGCAAGCTACACATGATTTCAGTTCCCACTAATCTTTCTCGCCAAGTAACATAGTCTCGATCGGTAACATAGTAACATCGTCTTCTGCTACGGCCAAAATGACCCTGTCAGGAACTCCAAATCCTCGCAAACTACAATTTCAAACTCGGTGCAGGGTGACATAAGGCTGCAGTATGGTTGTAATAGGCAGTGTTTCTGTATCAACAGGACCAGAAAACGTGTGGCCGTGGCCGCTAAGCCTATTTCTTAATCATTACGAATCCAAGGGACCGAAAAAAAGTGGCCACTATGGCCAGGTGGCTGCTATGCAAAGGTGGCCGCTAAAACAGGTTTGACTGTATATATATCACTTCTCTGCTGTTCCGTCTGGGATCCTGGATCATGTTAACATCTAGAATCGTCCAAATTTTGGATGCAGGCGCTGATCGGTCCCTACATATGAGCAAATTAAGGAATGGGTTCAAGCGATCGTTCGGACAAGCCCTCCGTCCGCTTGTGGAAGGCCTGTTGTCATCGAATTAACACTCTAGAATCCATTCCTTATTTCGCTGACGAATAAACTGACGTTAGCACCAAACGGTTTGAATGTGCATGTCTCCAGACGGATAGCAGAAGCAAACATAGGAGCCAACTACTATCCGTATGGTACCCAGGCTAAGACTGTGGTATATACAGAGCTGTAAATTTGGAATTTCCCTTGGCATTTCAATATATATTAGTAACGTTATCATATTTGAAAAAAAACAGATGAGAGAAAATTGATGAATGTGCTGACGTCATCCATATATTCAAATCAGTGTGGCTTAACGATGATATGATCAATGAATGCAGGTTTCCAACTTTTTGTTTTGAGTTTATTACATCATTATTTCACCAGGGTCTGCATGACTGCATCATATAATAGCATGCCACAGAACCAGCATCACTTAATTCTCCTCTACACATACATACAACTGTACATGGCTTCCTTTTATCTGCAAAGTCTTGTACAGAGAGTTGTATCATTCTAGATTTTCACCACTAAATTGCTATCATATAATACAATGTACTCTGCAGCATATAAGGGAATAAAATAATTCTATTCTTAGTCATAACTTAGCTTCAAACACATAACCTCCTATTTCTGGGCACAATGTACAAGCTGATCTATCCCTTTCTCTTGTTAATATCTCTCTCCTTGTACCCTGTATAGAAAGAAATGGGGAGATATTTTCTCCTAGTCTCCAAGCAGACCCTACGGTGCCTTAGAGATAGTATCAAAGCTGGCAAATGAGTATAGCAACCTGTTTGACTCCCTTTGGCCGGCTTTACTACTTTGCCAGCTTTTGATACTATCTTTAAGGCACCGTATCGTCTGCTTGGAGACTAATTTTCTCCTTCTGACAATGAAGTTTTCCACAACTATAACATTTTTTTTACTTCCATTTTATCCACAATATTGACTTCATCCCATGGTCCTTGGATGTTATTCTTGTAGGGCTGGAGCTGAATGAGCCAACGGGGGCACAGAAAAGTCACCACGAAATGCACCGACCCCAGCAACACCGCAGCCACGGTGGAGATCGTCCACAGTGCGTACACCGATGCCAGTACCGACCCACACGACACACCCATCTTACACCCACGGTGGGTCGCTTGGACTTTTCTCCGCAGCTCTGGCCACAGGGCGAAGACTTCCACAGCGAAGGACACTATGGAGAACGTGTGTAGAACGGTCGTCAGGCGAGACGCCAAACACATGGACCCAAACATGGCCAGGTTGAAGGACATTGACTCAGAAACGATCGCTGCCGTCGTGCCATAGTCAAAAACTAAGATATTCCCTAGGAACATAAACACAGTCATGGCATAGATGGTGTCTGTGCTGACAGACTCAGTCAGGGTGTACAGTATGGGAGACAGGCTGAAGGTGAACAGCAAGAAGACGACTGCACTTCGTATCACAATCCATAGGTGGCTCTTCTGTACTGTCTCACCCAGATGTACAGCACAGGCTGCATATGCTATATACCCCAGGAAACAAGATGCAACTGTGAGTAGTATTAGTAATTTGGGAGACAGTACGCCAGCCTCGAGGTACACAAACGTCACCACGAACAGGCAGGTGGCGCTAATATGGTCCGTCACCGCGCCGGATTCGTACACAGTATTCCAATAGTCGTACGATCTCGTGTTCAAGTTTTTCTGCATTTGCTCCAGGAATGAGGTGTCCACATAGTTGTCAGGGTAGCCCTGATCCTCATAAAGGACTTTTCTCCAGGGCATGATGGAAGTGGGGGTTCCAGCTGTCTGCAGTACTTCAATTGGTAGATAGGGGGAGCTCAGGCAGGTGTGTCGGGTCTGTGTTGGGAAGGAAACACAGCTACATGTACATTTGTGTAGAACACAAACTAAGGAATAATATAGACAAAGTACCTATCTAAGTGGTTACCAACTTGTGATCACATTTCATGAGACTATTAATATCCAATACTGTATGGAATTTGCCAATGCAATTGAAAAATTCAACATATACTGATTACATTCAGCCATATTGTATTATTGAAAGAACATTAACAGTGGCAGAAAATATACAGTCACCCTTCTGATGTTATTGAACAATAAATCTTACA